>OY735201.1:50420279-50442779 GCA_963457665.1 Thysanoteuthis rhombus | reverse complement strand
CCGAATCATTTGTAACCTGTTTGCTTGTAACCTCTTCTTAATCCATTGTTTTTGTAGAGAAAGAGAGTAAGAGAGAGAAAGAAGAAAAGAAAAAAAATGGAAGAAAGGGAAAAAAAAGAAAAGAAAGAAAGTAAAAACCAACCGACTTATAATCATTGACCTCTTTACTGTTTCATCGGCTCTGACCTAGAAAATTCCCTGACCAAATTTTGTTCCGGCCGTCTATTGCCCATTGTGTCTCATACAACAGAAAAGCTGGTCTGTTTTAGATTTAGCTTGCCATCCCCATCTTCTTTCTTTCTCTCCCACGATGGGAATTTTTACTTTCTTTCCTTTTTTATTCGAAAGTATATTGTTTACCTTAGTGTCATTGATTTCCCCTTTGTTTAACGAATACAATGGATGGTAGGCATAATATTTTGAAAAATTCTTCGTTTCCCTCACTATCAACCTATGTATATATATATATTCTTTTCAGAAGATTTATTCTGCTATGTTCACTCTCTTTGAACAGTAACTCATATACTAGCTGTTTATGTGACCCTTGATATCACAGGTGGGATTCAGAAAAAAAAACAACAAAAATAAAACAGACTTGGAAACTCGTATTCATTGTAGTCATTGAAAAGTGGCACGGTGAATTTTGGCCGTTATAGGAGGAATGCATCAACAGTCACCACGCCCACTGTATTTGTACCGTGTACACTATTCTGTTAGGAAGCCTAGGATGACTTTGACTACTCGAACGAAGATTCGGGTGGCTTTCCGCGTCCCATGGGACCTGTTCAATGGATTTTTAAGACGTAGTGAGCAATGTGTTCATCCGACCCTATCCTTTAAACCGAGGGGTTTTGTGCCATGTCTTACTTCGGCAGTAGATGTACTGGGAATGTCTTTCCTCATGCAGATACCTGAGCTAACTATGGAGGTCTCCCCCCTCCTCTGTGGAGAATATTCTTACAGTACGACTGATCTGAGTTCAGATCCTGGACATTCCATCGTATCACTCGAGCCGTTCAACCCCCTCTATGGAAGATTACCATAACTATGGGGCTGTCCGTTCAATTGAAGCTCCGGACCAAATTACATCGTTTTGGTCACATCTGGCTGTGGAAGTCTTTTGTCCCCATTTAGAAGTAAATTGGCAGCGAATTTGCCTGTGAGAATAGCAGTTCAAGTCCTCGTCATTTGGCAATCAGGAGATTTCTGAGCTTTCCTCAGAGGTCTGTCAACATTTTTTTTCTAATTGTTGAAGGCATAACCTAATTTGACCTGAAGGTATCTTCTGCTTTTGATGTTTATAATATCTGCCTATCCATGTATCCAACTTCAGTGCATGACACTCGACTCCCACTTAAATCGGTGACATCTGCCACCTCCGGTCTTTCAAGAGTGACAAAGAGAAAGGACCCCAGGAGGGAAGTGCGCTTTGAACCATAATTATGATGTATGCAATATATTTCTGATACAGAGATTATAGTATTCACCTTCCTGCCTGAATGAATGAGAACAGTGCACCTATGGAGAATTCTAATGTTTCTTTTAACGTTACTTGAAAATCCATAGTATAAATAAATTTTCAAAAAATGAATACTCATCGTTTTAAAGGCCGGTTTCGATTTGTAGAAAAATCAATCGTTGATTACAGTGGCTCACAAACGGCCTGTATCGATACTGATTCAGGGTTTCTTTCCCGATAAAAATAAGTTCTTATTGTACAACTGGAGACTGGAGTTTTAAAAAAAATGCAAACATCAACGTCGATAATTTGTAAAGCGTATACGTATATAAGTGGTTATATTTACACGATTTGTGGGTGTGGTTTGTTTGTGCTTACTTGCTATTTACTTAGCTTAGGTTATACAGCACAAGGTCAAATAAGAATAATTGTATTAGAAAGAGTATGTTACACGGATCTTGCAAGTTATGAGAGGCTACGTACTGAGAAAAACCAATAAGTGAAATCCAGGCTTTGTACTTGGACTCAAATACCTACAACTGGGGAGTGCGTTGTTTTCTCAGCCAGGTAACACATTTTGCCACGCTTCAAGGATTCTTAGACGTATTTCAAACGAATACTGTGGAAGTTCTGATAATAAAGTTGGTCTCATAAGTATACTCGTTAGTTATCGGATTTACAAAGAGTTCAATGAGGTTCGATTAATTCGTCTGATAAATGGCATGGCAATATGATATGTCGAAAATTATAAAGTTCCAGAAACTAATGTTAGGACTGTGTGAATGATTTTCAATCTTATTGAGCCATGAATAATTTTTGTTGGACAACACTAAGTTTTGTATAGTAACATACATATGTAGCCCATATTGTGATTGTGAGAAATGCTCTCAAAAATAATTGGTTTCAATGACAATGTACTAATAAAGCAGGCGATGCAGAAGATTACATTTTATATCACTTTTTGTGACGAAAAAAAACCCAAGAAAAACTAAAGATAAAAAAAGGCGAAGACAAAATCTTGTTCGCAAATGATTTTGAACCAAGTCAACAGGTAAGTAATTCACTCATTAAATATTCGTTAAATGCGAAAGATATAATCTCAATTGAGGGTACATAACGTATCAAGGGACATAACTATTTTGATAAAAGAAAATAGTTGTTGTCAGCAAAAAAAAAAACTGTAGCATAAAAAATTGTTCTTTGTTAGTCGTTAGCTGAGATATGAAGCGTTTAATGTTAGCTAATATCATTCAAAGAGATTCTTTTTTATTATATTGTGACAGCTGTCATGTGAACATACACTCTTTTAAAAATGTCGAAATAGGCATATTTTTCTTATTGATCTTAACAATGAAGATGGGGAAAAAAAAGCAATATTTTCTTCGTATGATATTATGATACAAGAGACAAGATAATTTGATTTACAAGCAAAAAAAAAAAGAAGAAAAAAAAAAGACCCGTGTAGTATATTCAGGGGGTGTTGTAAATCATCTAACGTAACCGAAGAAGTTTTACCCAATTTCCGAGCGGGATATTTCACATTGAATGATGCTCCAATTATCACAGCGAAGAAGGCTGGAGACCCGAGGAGACATATTGTCACGGCCTCCAGTGATGACCATCAGACAAAGAGAAAGTGCAAACCACAGCAATATCGTGTATTGTAATACTGAAATTGGAAGAAACCGAAGGGAAAGGCCGAATACTCTAGGAGGATAACAAGAATAAAAGCGACGGAGCTAAATAGTAAAATCTGATAAAAGGGATGAACACATTGACAGAATCGGTTGAAAGATATACAAGTCCATGAAATGCAAAGAAGCGTGCAAATGTCATTATATAAAGAGGAAAACGACTTGACCCCAGGAGAAGTGATAAGGAAAAAATGAATCATGGAAAGGCTACATGTCCCTGAGTATGTTAGAATCAGATGAAGTGATGCACAGTGAAATGAAGGGTGCGCTAATGAAAAGAGTATTACCGGAGAGTCAGGAAGATAAAATGCGCAAAAAGTGAATCGTCGAAACACAATTACAGCAATTTTTTCCAGTGCAGTGTCTTTGATGAGATATGGAGTGGGTTTTATGGAAATGGTCGAAAAAGATTTGAGAGTTATGGATAGAAAACAGAATATATCTCCTCTAGATTAATTAATAAGTAGATTATACATTCTTAAAAAGGGAAAGGAAGAATATTCTTTTGTACTGCAGAATGTTTGGAGATCAAAGAAAGGATCTTTTCTCTGTATATTCCCAACTTGAGAGAATGGTTACTTAGTTATGAGTTAAGGGATTTTTCCAATGACAAATGACTTAAAAGAAATAAGGGAATGAAGAAATATACTCTCAATGAAAGCGCAAACAGTTGCATAGTAAATTATTGTAAGACACACGTATGTGAAAAGTTGGGAGTCATGGAGACGAATTAGAATTTTTTTCATGCTAAAATAAACTGGGGTTGATTTCTTGATCGAGAGATGAAGAATTGGATTGGGGAAAACATTGATAAAAAAGCATATAAGAGAAGTGTACCATGTGGGAGGAATAGATGAATCATTTGACTACAGGATGTAGAAAGCTGGCTCAGAAGGAATATAAATAATGCCATGATAGTATAGCATGGTGCATATGGAAGCTCGGTTAGGAATGTAAAAAGTGGCATAACCAAAACCCCAAAACCTGGGGACTGCAAAATTAATAATAATAATAATAATAATAATAATAATAATAATAATAATAATAATAATAATAATAATAATAATAATAATAATAATAATATGGACGATATAAAATTGTCTGCAAAAAACAGGGGAGAGCTTGAGACTCTGTTCTACGAAGTAAGGGAATATAGTGAGGACATAGGAATGAAGTTTGGAATAGAAAAATGCGCCATCATGGTGATGCACAAAGGAAGGCTTTCAATGACTGAAGGAATTGAACTCCGGACAACAGCAAGATTAGGGCATTGACCGCACAAGACCGATACAAGTACCTAGGTGTCCTTGAATGTGACACGATAAAACGGGAAGAGATGAAGGAGAAAATTAAGAGAGAATACCTCATAAGGATAAGGAAAATATTAGAAACCAAATTAAACAGCAGAAATCTAATAAAAGGAATGAACACCTGGGCTGTGTCAGTAGTTAGGTACACAGGACCATTCCTAGGATGGACAAAGGAAGAGCTCCAATCAATGGATAGGCGAACAAGGAAACTTATGACGATGCATAAAGCATTACACCCTAGAGATGATACAGATAGACTATACGTTAAGAGAAAAGAAGGTGGCAGTGGGCTCATCAGCATAGAAGATTGTGTCCAGAGAGCTAAAATAGTCCTAGAAAGATATGTGCAAACAAATAGTGAAGAAATCATAAAAAGCGCGAGAGATAGTGCAACTAGCAATAAAGTAGAAAACAATGGAACTGTACAGCAAACAAGAAAAGAAAGATGGGAAGGGAAAAAATTGTACGGCGAGTTTAAAAGACAGATACAAGATGTAGCAGACGAGAAATCATGGACGTGGTTACGAAAAGGGAACCTTAAGAGAGAAACAGAATCGCTCATCATGGCAGCCCAAAACAAAAGCATAAGGACAAACTACATAAAAACAAAAATCGACAGAACACAGACAAACAGCAAATGCCGCATGTGCAGTGAAAGAGATGAGACAGTAAACCACATAACTAGTGAATGTAGTCAACTCGCCCAGAAGGAGTATAAGCATAGACACGATAGAGTAGCAACGATGATACACTGGGAACTAAGCAAACAAATGGGATTCCACCATGTGGAAAAGTGGTATCAGCACAAACCAGAGGCAGTTTTGGAGAATGACAACCACAAACTACTCTGGGACTTTGACATCCAAACTGACCACTTCATCCAGGCAAGAAGACCGGACTTAGTAATAGTGGACAAAAAAAAGGAAGGCCTGACAAATAGTAGACGTTGCTGTACCTGCAGACCATAGAGTAAAAAAGAAGGAGGGTGAAAAAAAGGAAAAATACCAGGACCTAGCAAGAGAATTAAGGAAGATGTGGAACATGAAAACCAGGGTAGTACCGGTCATAATGGGCGCACTAGGAACTGTCCCCAAAACACTGAGGGTGAGACTGGAGGAGATCAGGATTAGGGGAAGGATAGAGACCGTACAGACCACAGCACTACTGGGAACTGCACGGATACTGAGGAAGGTGCTAGAAATATAAGTACTGCAACGAATCGTAGTTCTGTCATGATATGCGAAAGAGGGAGGAGGCGTTAGCTGAAGCCCCGAGGAGACTAATTGTCACTCAGCCTTCAGCGATAACCACTGGGCAACCGGTGTGAAACTGTAAATCGCAGAATTACTGCGACCTATGAGTACTAGGGCTGGAGACTTGAGGAGACTTGCTGTCACTCAAACTCCAGCGGTTACCACCAGGCAACTGGTGTGAGATTCCAAATGACAATGATGATGATGATGATGATGATGATGATGATGATGATGATGATGATGATGATGATGATGATATTAATTGATCACAGCACTGCTGAGAACTGCTCGGATACTGGGAAAAGTACAAGAAATATCAGATCTACAACCCTAAATGTTAGCAGTGGCCAAATTAGGGAGAAGAGAAAAGGGGAAAAAACGCCACCCATATGGTATCGGAGGTATGAACCACAACACTGGTGTGATTGGCGATGGAGAGATGAGATGTGTGTTGAAGACCCGAAGAGACTTACTGTCACTCAGCCTTCAGCGATGACCTCAGGTCAACTGTTGTGAAACTGTTGACTGCAGTATTGCTGTGGACTATGATGATAATGAGAACTGACAAAATGATCAAAAATGGAGATCGACCTTTTGGAGATTCGGAGAAAACGCGAAACCATCCAAATGACAGTTCCATTAAAATAGGTGAGAAAACAGAGGAGTGTCACAGAATATCGAAGAAATTTACTGTCACTTGGTTTTCAGTGAATGCCACCATTATTATTCATAGCACAAAAACTAAATGAGTATGAATATAATGATAGATTTTGCAATAACACCCAATTAAAATGATGGTGATAACTGCGATAAAATAAAAGAAAGTAATAATGATGATAGTTATATCTATGTTAAGACTAACAATTAAATAGGGTCGATTATTGTTGTTTATATAATCATGATCGAAACAAAGATAATGATGATATCAAGTTATACAATGATGAATAATAATAGTGATAGCATTTAATAGCAATCAGCAGACACAAATAATTGTGTGAATCTCCATTCAACAAAAATTAAAACCAAGGAAATATGTGCGTCAAAATGAAGCATGTGTGGCCTGCCAGGAAATTACAATAGGTCAATAAATCTTCAACTTTCGCCCTGGAAATTAACGCATAAGACCTGACTATTGTGGATTGAGATCTCATCAGACATCAAACTATGAATATTTTGAATATATGATGAATTAAAACTCGAGAATGTATAGCATAATATTGCATACATAGTCTACATAGTTTCACTACTTTGAACCCAAAACATTGAAAAAAACATATATATATATATATATATATATATATATATATATATATATATATATATATATATATAATTTGAAATTGAATGGAAAGTAACTGAAGATATATTTTCAAGCCAAACGCTGGATGGAGAAATGAAAACTAATCGACATCTAACTAAACCAAGCTAGAGGACTTGAATAATGACTTAAATAATTACATATCAAACATTGATACATCAATGAATTGAATTGCGCCCCTCTATTCATTTTTTCCCCTTATAATTGTACATTTCAAGATCCAGAAACTAATTTCCGTCCTTGGATTTTCTTTTTACGAAACAACAAAAAAAAAAAGAAATACTTTTACATATTGACATAGAAAACATGGTGACACATCTTGTTCCCATGGTACGTTCTTCTTATTAGTGCATAAGAGTTATAATCTTATATGTATTTCATTATTGTCCAATTTTCACAACATATATTACAATAACAGTCACATCGAGGACTAAAATATTTCAAAATCTGTTTTAAAGTATCCGTTTCAAGTTTGCGTATATGATCCTTACATTTATACATACATTTATATCTTCATGAAATACTCATCGATGCTCATATACAAACGAGAGCACAAACACACCCATACACACTAAAATACAAGCACACAAACTCGGAATACACACATCTGCATACGCACACACAGAGACACGAACACACATTCTTAGGAGTTTGTTTCGCAATTTTTTTCCTATGAATGAATTTCTTCCCTGCTGTAAAAACAGGAAGTTGTGAAATCCATTTGGCTTTGAATATCCTGCACTAATGAAGGATTGCGTCTCTCATGGGAAACATGAATGTAAACAGAAAGGTGACCTCAGATATTTGACCAACCAAAGGGCGCAAACCCAACATCACACTTCCGGATCCTTACGGAAGTCGGTTAATGAGAACTTTAATCATTACAGAGGATTCTGTTCATACCAAAGGATTGTGGAATCTTCTTCCTTGGATTAACTTTATTTTTGTAAGGCTCAATGAATGAAGTAGTTAGCATTTTTTTTTTAAACATAATAGTTTCATCAAGTGGACAAAATAATACTCACTCTGTTCCGAGTATTTGATCAGTAAGCCCTGACCCCTACCAAAAAATAAGCATTGAGCAATTCCTCTACTAAACTACAGTCTGTAAAATGAGCTGATACGATCTATGATTTTTAAAATATTCATCTACCTGACTTAGTTGAACCAACACATTGACACTAATGATCTTTGGATAAGGCCGCTGACCCACTGTCTCACAAGATCCTCTAAATAAAGCCTAGCATTGATCTTGAGTCAAATCAAAATCCTTTGATATATTCCACCCGGTAAATTCTTGTGTAATCTGCGTGTCTCAAATTTTATTTTTGTTTCGAAATTTCGAACACACAATTTTGCTTTTATGAGAATTTCTGTGGAAATTGAAAGATGGAATGGTTGTTTCTATATTATTATTGAGTCGGCGAGATCACTTACTTACAAAAGCCTGATATAGAACAAGGATAAACGACATTTTATCTCAAAAACAGCATTGCAATGTTCGGAGAAAATTATGACATCGATAGAGTAAAATATATATTGGCAAATGAATAGGAAGGTTTTCTCGTCTTTGATTAAAACAAGACATGGTCATCGACTTATGATTTTCGTTGACATGAAGCTGGGCTCGTTCAGACAGGAATACACTAAATTTATCCAGTTCTGACGTTATACTGGGAAAAAATCGCGACCAGGAACCTTTTTCATTGGAATCATTCTTTAACAAGCCATGATATTGATATTAGCTGTACACGTACATTTCTACGGTCTACAACAGGAAGGGTGTTTCTATTACTTACATTAGATTATTACAAAAGTTTCCAGCTTTGTTTTGACAAAATCTTTTATTCATATAAATTTATGGCAAATCTAATCAATCTTAGAAATATTTTCCCGGACTTTTTATGGCTTTTCACCTTCACGATGAGTATTTAATTGTAGAATAACCATCATTGTTTTGATCTGGTTAATTCGAGGAATCTCTTTGTATCTTCAACTCGTTGTGACCGTGTACCCAACAAGGATCAAATATGGTGCAAAACAAGTGATGATCCTAAAATGACAAGTTCCGGAGTATGCGTCCCATGTGGAGAGACTTCCGATCCCACAAGGATGGGCGTTGTCAGCGGTGATTTCTCTGATCAGCTTCCCATCCCAGAAAAGTTTGTATTTTATCCGCTTCCGATGCCTTATTCGAACGGATAAATTGCTCACTTGGAGAGCTGCGCAATAATAGTTTGACCAGATAGATTTTGTTCAGGTACAGATTTTTAATTTTCGAAGCTATCTATCTCCCAAACTAACAAAACACTTTTTGGGCCATGTCTCCATTTGTGTAATGTATGTGATTGAGCAAACGTTTTTTCATGGTTTTCTAAGAAGCCAGGTGCACAACGAAAACAATTGAATATAGCATAATTAGTCTGAAGCAGTATGGAAGTAAATAATGATAATTGTATTTTTATATCAAGAGAAATACATCGCGTGAAAAAAACAGAATCACTTCTCTTTAAAAGAAACAAAAAGCAGCAATATGGAATTTAGTCAGGGTTTACTGATTAAATGATTTTTTGAAAGATAATGTTCCCGAATTCTAATTGTACTAAGGTTATATTCAGTACTTATAGTGTGAACCATTACAAAATTAATTGTTCCATTGCTGTAGAGATTGGTTATAAATTATACCTGATATAAGAAATAATAACATTTTGTTGTATTTGTTTTAGCAGAAAATGAACTTCGCTAAAAAGTGGTATGCGTGTATTCATCCATGGGTGGTACTCAGTGTGTGTATGTGTGTATGACACGTTGTCTGAGTGAATATATATATGTATATATATATATATATATATATATATATATATATATATATATATATATATAGTGATGTTGCCGTTTAAAATGATGACTACAAAAATGTATTTTCACTTTGAATATCGATTAGGAGAAGTTATATAACTGCGATATCGATCGTGAAAAGTAACATTGCAAAAATTTTCAAAATACATATTTTGTATGTATATATATATATATATATATATATATTCATACACACGCAATATATATATATATATATGTATATATATATATATATATATATATAGAGAGAGAGAGAGAGAGAGAGAGAGAGAGAGAGAAAGAGAGAGAGAGAGATTTTGAAGAAGTAAAGGGATACATTAGCTTAAGCCGGATGATGAAGTTAGAAGACCACGAAAGCAAAACAGTGATGTGTAATGATTGATTGAAGAGCATTTAGTGAACATGAAGACATACTGAAAGGCAACCTTCTTAAAACGTAGAGATCACTTGAAAGCAAACTCAGAACACTTAAATACCAATGGAAAGTGCAATGTTATAACTTTCGGAGAAAAGAAGAGATCACTAAGACCGAAGTAAAACATATCATCGTTTGTAATTAAGAGACAAAAATTGACATAAGCGAGACATGTTGCAAGATGGGATGATAACAAATGCAGCGGAAGGATAATCGATTGGTGCCAAAGGAATAGTGAAGTCGGAAAGACAAGGCTTGACATAAGTTGGATAGACTAGAGAAACAGTTTCTGAGGAGATATGGCAGTGATTAGCTTGATTACGGTCAACCTTTACTCAGCAGGGGACTTATGGCTTTATTTACGTGATTTCATCAATATTTCTATTGCCTTATGACAAGAAGCCTCTGTTTGAAAACAGCTAATTTGGAAGAAAAACTCTTCACACGATTCTCCTTTCTCAATTAATCACTTACATCGATCATTATACAGTGAGGTTCCGTTTGATAAAAAAAAACTCAGCTAATAGCTGTGTCAGAGAGCTCATAAACATTTCCAATTATCTTGTCAATTATGATCATTGCTATCGGAACAATTATCAATAACATTACCACTATTTTGCGAGCTAGTTTCCCTCAAACATGAAAACATCATAATTTTTCTATATCATGATAAGTATGACTATAAATATGAGTATCAGCAAAGAAAAAATCATACCATAATTCGTAATACTTGGATGACCTGCGCCGTCAAAACGCTTACCAAAAAGATTAGCATCTGCAATAATTCTCTATCGTCATCATCTGTTACATCGATAAGATTATCGAATAGACATCACCATCATCATTGCCCCGAAATATCCTTGTTTCTTCCTCACTGTAATAATTATCTGAACGATTAAAATCCATTTTCATGTATATCAGCTACTCACCAATCAACAAATATCATTAATATCCTCATCATACCACAAATAACATCGGGACATTTCATCTTTAATATGATTATTTCTAGTTAGACTAAAAATTAGGGAAGCGCTCATCATTATTGCTGACAAACTAAAAATGGTATCGCCTACTACACTAATTAACCCCACCAGATTACGATCTCTTTCAAGTGAGGCCAGGAATAACAATCGACTGTGAATCGTCTGCGTACCACCCGATTTCTGCCTTTTTGTCGGTATAAAACCTCACTTAGTAACCTAGAAATCTATTTGAATGATAAGGATGTCAAATTTGCAATGAAGATTAAACAAAAGCACACAGAATTGTTATGCGTACACAATTATAATTACAATAATGATACATTTAGTAAATACAGGACTGGTTGAAATGTAGATCGTAGAGTAGACATCTATACCTGTTGTATTGATTTTGATCATCACTATGCTCAGTGGAAGGTTCTTGACAGTGGTTCTAAAGTAAGCAAAACATTAGCCAAGCAAACCATTATAAATGAATGATTTAAGAGAAAAAATTTGTTTGTACATACACAAAATAATCATTGCACAATTACACATATTTGTTGATCTTTATAATACTATTTCGTTTACTTTATGGAAATGTTCAATTAACTACTACCGAATTAAAATTTGGGGTGGATACATAAACGAGCTGGACACCCTATGTTCGTGTGTGTGTGTTCCTGTCCGTATATGTAGATTATGAGAAATGCTAATTGAGATAATACCTTCGGGTTGCATGTTGTATATAAGCTTAAATAAATTAATGTGTACAAAAGCATATATCAAATGCATATATAAACAATATATGAGGCTTCATAACTAGTTTTATATCTCTCTTTGAGTATTTTTACATATGTTTTCGTGTTTATATATATAGGTGCTAAAACATAGCATCACATAGGAGTGCTGCATGTTTGAAATCAAATAAGCAAAATGATATGTATATATAGTTGTGTGTATATATAAATATATATATATATATATATATATATATATATATATATATATATATTTGAATGAATATATATGTATATATATATATATATATGAATATATACATGTATGCATATAATGTATATCTTCATACATGTATATGCATGTATATGATATATGTTTATCTTCATAAATATATGCATATATATATATATATATATATATATATATATATATATATATATATATATATATATATATACATAAATATATGATTAATCCATGATCAATTTCATAATGAATGTATACATATGCCTATATATACATTCTTATGTATGGATCCCCCTCTCTTTCTCTCTCTCCTTTTCTCTCTCCCTCCTCTCTCTCTCCCTGTTCTCTCTCTCTCTCTATATATATATATATGTATGTATATGTATATATATATATATATTGTCATTCATAAACAGCTTTGTTGTATTACAACTTTTCAGTGTGGCAATAGACTAGTCATTTTCTCCATCAAGTACCACGAGGTAGGATTGAAACCTAGCTCTGCTCCACGGAAGAAGACGGTCAGTAAGGTTGTATTCATATACATAGGGAGACTCTTGGGGATCAGATGGATAGGTAGATAGGTAGATAGATGGATAGATAGATAGATAGATAGACAGATATTTTTTATAGAAAAAAATCCTGGCAAGGTGTAATTCATTATTTTGATAATTTGGAAAATGATAAAGATATAAATCTTTCAAAAGTTTTCTGTTTGCGAATTATATGAGATGAAAAATCTACGCAAAATATGATTTAGTTCTTTACCTAATTCTTGTATATATATATACATATATATATATATATATATATATATATATATATATATATATATATATATATATATATATATATATAGTACTGCTAAATAGTATTTGAACGGAACAAAATTTTTGCTTATATGGCAGGGTTTTAAGAATTAAAACAATGGATACCAATCCAGGAAAACACTTCCTTTATCGCTACCCAAACCAGAAATATATTTACTGGTTTCAATGCTAAGTTTCTTGGAGAAGTTCGAATAGAATTGAATTGTTAAATAGCCTTGAACAAGACGAATACACATTTTGAAAGAATTCGATAATACTCAGAATTTGCAGGGTACCAATGAAGATCTTCCAAAACCAGGAAATTAGACAAAATAAAAGAATCCTAGGAAGAAGCCGTCAGCTGTCTCGGTAAGTTTCCACTGACGCCCTTTGGGAATACCAAGACCTTTGATCATATAAATGGCTCATTTGAAAGTTGAACTTGTTGAACCAAAACAATCGCGAAATACAGGGGATCCTGTTTGAAGGAAATTGCACAACTGGTGCATCTCACCTAATCATCCTGTCCCCTCGAGAAAACTGCTATCCACCAGACAAGTCATGACTTCTAACGTGGCCTCCATGCTACCAAAAATGTGATTAACCAACTAGAGGGAGAGGGATAGAAAGAGAGAAAATCTGTACTGATCTGGGCGACATTGGAGTTTTAGTAAACTGTACAGGCAGTATCTGGCTTTTCATCCGGGTCCCTTGCGCAGTGTGAAAGGGGCTGAACTAACCACCAACAAAGATTCCTGAACCTGAAGTCCGAGTATCCCACACACTCTTCAGTGTAAATCACGTCATTTAGGAAAGTGCGACTCATTCTAATAGTAACCAACAAAATTGGAACTGGATAAGCACCAAAGACACAAAAAATTATAAAAAAAAACAATATAGTAGAAAAAATGTGCGGCAAGTATTAATAGCATTCATCCATTGACTCTGAAACATGGAAGTTCTCTGAATGCCAAGCTACTTGGACTTCTTGTTTGATTGTGACGATAGGGGAGACAACTTCACTGCTCTAAAGACGCAGTCATCATAACCCTTAACAAAAACAGAAGAGAAAATTTGGATGGATTTAAAAATTAGGGTATCAGTCTGCTTTTCGATTGCAGGCAAAATCTCTGCGAGGTTTCTGCTAAATAGATTAGTGGCAGATAACCTCCCTGAGAGTCAGTGTTGATTTAGTGCTAATCGTTGCCACACTAATACAAAGTTCTTCGTCGGTGTATTGAGTTCCATTCTCACAATGGACCTAAATCTGTCTTGTGTCAACTGAGCTTAAAAGATATTTAATACCCTTCTGTCTCATAGTCATGATAGGCATGTATTATCCATTGGTACCAGATAAAAAAAAGAATTCCACGTACTGTTTCTTACTGGCAAGTGATCTCTTTCAATTGAGAGATAGGCATAACACAATATTTTTTTTTACTTATATTTCCAAAGATTTGGCCCTGACATGCGTGCATATGTATTTCTGAAAGAGAGAGATAGCTTGCGAGAACAAGAATCCGTGTGCATGTTTATGCATCTATTTATAAAGCTGATTTCTAAGTTGGGAAATTCTGAATCGGTGTTATCTCATGCAGTAGATGGGGCGCTAAAAAGATGTGGATTCCCTTGAAAATCCAATGATTAGTCAAAATTTGATCCATAAAGAATGAATCTTACCCGAAATGATATACCTGTGAGTAATCCATACCCTTTAATACTCAGCGCTTCTACTTCTCATAAGTCATTCACTACATTATATAATGATCTTTTATTAACTCACAATATTAACACTTCAACTAAACTGCAGTATAAACATTTTAAGCACACCTTTGTGGCCTCGTGTTTTTTAAGCATAAACCCATATACACACGCACACAAGCACACATAGTCGGACGCACACATTGTTTCTCAAATGGTTAAAGATTTTATCGACCAAGGACTGATCTATGAATAGGAATAACGAGAGGATAGATTAAACTTGAAAACTCATTTGAATCAACAACTGTTATTCAAGAAAAGAGCTGCAATACAAAATTTCCTTTCTTTTAGAGTCGTCAGCATGATCACGTCTAATCTAAGATATTAATGTAACGTAAATACAATACAAACTACAACTTCATCCGCCCCTAATTTAGATTACTCAAGTAAGGACGGACGAATCGTTTCAAGATTGGCCAGAGCTCCCGGAGTGTCCATTTTCTCGGAACCCATCTCGTGCAGAATGAGAGCTTTACAAGTATATGTTTACCAATGTCACTTTATCTAGGGGAAATGTGATGATTTCAGTGAACTTATCTCCGGCAACAGTTGTTAGTATTTGAAAGTGAGTATGACCAAATTTCTCATGAAGCCTCTCCATTTAGCCAAAGATCCATGAAAGAACACAAATAACATTTTGATGTAAGTCTAAGCCATCAAATTATCCATCTATCTATCTATCTATCAATTTATCTATCTATCTATCTTTCCCTCTCTCTCTCTTTCTCTCTCTCTCTCTCTCTCTCTCTCTCTCTCTCTCTCTCTATATATATATATATATATATATATATATATATATATATATATATATATATATATATATATTGAGCTAACTAGCTAGCTAGCTGTTTGGCTGTCAATCTATCTCTTCTCATTTATCCAACCAGCTAGCTTGTATTTTTGTTCTAATATTATCGAGTCTAACAACAACAACAACAACAAAAAACAACTAACAAACTCTGAATTTGAAAATGGGGAGAAAGACTCAAATATAGTTTTAGGGGGTCCAGGTACTCAGGAACGATGAGTTTAAAAACAGATTTAAAACTTTTGTTGTTAGTCAAAATATATTGATGTCAAATTGATCACACTTTAAAAGATTGAATTGATGAAAAAGGAAAGTATCACCTGGCATATCGTAAGTATTATTATTACTCTCAGAAAGGGAAAAAATCTTTTGCAGCAGAAGTTGATAACTTGGCTGTTTAATTATAAATATAGAAATAATAGAAAGTTCACTGGCGTAGAATTTTCGGGAATAATGAAATCGAAGTCAACGATAATAGCTGGAATAGTCGTTGCACAAAGCAAAAGATCAGCACTAACGTGATCCAAGTACATGCACCAACTTTTAGTTCTGAATAGGGTGATATTGAAGAGTTTTACGGTGACATCAGCAAGATAACGGTCCATACTGATGGGTGTCTCTATTGCTTATTCAGATAGAGGGAAATGTTGCAGAATATAGAGCAAGAAGATTTAGAATAGACTAGAAAAATTACTTTGACAATTTATCAGCGGGATACAGATGTAATTCAACTCATACATTCTTACAATACCAGGCATTCGTAAAGGGACTTAGAGAAGTCGGAATTGTACAACAAAAAAAAATGAAATTGACTTCATAATAGCTAAAAAATATCAAAGACTTTAGAGGAAGAAACCATAGAAATGTAGCATGTAGATTTAAATTTAACTTCAAAACCGCAAGGAGTAAAATGACTCTGGAAAAGTAGAGAATCCTTTATAAGATAGATTGAGAACATAATCAATTTACGGGTAGCGCTGAAAAACATATCTCAGGTTCTGCAAAATAGCAACAATAACATTTGAGAAAAGAATGATAGCCTGAAAAATATGAATATGAATATGCAGGGATGGTAAACAATACAAATGAAAACAATGAAATATGGAGACGTTCGAAAGCCACGATTGAATTAATCAAGAAGAGGAGAAACATAGAGATAAAAAAAAAGGATGAAACAAAAAAAAAAAAAAACCCAGAAATTAACAGGTTAATGAACAAAAGAACGAAAGAATGCAGATAATGAATTGGATAGTAGAGACCATGTGGAAAGTGGAGAGATAAGAGCACGCCCAAGCTGCAGATCATACAAGCAAATAACAGATGCTTGCACTAAGCGACAGAAAGGGTGGAATTATCATATGCAGAGACAAGAGGCTCAAAATGACTAAAGAATGTTATGGCAATGTGCGTGCTTCAAAAAATAAAGGTAATGTAGATTGGTACGCCAATAGACACGAGTGATATCCCACAGAAGACGAAATGATGTCAGCACTATGGAATATGAAACGCAGAAAAGACCAAGGCGAAGATGGCATAACGACATACCTTCTGGGAGTTACAGGAGCTGTATTTTACAAAGGACTAGCTCAGCTATTCACACTGTGGATACAAAAGAGAAAAGTAACAAAGAACGTGAGTATAGTGATACAACTTCACAAGGAAGGAGATAATATTAACTTTGGCAACTACCTCCCTATCACACTATTCCTTTTAATGAACTAATCACATAAAAATACCTACATACAGACCAACAGGTACTCTACATGGAAGTACAATGCGCACACAGATAAGTGGATATTAAACAATAGACCACTTAAACTCAGTAAATCAACTCATCGAAAATACATTAAAATACAACAAAAGATTTCGTTTGGCTTTTGTAGATGATGAAAAAGCTCGGTAGAACACATGCGTCTAAAAATCAATGCAAGGAGGAGTCAACGAGACTCGCATCCGTCTATCAGAACACATACGAAAATGGTATTGCCATAATTAAACTCTCTCTCTCTCTCTCTCTCTCTCTCTCTCTCTCTATATATATATATATATATATATATATATATATATATATAGATATATATATATATATATATATATATATATATATATATATATATATATATATATATATATATATAAATATTGTAGTAGTAATATACTTGAGTCTACAATGTTCAGCATACAGAGACACTGTGTATAAAATCAAAAATAATAATTTTATCCCTCAAGATATCTGTTGGTCAGTTTATCTATCAGTCTATCTATCTATCTTCCTCTGTTTACGTTGCATTTTCTTACTTCGTAAGATATCTGAGTCAACAATTTCAATTAAGTAAGCGTGGTTGCAAGTTAACGTATGTCGTATTAATTACGTCTCTCATGAAAATCCCCTTCATAACGTATGCACTTATATTTCATTAATTTTTTACGGCTTAAAATGCGTTTCGAGTGCTCTATTTTACAAACCGGAAAATTATGTCTCGGCGTTCGCACTGTATATCGATACTTGTGGGAACGAGAACAAACAGTCAAGGACAATCCCTTCTTCGATTGATATTATTTTGAATCGGAAATGATTGATGTCTCTTGAACACACACACACACACACACGCATATGCACACTCTTTCTCTCTCTCGCGCGCACACACACACACATACACACATAAAAAAATTGAAAGAAATAAGACAAAAGATGTTCAAGTGAATAAACGTAGACATAAATGACGAATCCTTGATTGAATTAGTCGCGCTAAGCTCATAAAAAAGACATGTCAGACACTGTAAACGGTGTGCAGCTTCACAATGACACACAGTGAAGACCCGCCCCTCCAAACCAGCAATGAAACAAACCCATAACCAATCGAGCCGTACATGCTTACACACGCGTATTCGCACTAACTTTGATATACTATAAAAACACATCAAGGAAAATATACATGTAAATATATAATTATTTTCTCAGGTAAGTGTGAGAGCCATTCATCAACTCGATTTAGCATGTTCGCGCAACAAACGCATTAACTATTTACGTTGAACAACATAAGTACATTCAGATAAACGAATGTATACATTAGTTCTGCTTCAGGGTCTGCATATTACTCACTGATACCAGAGATCAGTGTTCGAATTCAGGTAAAATTTAGAATTTTCAAAGGTAATTTTTAAAGTAGGTAGACAGTTCCTGGTGGAAGATTGGCACAATATCTTCTTCTTATCCCCATTTCACCCATTCAAACCATCTGTTATACAAATATGAAAACAGATATACATTACTCCGAGAAGAGTGAATAGTATCCCAAGCTTTGTTCAGACTATGAAATTCATTTGTGATCATGATTTTGTTAAAACAACGTTTTGACCAATCCTCTCGACAGCCTTCTCCAGGTGTATAATATATTAGATATTAAAAATGAATGTCTTTTTTTGTTTTCTTGTGAGGTAAAGACTCTATATTTACTAACGGATCACACATCTTTAGATGGAGATAAAATGGGTCGGCCGAAACGTTGTGGTAACAACATTAACAATAGTGAGGCGGAGTTCAATTATCCGAACAAAACATACAATTAAGAGAGACGTTAGCATGCATGTATCAGTCTGGATTATCAACAAAATACTAGTCGATACAAGTATTTCCTGTTCAGATAACATCTGCATTTGAGCGATGTTTTGCATATACTATAACTATATTTTTGCAACATGAGCATACTTCTTTTGTAATACGACAAACGAAAAATCTGGAATAGAAAAAAAAAGTCTCAAATTGAGCCTAAGACGAGAAGCTATGGATTCATAAATATAAACGAATCACTTTAAACAAAATTGATATAAAATTTAAAGAATATAGGGAACTTTTAAAGTGGTAGAGTTGAGCCGAATCTCCGTAACCAAGTGTTTATTTTCCGGGGTACAAAATAATCCAAAAGCTCTGAATATTCTCCAATACTTAAAAAGCTAGACAAAACACTGAATAATGATTTTTTTTTCTCAACTTGTTTGTTACAACTGCCATAGAAACAAATCTGAAATCTCTTCAAAAACAAACTTCTGAAAACATGCTCTGAAACTATTTACCCGAGTTCTTTCTTTGGGTAATTTTTAGAATTTTCTGCATTACCTTCTCCCGAGCAAATTAAAATGTAAAGGAGGAAAATTTTAAAATACGCCCAGCATTTTTTTTTAAATACGCCCAGCAAATTTTTAAAATACGCCAAGAAAATTAAAAAATACACTAAACAAATTTTGAAATCCATGCCGCTTCCAGTCCGATGGTATTTTTAGTTTGCTCAGCGTATCGTTTTCAAATTTGCATGACGTATTTCTGAATTTAGTTGTCTTTTAAATAAGAATTCAAATGTCTTGAAATGAGTTCAATCCATATAGGCATCTCCTATTCTGTGGCTCTTTGTACAGCTGGGGTTGATACTTTTTAGGGTGCTTGTGTGGTAATCTATGGTTGTTTTCTTTGTCGTTGTTTTTCTGGGTTTTTTCTTCATTAAGTCACATGTATGTCTATATTTTTATCACACAATTTCAAAAAAAGTGAAGAGACAATTTTGTTATGGTTCATGAGTATCATAAGCGATGCCTGAACAGAGGTTCAGATAAATAAATAAAAAATCATGTTCAAGTTGATTTTATTTATTAACGTATGTTCCATCAACACCAATGAATCCTCCCAGCGATTAATACATTTCATAATGCTGTTTGTTGTTTAAGTTCTTTTGCTTTGTAGGAAAAAAGAAAGGATAATTTCCACTTCTTCACGTGTTTTAAGAACTATCTCAATGCTGTTTCTGCAATACCCGGAATATGCTGTTATCTATGTGGGAAAGATCAAGACAATAAGGAAAGTGATGTCTCTACTAAACTCTTAAAGCATTACTTATCTTTTGAGTTCCGTAGATGTGTCCATTTTGAGAATTTTCAAATAAGTAACTCAATAGAATCCTGCTGTTAAGATGACGAAAATAATCGAGCTTTTGCCATTAGATTGTGGATATTACTAAGATAATTTAATTTATTTACATGATTTTCAGAACAATTGACTACGTTCAGTCTTTATTTGTTTTCATTTTTTTTAATTTTTTATATCAAGTAGTGGTTACTATCGATCATACTGTATAGAGTTTATCAACCGGAGCCTTCGAAGATGGCAAAGAGTTTTATCCTTTTCAATATGTGCATCTGTTTATGTGTTGCTGTTTTTTTGTTCCGACGCACTTTACCATATCATTTTACCTACACACTTGTTATTTTCATCATTTAGTTTCTTTTGTTTCCTAGTCATTTATGTTTCGATGTTATGCAGATATGGAAGAATCATCAACACGTCGTCATTAATATGCTTGTTATGAATCATTGTAATCGGTTTGGTTCGTATGTGCACTCATATGCATACCCGTATGTTTTAATTTAGATATTTTCTGAACTTCGGCATCGGGTCGCATATATGAAACTTCCACCAAGGATCGAACTCAAAACAATTGTTAGGTTTTGAGAGATCGGCTTACAAACCATCAAATATTCAATCCATCCTATACACCTTTTCCATTGCAGGTCCAACATAATATAATATTTGAATATTTTCAAAAACTGAAGTATTTTCAGAATCTTTTCAGAGATGGTGATGTTAGATATCGAACACGTCTGCAGAAACTTTACGCGTTTTACTGTGTTGCCAAGACAGATCTTATACATCATCATCGATGTGGTCAAATGAATGTTTCAGTTAAAACTAATTTGTTGATCGCCATGTCTAATACATTTGTTGGGTAGCTGTAAAGAAAGCATATCAAAGCAATTTTTATACTGATTTATAAAAATAATGCATAAACAAGAAAAATGATTAATACAAAAATGAGATCAATCAAAAACAATTATATGGAGGGAATGGTATCTATCAAACTTAGGAAGAACGATGTGAAAAAAGATGTTTGCTTGTTTCATGAATCTTCAAATAAGCTGTATATAATTTCAATCCTTCACTTGAGATTAACAAAAAAAAACAAAAAAAAACCTACGTATTTCATAGATGCATATTTTTGTATTGAAAAAAAATGGTAAACACGCAATCGCTTCCTTACAATTCATGGGTTTCCAAGTACAATTTCCTATTATGTCTCTGTGTGAAAACATGCGTAACTAATTACTAACTGAAAAAAAGCAACATGACATTTTCAAATATGCTACTGTGTTTTTGTGTGTGTGCGTGCGCGTGTCTTCTTACAAAAATAAGTACATATTCAAAGAGAAAAATATAAGCTTTTGAATATATTAATAATATCAGTACAGACAGGCACGAAAGATGGCTTTATGTGAAATCTATATTAACGAAGTGAGCAATTTTATTATTTGTAAGATCAATCTCTTTTTGGGCGCCTTCTTTGATTTCTCAGCGTAACGAAAGGAAATGCGACTTGGAACCCCGAAATCGTTCTGGTTTTCACACAGTCGTGTTTTACAGGTGTTATATTTCGAGTACAAAAGAAAGGAAAAAGGACAAAGGATAACATAGAAAGGAACATATTTGTCAACGAGTTAACATATTTCTATGATATAGTCACATTTAAGACTGAAATTCAGTTGAATAATCTACTAAGATTGTGAAGTATTCCTTTAATATCTTTTATTCCCTGAGATGAGTTAATAATGGCTAGAACTGAAGGATCACTGGGATGTGCTCAAAAGTATTGTACCCTATAATAAAATGTTCGAATCGCTGCGCTATACTTACTGTAGACAGAAAAAAAAGGCATATGTAGGTCTTCCTCGCTCTCTATCTCTATCTCTCTCTCTCTCTCTCTCTACATATATTCATATAGGTGTGTGTGTGTGTGTGTGTGTGTGTGTGTGTGTGTGTGTGTGT
>OY735201.1:50400279-50415279 GCA_963457665.1 Thysanoteuthis rhombus | reverse complement strand
GAAACATTCTTAATATGAACAACAATTATTTGCTCATGTTATTCTTTTAGCACCTCGTGAATGAGCGATTTCCAGTACATCATCAATAACCAAATAAGGTCGTGGTACGTTTCTCTTGAACAGTACAGTAGTATCCTTTCCCCGTACAAATCTGATATTTGTGCACCGAAAAATTCGATCACATTTTGACGAAGTTTTGACGGGTAACAGCTGGATATTACCTTTCCTAGTTCCATAACGTGGCTGTCAAAATGAATGTAAAATTTAGAATACATGTCATCACTGTTATCTTCGATTTATTAAGTGAATTAGATTCATCATTTGGTCAAATAACATTATTTTTCGAACAGTGTTATTTTCATCTTAATTTCAGTCGTTTTTTTTTTCTTTTCTTTCAACTTCTAAGGCTGCAATTCTACGTTCGTTAGCAAGCAGTTCAAAGCAGAAATAAGGAATAAGCCTCCGTTGAAACTCAGTCTGCATACCTTTTACACTTAGCTCGAGATTCGAACTAGGTTTTTCATGTTTTTTTTCTTTGCACCACGGTAACATTTACATTTAATCTATGAAAGCAACTACCTACAAAAGCATAAATCTAACCATGAAGCTTTCATTCTTTATTCCACATGAACATCCGATCGGTTGCAATCATTTTATATATTTGCATGCACTCAAGGAGGTGACAGAAATAAGATTTTTAATTTTTAGATGAGATGAAGTATTTTTGATTATTATTATCTCTTTAACTAATATCTTGTTCATCTGAATTTTAGATGCTTTTTATCGCAAATCCTCGTCATTCTACGGCTGTCAGCGAGCTGTGCAGATCAGAGATAGAGAATCAACCTCCATCAAGCAACGTCTTAACAATCATACTGAAGAGCTAAAACTATTCAAGGTGAAACTGTGCACCCTACGCATACGAAATTGATAAAATTGCGTTAACAAGAAATCAAATGTACAATGGATACTAATTTTTAAGAATTCCTCCATTTATCGTTTATGAAAACATGAATATCACTTAATAGCAACATTTCAACAGCGAAAAATGAAACAAGAAATTGGAAAGATTTTCACTTCTTATAAATCGATTGAATTTTCGAAGATTTTTATGAAAATTTCAGCGTAAATCTTCTTATTACTAAATGCCAAGTGAAATTTGCATAAAACTAAAAAGTTGATAAGGAAAACAAAATATTACAATTTTCAATTTCCTGATGTAGGTGAAAATTTTGGCTCGAGAAAAGTTATATTGTCAAAAAAAAAATTCAAATCTCTTGCGAATTATCTCCTAACACACGGGAGATATGTTCAAAATCAAGCGACATTTCAACAAGAGGTTAAAAGATAGGGTATCTAAAAGATATCTTTTGTTGCAATGTTTTCTGACGAGACAACTTTTCAATAAATGGATTAAATCATTGATGAGAGTTCAGAGAGAAAGTTGGCTCTTTTATTTTACTTCTAAGTTTGTTAGCTCCAGATTTTCAATAGGTGAATACATAAGACACAACAGTTTTATTTCTGGATATATTTAAATTTAAAAAAAAACAAACGAATAAAATGTTATACCGTATATCATGGTTTCTGTATATTCGACTTGAATGATTTTGATATCAGATCATTTTCTTTTTTTCCGTTCTCAAAGTCTTATAAAGTGTATGAAAAATAAAGAAGTTATATATGAAATTTGAATTGATTTCATTCACAGATATCAATCTCTAATAAGTTTGTGAGAATACCTAAATTTACAAATTTCACTGCCATCACATAGTGGCTAAGAGCATCAACAGTTACATAATAATAAGCATAGAGGAATTGGGAATCCAGGAAACCTCATTATTATTTTTTTGCTACTATTTACCTTCATCTTGATTGTTGTACTTTCTATCGCAACTAAACTCAGGCTGAGTACCCTTCAGCCGTGAGCAAATGAATGAACCGGATGGGTTGGAAAAGAGAATTAGTTTCTGGTGAGAATAGTAGTCGCGCCCCTCTATGTTGCATAGTGGTTCCCTCAACAAGTGATCGTTCTTACCACTGAACAACTGGAACTCAATGGCTAGGGCCAGGCAAATTCAAACTCTTAAACTCACTCCCTCTACCGATCGTTTCGGCGCTATGTTTGTTAGTAACTGATAGTTCAGTTCAATCTAGTTTTTGTTTTATTTCTATTCAGATGTGGCATAATTATCATTGTCTTATTATAGTGGTGAATTAATTGACTCACCGCTGAAGGGTACTCAGCCTCAGGTTAGTTGCGATGAAAAGCAACAGTCAAGATGCAGGTAAATAGTAATAAAAAAAAACGATGATGATTTACATAACTCCATCTAATGAAAAAAAAAAGAAAAGAATAATCACTGTAGCCATTCAGAAAAAGATATAATTCCAATGGTTAAGGATGCTAGAGAGATTGCAAAAGTTTTCCAGAAACTTGTCGTTTCAGCCTCAGTGAAATTTGCCTGATCGAACAAGTGTATGACAAACAGAAATAAGAAGGCATTGATAAATAACAAGAATATCTAAATCATGCAAAATAACTGATGAAATTGTTAAATATGAAGATGGCATTTGTACCCATCATTACTGGTGTAAGGAGATTTGCAAAAGGGCTAATACTGGAAATCAGAGAAAGAAATGAAAATCCCGACGACAGCATTACTAAAATCGACTAGAATGTCGAGGAGAGTGCTTGAGTCTTGTAAAAACTTGATATCTGATGAAAGCTACGAGATAGTGCTGGTGCAAAAATCCAACGAGTACAAATACATGGTTACGTAGAGGGACCTCAAGAGAGAAACAGGGTGGCTCTAAAGAGCCAAGGCAAACAAAACTCAAGAGATCAACAAATGTAGGCTATATAGAGATGAAAATGAGAATAAAACTCATGGAAAGCGAATGCAGTGAATTAGCCCAGAAGGAGTATAAGAACAGGTATGACTGGATGGGAGGGTGATCCACAGGGAACTGTGTAGGCAACTGCATTACGACCATACAAACCAATGTTACATGCACATATCACAATTCATTCCTAAAGTACAACATGCAAAAAATCCACAGGGACTTTCAGATGTTTTCCTTATATGATTCTTTAAGAAAAATTCTTCTCTGTTTTCCAACGTCATGTTTCTTTTGCCTTTGCTAAACGTCTTTCCGTTTTTTCCTTCCTTTCCTCTAAAGTTCCTTGATCTCTCTTCTTCTCTCCCTCTCTTCTTATTTCATGCTTCCTTTTACTAACTTTTTTCTTTCTTCCTTCCTTCCTTACTTTTTTTTTTTTTTTTTTTTGGACTCCTTTTTTTCTTAACGTTTATTTTCGTCTCTACATGGTTATCTCATTGTTTTTGTTTCTTCTTTCTTCTCTCTCTCCTTCTCTTTCTCATGTTCAGGATCCGATCTTTACCTTCTTGTCTTACTTCTTTCTTTCTCAAGACCAGACTTTTCTTGGTCTTTCAATGAAATTCTCATCATTAATATCTATAGGTTATGCCCTTTTCTCCTTTTGGTTCTCAATTCTATTCTCTTTTTTTTTAATATATATATATCTGCAACACATTTCTCATCGTCTAAATCTTTATCCGTTAACTGACAGTTATGAATCTTTATGACAGAAAGCGGGTTTAACTTTGATGACATCACCCGAATTGACAGGAACGATGATTTCTTTGTAGATTTACAAAGACGAACATTTAATCTCTACAGCAACTCTACAAAGCAAATAAAATCACAGTAACGTTTATGAACATAGAATATAGTTTTTCTCATGAATATAATTTTCATTGAGTCAAGCGTCTGAATTCGTAATATAAAAATCCATAAATTGGGCCGAGCTGCTTTTCAAGTTATTTGCAGGCGTTTGACATTTTTACAGTGCGTACAAATATTGTACGCAAATCAATGAAATGAATTATAAAAGTAATGATATTGGAATCATCATCAAATAAAGCCTCACGATTATGCAGAATATCATAAAATATGAGATTTTATAATCTGATTATGATGAATGGCATATGTTTACGTGCGTATGCTCGTCACTTGATCATTGTGCAAGGTTGAAATTCGTCATATATATAAGTCGGCACATAACACAGTGCAGAGTCGAGGTTGAAGTTGTTTAGATCAGCAAAGGAAATAGATTAAAGAAAATAATACTTTATAAATATTTGTATTGATATTGGACTCTACTAAATTTTGATTATAAAATAATTGAATAGATAACACGGAAAAAAAGTTACCAAAATATTTCGAAACCGTAGTTTTGTTCGACCGATGAGAAAATATTTTACATGACAATCAGAAGTTTACTCAACACAACGGAAAGTCCAGAATCTTCCATACGCACAACTTTGGAACATGAAGTCTTTGTAACATGCTCAACCCTAGTATTGTAGGACTTTATTTATGCTGTAACATATATTTATTCAATACGTTTTAATGCACATGCAACCATCTCAAAGAGAATACGTTTTTAATGATAACCGGATGGTAAAATAACGGGAACGACCGAACACGACAAAGTTCTATTCAAAGAAATCTCATTTTTAGTCGAATAACACTGGTTTATTGTTCTGAGAAGAAGTTGGATCTGGAATTTCATCTGGGATGATGGAATCAAAGAGAGCTAATAATGATTCCCAGGCTTCATTCTTGGTGAAAATTGCTCACCGTTCGTACGAGGGCATCTTTTTAGTATCATTCAAAAAGATATTCGATGTGTTGAGATCCGGCAAACACGTAGGCCACAACTGGAATCAGTATTTTTCAACACCTCATATTAGCCAAGAATTCAAGGGTTGCAATAGTAACATGAACTGGAGCATAGTTGTGCACTAAATGCTCGTTGAACTGGATGGTGTTTGTGGGATAATCACGGGCCTCTCCGGATGGGTCGTTTGCAAAGAGGAAGAGGATATATTTTCAGACAGAAATCATATACTTGGTTGTTCCCTGGATGATTACCGATGGCGTCAAAATGAACTGCTTCTACTTACATCGACTTTCATTCAGGTTTAACCATCTGTAAAGGTCCGTGCCCCCCAAAGATTCATATACTTTATGGCATATACCTGATGCTAGTGAGAACAGTATGCCTCTACATCCACTTATCTGTCTGCCTCTCTCTCTCTCTCTCTCTATCTCTCTCTCTCTCTCTCTCTCTCTCTATATATATATATATATATATATATATATATATTCATTTATAGAGTTTTTATTTCTAATATTCAGTTTTTTTAAAGCTGTAAAGCTTTCTATTCTCTCTCTGTCTCTCTTTCTGTCCGTCCGTCTGTCTGTCAGTCTCTCTCTCTCTCTTTCTCTCCATACATATATATATGTGTGTGTGTGTGTATGTGTGTGTGTGTGTGTAATCATTAACTGAGCTTTGTATGGTTCTGACACCCAGTAAGAAACGAACTTGCTATTCAATTGTAATGATCTGAGAGATCAGCTGGATATATATATATATATATATATATATATATATATATATATATATATATATATATATATATATATATATATATATATAGAGGGAGAGAGAGAGAAAGAGAGAGAGAGAGAAGAGAGAGAGATACTGAAGCAGATAGATAGTTATATAAATGTAAACTCCCACGAAATCGATTCCTGGAACAGTAAAAGGTGCAAAATAATTGCATATCGCTATTTTCATCATCCAAATAGAGGTTTTACACTATAATTCTTCAAGGTTCCATTCAATTCATGGTGAATACTTTCCATCTTACGCAGATATTTTTGTTTCTTTTTATCTTATAAATTAAGTTTAACTTGATTTATCCTTAAGGCATTTAAAGAATATCCCAGGAAATTGTGAGCTACGTCAGATTCAATATAATCTTTAGAAAAGTAAGTGCTGATTTCTCATACTACCAGTAAATACCCTTGCTTTGCTAATGGTCTATCGAATGCCATGTCTCAGTATATTTATACGGAAATTCAAAAGGTTAATCCAAGATATTGTTGAATTTGATTCTGGTATAAATTTTGTATTAAACTCGGAACAACCACAAATCCTGGATGTACACTGATTGACCTTCGGTTTTGAATGGCATAAATTGAGTTTGAATTATTATTCTAAATGGAGAAAAATGATATAAAAAGTCCTTCATCATATAGAAACATAGATCATTGTTATAATTTTTATTGAGATGTCATAAACTTGAATGGTGATTAGTTTTGTTTTTTTCCTGGGAGACATTTCAACTAACTTAAAATAATGTAACATTTTGATGTAAAAATTCAGTAATCAAAGGGTAAATGTTGAAAGTTTTATTGAGTAAAATAAAAATATACAAGTTTCAGATTGTAAAATAACTGTTTCTTTAATAACTGTATACCTAGAGACGAGCATCAGATCGAAAGCAATCTAGCGACTGGGAAAGCTCATGTGAGAAAAAAAGCTATATTTAATGGAATAAAAATATATTCGTCATTTATTAGAAAAAAAGAAATGACACAATATTTACTAAAGTATTTCGAAACCAATATTGATAATCTAAGGAATATCATTCTGAAAGAAATTTTTCAGATCTTAGTACGAGAACGTTGTTTTTTCCATCCCAATAATAATTAAAAATCAATCTGTGTATTGTAGAACACCTTGTGAATCACGCTGTTGAAAGCGTTAGTTTTCAGTACCTATTTTCATTGAATAGACAACGTAGTTTTTCACCGCAGTTGGGAGCAAACATTGATTTAAATGTATTAAAAGGAATGTGATTCAGGTTTAATTAATTGTTTGATATAAGCCTTATTGTCATTCAATAAAGGGAATATTTTCCCCATGTCAGTTAGAAACAGCCATGTAAGTATGTATGTATGTTGACTTGTGAATCAGGTTGTAAAAATGTTAGTCTTTAGCCTCTATAGCCATTGAATAGAGCAAGAGTTTCCTCAATGCCGTTCAGAACCAAAACTGAATATACGTATAAACTGTATGGTCAATCAGTTTGTTGAGAGGTTTAGTTTAAAGTCGTTATTTACATCGAATAAGGCATTTTCCTCATCCATGTTAGAAATAGAAACGAGTTAGTATACAGTGCCTGGCAAAAGTATTCACACGTTTTTGGCGTTTTTTCTTTTGTCTTGCATTACAACTTGTGATAGACATGGACTTTTATTTTGATTTTACGTAATAGGCTTACAAAAATAGTCCGAGTTGGTGATGCTAAATAAAAGAATCAAACTCGTTTTGAAAAAATACTAAAGAATGATATATTGAAAAGTGGCAAGTGCATATATTTTCACATCCTTTGCTATAAAGTACTCAAGATTTAGGGTGATTTATGACCATGAAATTTAGTCTATGTGCAATCCAAGAGTCACATTACATTATCTCAGCACACACACACACACACACACACACACACACACACACATATATATATATATATATATATATATATATATATATATATGAAAATGCCAGAGGATCCAACACCACTACGCAAGGGGTACTAAAAAGCAAATAGCATCATGAAGACGGAGGATCTCTCCAAACAGCTCATGGACAAAGTTGTGGGGAAGTTGAAAAAATATCCCAAACTATAACCATCATTAAATTCATAATAAAAAAATGGAAATAATATTTCACAACAACGAACCTGCCAAGAGTGAACAACCACGCAAAAACTCCCGGACAAGATCATCCAGAAAGGAAGCAAACAAGAGACAAAGGATAACTCTGAAGGACATTTAGCGGAACACCCTTCTTCGGTGGGTTTTATGGATAAGTGTCCTGGAAAAAGCCATTTCATAGAGGAAAAAAAAAAAAAAGAAAACACGTTAGAGACCCCCTAAACATAGAAAACCGTACCCAGGACAGATGAAAATTTGGCCATCAAGAAAAGCTCTGTCCATGCACAAACTGAACACCTCCGATCAAACACCATCCTCCAGCGAAGGATGGTGATGGCATCATGACTCTATAGAGATATTCATCATCGGAAGAGACTGAGAAACTGGTGAGAATTGAAAGAATGATATATGCGGCTAAACACTGAGAAATTCTTGAGTTATCCAAAGAGGTACGACGGATCTTAACTTTCCAGTAAGAAAATCACCACAAGCATACTGCTAAAGCAACATATGAGTGATTTAAGGGAACGCTTTTAGATGTCATGGGGTAGTTTTACTTTGAAGAATGGGCAAAAATCTCAGTACAAAGCTCTGAAATAAATACCCTAAATATTGGGTATACAAATTACTAACTTCGGGATGGGGTGAAATAGTCGTGCATGTTGAAGTTGTTCTATGTCTTATTTCTTGCTTGTTTCACATTAAGAAAAATATTTTGCATCTTCTAAACTGTGAAACTATTTTGCGTCTTCTATGCTGTGTAAATCAAATGATACAAACGATGAAAATAAATTCTAATCCGTAGTCGTACAGCCCCTTGAAAAAATTCAAGGAGGAGATTTATTTTATTTTATTTTGCAAGGTTTTGTAGTCAGGTTATTAATAAACCAGGTTGAGGAAATGTGAGTGTCTTCAGAATTTATGGTTATTGAACGGAGCGAGTTCAAGATCTAGTAATGCTGTTTTTCCCGGAACTCCCGAGACAAAACGTCACTCAAACATTAAATGCTCATCATTCGAATATCTGTATGATATTAATCGGTACTTAAAAAACTTTATTTAACTTTCTGCTTATAACTATACCTATCTGCAGACAAATCGTACATCATCATTTGCTCGCTGTAATATATATATATATATATATATATATATATATATATATATATATATATGTGTGTGTGTGTGTGTGTGTGTGTGTGTTTGTTTGTGTGTGTATGTGTGTGTCATCCACATACAGCTGTTTCAACTTTTTTATGTATACGTGCGTCTGTATGTACGGAAGTGTGTGTGTGTGCGTGTGTGTGTGCGCGTGTGTGTGCGTGTGTAAGTGCATGTATATGTGCGTGCGTAAGTGCGTGTATTTGTGCGTGTGTGCAAGTGTGTGTATGTATGCCTGTGATAATGTGTTGATGCGTGTTAATATGTGTATTCATCAGTGTCACGGTACGCTTATACGTATGAGGTATGGAACCAGAAAATATGCCAGATAGAAATACTTTTCATATGAAATTAGCGTTTTGGCACGATCATATTTATCAGATGCATGTAATTGCCCGTATCTAATCGAACATTCTTCTCCATTTCCTTCGTCACTTAGTCTGAGTTGTTTTTCTTTCAATACCAAGATTTCCAAACGAAAGTAATGATTGAGTCATTGTTTAACTTACATTGAAAACAACTTTGCATTGTAAAACCGACTTTTCAGGAATGTAATTAAATATGTTCCCTGAAGTTATCTCGCTTGCACGTTTACCAGAGCGCGATGATTATCAGGCTCGTTTCGCAGACGAATTCATTAGTGCTGTCAGTTTGACCCTAATTGGATGCCCCACACAAAGCTAAACTTTATAAATATCGACAGGGCCTTTCAACTTGGGGCAATAGTGAGCAAGATAAAATCGCAGACATTCATTGCTGTTTTTGATTTCGATCATCAATTAGTACCCGAAATGTGCGGCTTTGTATTGCTCTAAGCTAAGCTCAGTAGATACGAATAATATTATCAGTGAAGTAAATACCCGGCAATATTTTCCGATAAGGAGCACTTTTCGTAAAAAAAACAAAAAAACAAACAAAAACAAATGAACTAGGAATTTCTACTATTATAGGAATGTCTTATGCAGCACTTACTCTGATTTAAATGTAAGTATAAATAAGTTATTGTGTTGAATTCAATCTATGTGAAAATATGTTCCGGCGGCAAAAATGTATTTCATATTCAGATATGTTCTTAACTTCCAAGTCTGCGGACACAGGTGTTCGTTAAAAATAGAAAAAATATATATTTATCTGTTTCCGAAAATACGGCTTACAACTTTTTCCCAGATCAAATCAAATTAAGATAATAAAACAAAAATAATCCAGTTCTTTCTTTTCTCTGGTTACAGAAAAAAAAAATACAGAGAAAACAAAAGATGTTCACGGATGGATAAGTTTCAAATTTTTTCCCGCCCTAACCATGGATTATTTCATAAGCGCGATTTTTATAGTGAGAAACATTATGTCGACATCGTGTTTCCTTTTCGTATTTTTCTTTCAATTGTATTTCTTACTGGAAATTGAAAAACTCTGATGTTATACTGCTGTGAGAGCCATGACATTATCATATCAATCCGTCAGGCTGATGCCACTTCAAAAAAAAAAAAAAAAAAGCACACACATACAATACACGTGCATACATACGCATGCATACACACACACACACACACGGACAGAACCCATGCATGCATCTGTGTTGATGCATGTATGTATGTATGTATCTTATCTCTATATATCTTTATATATATATATATATATATATATATATATATATATATATATATATATATATATATGCATACATGGATTGATTGATTTTAACCTTCAAAATGTATGGAACAAAATGTGCCCTTTTCATGATTTGCATTGGCGCAGGGATACATTAACGATACTTGAATGTAGGAAATATATCATCAACAATCTTCTATCATCTGTCATTGGACGTAAACCTTCCCCGAGATTCCCCAGACCTCTCAATCATGGGCGTCGCAAATCCAATACTTTCTGAACTTGTATAGTATGTGTCGTTATCTTATATTCTGCCAGTCATAGCCTCGTACGTGATGTTTAACGGCCGTCTGTCATTCTTGCTACATGAGCAGCCCATTGCCATGTAAGTTTTCTCATCCAATGATCTCTCGGACATCTGATTTTTCCATAATATATTTTGCTGATTCCCTTAATTTTCCAGTCTAGGTTTCAGGGGATCATCTCGATGAAGGCTGTAGAGAAAACGCTGGTTTTTTAGTTTAATTAGTTCTTCTCCAAACTAAACCGATTATGTCCCATTTGATGTTTTTGATTTCATTTTCAGGATCGTTTTGGTGCTAGTCTATTGATAATGTTATGCCGTTGTACGTGCAAATGTATAATGTTGTTTTCTTGGAGATGGTTTTTGGGTTGTGTTTGGGTAGTCCCTGTTGGGGTGCATTAACCCCATCTGAAGCAAGTGATGTTACTGGGCCTTTAGGGGCCGATGACCCAGCACGAACGGCCGGTGTAATTTTAATTGTGAATACCATGGGGAGGGATAGACTATGACATGACACGCTGGCCTATAGCGTATCGGAGGAAGGCTGGTTGACGGATCCCTGTTGATGTCAATCAGAGAACCCTGAGAGCTCCACAGGCTCTTAACATCCATTATATCCTCTCTTGATTGGTTTAATAGGGTTGTTTGCAGGGCTATAGGATTTGAAACCAGCTTTGGAAAATGGGACAGACAATATTTCTACGGGTACCATAGATATGATTTCCACTCCTGACAACTGGTATGTATTGAAATATTGAAACAGTTTATATCAACCAACAAGCAAAGTATGTCTACTGAATAAAACAAAAAGAAACATAACATGCAATGACCAAAAATTGAACAAAGGAAGAGAAAAAAAAACACAAAAAGATATACAAATAGAACGAGAAAAAGATCCTCTTCTCTAGAAAAATAAATGTTCAAAATAGAGATCTAAAATGAACGAAATCATTGGTCTAAAGAAGCCCAAATAGGATGGAGACAGAAACGTGTTTGTGTAGTAGATCCTTTTCTTCATCATATCTTAAACTGTACTCTAAATCAATATATATATATATATATATATATATATATATATATATATATATATATATAGTCGCACTGGTTGGAGAGTATTCTTTAATGACAGAGATATTTGATATAATTTAATGAATCTCTAAAGATTAAAAAAATCCCAATAGAACGGAATTATCGTATAGTCTTCTTTGGATGTTAGAATCAATAATGATATTATTCCATTGAAGGCAATTAAAATTGAAAGTTTACTATGTCAACTAATGAAAATGATGGAAAGAATTTTCTTTACTAAATATTTATCCGTCTTCTTTTCCGATGCTTTATATTGAAAGAAGAGTATTTGAATTTGAAAAAAAATCATAGTATATGAATATAATGAAAATCATGGGTACCCATATACGAACATATCTATATACGCATACGTGTTAGAACGCATGCAGAAATATGTTTATCATCTTTATATGCATTTAAAGGAGATGCTAGCTCTAACGACGAATCCATCAGTAGCTCTATGTCTTAAATATATCCTTTAGATCAGTGACTGGCCTTAATTCTACTTCTTTAAAGAAAGCACCTAGATTCTCATTGAAACAGATGGTATTGGAGACGTGAATTTTAGGATATTATACATTCACACATTTTACTAATCTTCAAACAGTAGATTTTATGAACCTGAATGTGATTCAAATACATTCTCTGATTCCTCAGAGAGTTGTGCTTGTTATCTTAAGAAATGAATAGATTTGATGACATATCCATATAAACCATACAATTTTAAATCTCGGCATACACACATAAAATGTGTGTGTTGTCAAAAGCGTTATTCTTATCTACACAAAAATAAGTGTTATAAACGTGTTTACTATTTCATTACAGATTTATAAATAAGAGAACTGAATTTGTATCCTGACTGTGCAGACAATAAAAAAAAGCTGATTGTCTCTATTTCTCCTGACGCAAACCTGTAGACCCAAAAGTGGCGACATACAACACTTCCTGTTGCACTCCTTGTTCGCAGTTTGAAAAAAAAAGATATATGGTGTTGATAATAGGAATGGTAAAGGACAATAGGAAACAAGATAAATACGATGGCGGCCCGAAATGGCGCCAAAATGCGCTTGGGATATGGAAAGTTTTGTTTAAGCGATTTAGGTATTTTTTTCATTTCAGTGGTTTTGTTCTATTCGTTTTATAATAACAACAAATTAACAAATACAGACTTACACAAAAAAAAAACAATTAATCGACTATATTCATTACAAACTTGACGGACCACGGAGAGTAAAATATAAATCATTTTCCATGTGACATTAGTTTAGTCATTTTGTGATGTTCCACTTCATACAGGGAATTTACTACTACACACAAACAGATGAGATGACATACACACACACACATGCACACCCACACACATAGTCACGAATACATACGCAAATACATACATACAACGAACACATAAAGACAAAAATGCACAAGCTAACAAGTACACACTCATATACGTGTGCATTCATGTGTATGTAAGTGTATAGATAATAATATTCATAAACACAGATAGATAAATTGATATTGTATATGTGCCAGGGCATATTTTTTATATATCCTGAAAAGGTTCCAATAAATGCGTGGATATTTGAACTACATCATTTGGGTGCACTATACACAATCACTTACGAATTGGAATGTTCCTTTATAGGGCCACATATTATCATTGTATTCGAGATCGCTACACCCAAGAGTATGCGTAAAAAGCTATACCCGAATAGATAGTCATGTGAAAACAATATAAACACTTATACTTAGATACGCACATATATATATATATATATATATATATATATATATATATATATATATATGTGTGTGTGTGTGTGTGTGTGTGTGTGTATGTGTGTGTGTGTATGTATGAATGTATAATACTATTAAACTCTGCATATATCTTATAAAATCCTAAACAGTCCTGTCCTAAAAAAAAATCAAGGTTTAAGCAGGGAGTCTAATTACGATGTAACCACAACGGTAAATCTGTCAGTTCTAAGGAAAATGATTCTTCTAAGATTTTAGAGGCTGGATGGGGTTCTATTTACTAAATTGAAATAAAAACAAACGGTGTTTATAGATTGGTTTGGTTGTTGTTTGCATAAGTTTTAAAGCTATCCAAACAGCTGCTGCCTGTGGGCTAAAAAGTTGTCTTTGTGGCTCCAGGATTAACATATGATAGCAGTTGCTGACATCTGATGTCCCAGTAGATCACATTAGAAAAAAAAGTACCGATTGCCAAGCAGTTGAGAGCACGGATAATGGAATCATTGACAATGGAAATTTTTAAAAAATCCGTTTCATCTAATTTTGTGCTTTCAATCTATTAGACCTTAAACGTTTTAGAAGTGTTTATGTGTGAAAAGACGCTACTTAAAAAAAAAAAGAATACGATTGGAATTTCATTTTCCACATCACCGTGCGTACTACTAACGCCAAAAGTGAGCGCACGTAGGGATCTTGCAGGCCTATGCGTGTCTACCGAGGAATTCGTGTTAGCTCGACTGAGGGGTGCACATGAGTGCGAACCCATGTTCTAATTTAATGAAATATCCATATAAGGATAATTGCTTCCATACGTTATTATATTTGAATTATATATATATATATATATATATATATATATATATATATATATATATATATAGAGAGAGAGAGAGAGAGAGAGAGAGAGAGAGAGAGAGTGATTGAGACAGAGTGATTGAGAGAGAGGGGGGGAAGAGAGAGAGAGAGACATACGGACAGACACGTATAGATGATTAGGAATGTCTCTTTTATAAGTACATTTATCTGCATGCACTTTCACATATATCTCTGCATGCCAATGATTAGATTCGTTGAAGTAAATAAAAAGTTCATCTCATAAGACCTTACAAAGAGCTGCAGCCAAATATCCTGCTAAAACAATTGATGACACATCCATTCTTGCAAACACATCTCGAGGAATTTTAATAGTTTCCGCCAATATATCAAAACATTACAAAAGAAATGATTCAGCAAGCACTGAATTCGTATCATGAAAACCCATAACGATAGTTTCTGCTGAATTTTTAAATCCCCCCAATCGAAATTGCCTGGTACAAACCTATCGTTATTCAACACGATAAAAGGGGATATTTTCCTTTAAGAATTAAAGGAATGTATCTTCTAAACTCTTTTTCGTGCCTTGATTGGCTGATTTTTTTCCCCATCATATAGAGAAATATACAATCAAATGATAACAAACATCACCCCTGAATTTAGTTAGAACCTCATTTCGTTTAATCACCTTTGATAAGAACAAA
>OY735201.1:50365279-50390279 GCA_963457665.1 Thysanoteuthis rhombus | reverse complement strand
GTCATCCACATATTCCAGACACGTGTTACATATATATATATATATATATATATATATATATATATATATATATATATATATATATATATATATATAGTCGGAGATAAATCAGAAACTCTCTACATAGACTACTTTACAGTTGTTTTTAACATAGCAACATAACTAAAGCCTCAGATAAATCAATAGTTAATTACCATCATTTTGTTTTCTGATACTGTCAATTTTCTGCTATTACAGATTATGATAAGTTATTATCGAATGTATTGGTAAACTTTATCAATAGACTCATATAATGGGCATCTAATATAAGTATAGATATGAATAGAGATTTTACTTTGAAAATAAAACGTAAATTTCTAAACAAACCAGTAAATACATTGCAGTTTTGAAACATTATATATTTTTGATAAATATGAACTTCACTTCAAAATAAACCATATGATAAAATAGAAATAAATTCAAACCAAACGCAGTGAAATAGAAAAATATGTATGTTTAAATACATTTGAATGAAATATCTCTATTTGGGAACACGTATGACCGGTCGTCGGTCAAGCACACCTCTTTGACAGAAATCATGGACAACGACATAAAATTACACACATCCGATAAGACGACGAGGTAAACAATTCGTCTGACAGACCCCAAAAACTTTCATCGAGAAAAGTTCAAAAAGTTAACAGAGATAAACTTGGAGAAAAAACAAGGCATGCATAGTTGAACATATCAGGTAAGAACAAATATTTATATTCTAAATATTTAATTCGTAGCTCAACATAAATACTAATTTTTGAAAACATTAATATAGACACAAACATAAGAAAAGTATATTCAGACAACTCAACACAATTAAAATTCTATTGTACAAATTTAAACGAGAATTTTACTTCAAATTTACCCTTGTTTTATCCGTAACATGTATCAAATGAATAAATATAAAACAATTCCTGTTAAACTACAATCACACTGATACAATCGTGGCAGAATGAAAAAAAAAAAATTATTTCAAAATAATTTACATTATGAAATAGTAATATTCATCGAAATTAACAACTAATTTTTAATCAAATGTTTTACTCTAAATTCAAATTTAGCCTGGGTTTATCTGTAGCAGATAAAATGAATACGTGTGAAATAATTCTACTCTAACATAATTGAAACTGATAGAGCAATAACAAAAGGAGATTTTTTACTTGAAATGAATTATGGAGTAGTTATATTCATGGAAATAATGATGAATACGACTGGGATACCTGAGCGAGAAACCTGCCCTGTTTTTAATTACTCCCGAAACAGGCCAATGGTAAAACCGCTGACGAACTCCATAATAAAGAATAACATTACAAATGCAATCAAAACTTGAATACACACCACATGAACCGATGAAGATATGATAAACAATTATGAAACAACACGTTGGAATAACACAAATACGATATATATATATATATATATATATATATATATATATATGTATATATTGATTCATATATAAGCAAACACATACACATACGTGTACATATATATATATATATATATATATATATATATATATATATATATATATATATATATATATATATGTGTGTGTGTGTGTGTATGTATGTGTGTGTATGTGTATGTATAAACATATGCTTGCATACTATGTACTTTTTATTGCTTTTAGGTTCATTTTTTGATTCGGTTTCATCACACCTTTTGTTTTTCCTTTTTCTCTATTCTTTCTCATCATTGAATATGGTTGATCTGTTATTTCCCTGCATGGCTTTCTACTTCTTCGGCTTTTCACTTCTTTAGATGTTCTGGTTCCCGTCCCAATGAATATATGGACATCACGATGTATGGATAACATGAGAAATTCCCAGCCTTTATTAATTTTGACAAACACTGTTAATTTAAAAGCAAAAATTGTATTCAAGACATACTTGTTCATTTTCTTTATTTTATTTCCGTCCATCTACCATAATGGGAACAAAAGGACGTATTTTTTTCAACAATGTATATGCAGGTGATATGATCTCATTCTGTCATGAGTGACAACAGCTATTCTGAACGATGACTTGTACAACTGATGGTGGAAATATTGATTTTTTTTGTTGTTTTCCTCCGATTGATTACTGCCCTGTACTGGATCGTGGCAAACTAGAAGATTTAAAATCATATGGTGTGCGTTCGATGTCTGTCGGAAACTTATTCGCTTTTTTTTTTTTTTTTTTTTCTGACTTTATTCATCGGTCGCCTGTAAATTCAACAATAAATACTTCTACAGTTTGAATGCGGACATATCTCCATTGAATCGGCTGATATCGAGAATCTATTATAGTAGTCTCATAAAGTGAACTTTATTTTTCATAGCATATAGCAAAGCATATTCCAGATTTGACCTGGAATACTTCAATGTCAAATAAATCTAATTATCAGACATTGTGACTTTATTTTATATCCTAGATTGAATAATAGCACCGACGAAAGTAGAATGATTTCCATATCTTTTTTGATGAAAGAAGGTAAACTGATAATGGTTGGGAAAGCTATATTGTTCTCCATTAGTCATCTCTTCTGTTAATCATAGATATCGATTGTTAGAAATTCAAGAAATTCTCGAGGCAGTTGAATGAGGTAAATAATGTTATGTCATTTCAAGAATCTTGGCCAAAGAAAGGGAGATTATTTTATTATGACGTTTCTCTCGCCCCTTAAAGGGAGAAAATTATATTATGATCTTTTTTCTCGCCAAAAACTAGCAAATGATGACTTTCTGCAATGTGCCTGTTAGCAAAGACCTGTTGTGGTTATTTGTTAATTTTAGGATGTAGTGGTTTAGTCATTACGAGATGGGCTCATCAAGTCCTTCCTCAGAGTATGATTCTTGATATCTGGTGTACAAAATACTTATCATACTTAACAACATTAACAACAAATTTTGGGTGTTTTTTGGAAGTGTCTATCTTTCTAAGATGGAGAACCACCCTCTTCCGAATTTCAACTCAATCAGACTATCTATAAGGCATGGTGGGGGTCAGTATTCTCTGCACGGGTGGTTGGAACTGGAGCCCGTGTGCGGGCGCTTTTTATGGTTCAATGTATACAAAGTTGAGCTTTTGTTCAAATATCTCAAGTACGAAATTCTAGCTTAATCCAACAATCTATAAAGCAATTTCATTGTTTCTTTTTTTGTCCTTGCTAATTTGATTCTCCACTTGCTTCAAATAAATACATCTATATTGTATAAACACGTGTTTTATGCCACAACATTCTAGCTTTATGGATGAAATTTGGTAAATCATTGATGATTGCCTTGGGTATTCAGATATTATATAAGCTGTATATATTTAAATGTTTTTGGCAGAATAATTAAGAAAAGCATTATCATGCTCCATGTATAACATACCTGATAATTACTAAAACAAAAACAAAAAAGCTCCAAGATGACACATCGGTTGGAAGCAATTGATTTGATAAGAGGTGATTAAATTTCAAAACTGTTTTCAGAGATATTTTTGTTTTCATTCAGGGTATTTCATAGTCTCTAGATTGAAGCATATATTTGGTCAATGGAATTTCAATTATTCATGTGCTAATCATTTCTTCTATTGCCAAATTCATTGGGAACTTCTGGAGATCGTTTGTACAAGCAGAAATTTGGACACGGGTGAATAAGTATACCTCTTTCATATCTGTCTCTCCACAGGCGATACTCGCTGTTTTGTTAATGCAATTCTCCTTTGACTTTGATACTATTCGTTCTAATACACTTGATTTTGAGCTGCAGTAGATAGGAATTATTCTTCTATCTTTATGTACTTGTCGCCAACGTCATTCGATCCACATTAATATCATTTATCATTTGTATGCTATCATCAAAGTGTATGGTGGTCATCGCTAGAGATTAAATGATAGCAAGTCTTCTCATTACTTCAGGACTCTCCTCAGTATTCGAGTTATTTTTAACAGTGCTGTATCTAAGGTTCTCATAAATCAACAAAAACTATGGGAACAATTTCACCTTTTTTTTTCCATCTATGTTCTTTTTCTTTAATTATCCTGACATTTATTCGTTTGGTCAAGTTTCTGCTCCAGTGTTTAGTTTCAATTCTTGTGCTTCTGAGGTATTTGCTGACTTTTTCTTCTATAACATTCTACCAAATTGAATTCATTATTATTATTATTATTATTATTATTATTATTATTATTATTATTATTATTATTATTATTTTATTATCAGTAGTAGTAGTAGTAGTAGTAGCTGTAGTAGTTGTAGTAGTAGTAGTGTCATAATGCATCCTTAAACCACAGTTATCCTGTGGTCAGATTCTTATTATTATTCTCGCTGACTTCAATATACTTTCGGCGTCATTCGTCGCTGTTTGTCTTCGAATCTCATTGCAAATATTTTAAAAGTAGTTTGCAGTGCCTCAGGGATTTGCTTAACCTTTTTTTTTCTTATATGATAATATTATTACGAATACACTTACCATGAATCTAACTGATAAGGTTAAAGTATGAGCATTACTTCTTCTCTAATATTCTTCCTCCAAGGCCTCAATAACATTCAATGCAGTTTTCCAATCAATCTACTATAGCCGCAGAGTGATTTAATTATTTAAGCTCTTCGCTGTTAGTGTCATTCTCTCTCTTTGTCTCAATTATATTCTTTCACTTGTTGCCATTAGATGTTTCAAAGCAATAGTTTAAAACCTACAACTCTTCTGTGATCAGTTCAACAAAATCTCATGAAATTTTATGGCAGTTTCGTGGATGACCAAAGCATAAAAAACATCAATAGAATGATAAAGATTTCGAACAAGTCGTGCGGTTCGGAAACCAATAACAAAGAGTTTTGTTGAATGTGTTTTCCCATACATAAAATTACAGAGATAATTGTAATTTCCCTTGGTACTGCCTATTCAATCTACTAGGTATGATTCCCGCCGTGCCATAATAACTGATAGCGTAATTAAATGCTGTAACTTGTATATATATATATATATATATATATATATATATATATGTATACTATTTCTGTGAAGGTTTCGATCCTACCTCACGGTACTGGAAGGGATACTGGATAGTTTATAGCTACACTGAAGAGGTGTGATACAACAAAACAGCTTTCTGTGGATGACTCAATTATCAATCGTTATTCTTCAGGGTTGGGCACTCTAAGTAGGAGAACTCGTCAGTTATAAGCTATAAACAGTGCTCTTCCAACTTTGGAATGGAGCATTCTAGTGGATGAGGAATAGTGCAAAGTCAATATGCCACTTAAATTCGGTCCTACTGACCGTTCAATTCTGCGTAGAGCAGGGGTAAAATGTCGGCCTCTGTGTCTGAAGCTAAGTTTCCGATCCTACCTCGTGGTTCTGGGTGAGATTTTGGATAGTCTACAACCACACTGAAGAGTTGTTATACATACCCTGTGGATGACACATTTGTTAATCATATATATATATATATATATATATATATATATATATATATATAGATTGATCGATAGATAGATAGATAGATAGATAGAGAGAGAGAGAGAGAAACAAGACGAAATATCAAAACAAAATAGTACAATAAAAAAAAAACTGATCCATCACTTTATCTAATAGGAGGAACTAACTTAGCTTAGTCTGGCACAAGACTAGCATAGTATAAACCCTTGAGGCTTTAACTCACTGCGCTAATGATGATCTGTAAAATGTCTCAACCATACGCAGTAGTCCTTGCATTTATTCCTGACCACTGACATGGTTTTTTTTCTGATTTTTACTAAAGAGTGCCTAAAACTTCCTAGTATAAGTTTTACGTAAAAGATTGGAAGATTTGATAATCAATCAAAAAATTTTCCATGTTGCAATAAATGGTGAAAGAAATGGTCGAGCAGAGGAAGAACGGTAAAGTAGGTGGCGAGCGATAAGAAGCCCGAATCATACCTCTGTACATGGTGTTCAAATGCAATCGGCACCTTATTACAACCAAGGTTTCACTGATTCCCTGCCATATTTTAATATACGTTATAATTACAGCAAATGAGCATCTTGACACGTTTTCGAAGTGAATTCTACGTGTGATGTAACGTGTCGCTTTGAAAAATAGTTTTTAAGAAGGTTCAGTTTCCATACTTTGAAATCGAAGTTTTATCTCCCTTTTTTTGTCTTCTGTCTTCCCGATATAGTAAGATTATTCAACGTTGCTTCTTTTTGATCAGCTCAGGACATTTTTTTTTGTTTTTTTCTCTACATTTTCTCACCCCTCAAGAAGAACGAGGACGAACGTGAAATTAGTCTTATAAAGAGGTTGACCAAACAATTTATATGTCTTCATATCTCTCAATCTTCAGACTTTCAATCATTCTTCCTCCTTTTTTAAAGATTTCTAATTCTAAGAATTTCTCGGCGTTCCGTCCGATTTTTCTGAGTGCACAAGGGCGAAAATCCGGTCAGCCAGGTTGCTTCGCCTAAAGCCATTCCTCCACGACTGGCTGTCCACTTTTTAAAAAAAAATTCATGACTCATGAGCCTCCTAGACTTGCAACACGTGCAAAAATGAAAAAATAGGAGTTTCTTCATTCTTTCTTTCTTTTCCCCCTCTTTCACATTTCTTTTCTTTTCTTTCTATGTATTTCAATCCTCCATCTCCCACTGACCCTATCTTTCTCTCTCTTTCTCTTTCTCTGTTTGTCTGTTTATCTATCTCTCTCTGTCTATCTATCTATCTACACACACACACACACACACACATACATATATATATATATATATATATATATATATATATATATGTGTGTGTGTGTGTGTGTGTGTGTGTGTTTGCGAGTGTGTGTGTTTAAAGAAATGTATGTCTTCGTCCCTTCTCTTTGTTCTCTCTCCATCTCCATTTGTTATCTCAATTGCTGCTTCTTTCTTCTTTTTTTTCTTTTTCTCCCTCCCTCCCTCTCTCTCTCTCTCTCTCTCTCTCTCTCTCTCTCTCTCTCTCTCTCTCTCTCTCACATTTAATTTCTTCTTTCTTTCTGGATGTGTCAGTCTTTCTCTGGCTCTCCTTCTCTCCTTTCCTGTGTCTCTTCACTTTTGCATTGATTTATACTGACCATGAATTCTTCTCTGCTTCCTTTTTTCTTTCTTTCTGATCATCCATGAATATTCGTATCCTATCATCGTTCATTTGTCTCCTGTTCGCCAATTCATTTTTATTCGTCCTCTGCATTATTGTGCCTTTTTCATATTTCATTGTACTTTTACTGTCCTATTCTCTCTCTCTCTCTCTCTCTCTCTCTCTCTCTCTCTCTCTCTCTCTCTCTCTCTCTCTCTCTCTCTCATATACACACACTCAAACACATAGTTACCATCTTTTCTCGTTTTACCTCTCTATCTAACTGTCTATGTCACGCTTCCCCCGGTTCTTAGACTTAACAAGTCTGTGTAAGGTTCTGTTGATTTCTTCCTCCTCAGTCTCCAGTTCTTTCAAAATTATTTCTTAATTGTTCTCTCTCTGTTATTTCACTGGTCCCCCTTCTCTCTCTCTCTCTCTCTCTCTCTCTCTCTCTCTCTCTCTCTCTCTCTCTCTCTCACTCATTTTCTTTCGTTCTCCAAGAGTTGTTATCCCAGAGAGTAGACCTAGAAATGCGCTAACCCAGATATGTCTGAAAAGATTCTGATGAAGCCAGACGAGGTGCTGCTGGGTAGGGTGGTGATTTGGACGGATGGCCCGGGTAGGTCGGAGGAAGGGTGGATTATGAAATTAAACGGGCAGTAATGATAAAAATGCCTAAAATTATACTTACATTTTCATACACACATATACTCCTATAGACGAAAGGATACGAGACCGCAAATATGAATACAGAATCTTTGTGTATGTTATTTCCTCATACAAACGTGTGTCTCTGTCTGTCTTTCACTCAGTCTGTGACAGTAAGTGTTCACATAATCACAATTATTTATTTGTACGAATTGTATACATGTGTTGAAATGTGTGTATGTAGAAATCTTTAAAATATATATTACTTTTTTAATTGATTCATGTATTCTAATTGTAAAATACATGAGTATGCGTGCACATATGTGTATATGTATATATACATACACACACACACACACACATATATATATATATACACATACATATATATATATATATATATATATATATATATATATATATATATATATATATATATATATATATATATATATATATATATACGTACGTATAATGATGAAGAAAGCATTTATTTTAAATAACAGAAATATATTTTCAGCATAATCTTTTAAATGCACTTAATTCAACGGTGCCGAATAGATCAAATATTGTATACAAAAAAAATCAGATCAAAATTCTATTAATAACTACGTAACGGACAGCAGATGTATTGCTCAAACTTTGTATATATATATATATATATATATATATATATATATATATATATATATATATATATATATATATATATATATACACACACACATATATATATATATATATATATATACAACGTGTGTGTCCGTTTGTTGTGTATCTATTCTGTTTATGAATTGCAGAAGACGTCTACAAGAAGAAAAATGCAGACGTCAGTAAATAGCATCAGATATATATAAACATTCATTACGCTTATAAGTAAAAACAAGTGCTATATTTGCTCAGATTGATATCAATACCTACATTTAGACAGATTTCTCTTCCTCCAATATGTATCTATGTATTTCATCGGGCGGATAAACATATAACGATTCGATGAACAGTCAGGAAAAAGACACACTAAGATTCATGTAATGGAATTATCTTAATATTTTCATGGGGAGATTAAAAAAAAATCATCTATCCTCATTTTATACAATATCTTAGCATATGTGTTTTGATTAGCGAAATCACAAAACCCATTTTAAAAGAACTTCTCTGGATAAAAACAGAAGCAACAGAGCGGATGCAGCCTTATTAATCACGTAGATCGAACATTAAACAGTGGGAATTTCAGACCAAACCTCGAATAACTATGTCAGGCAACTGACATGGATCCACTTTCATATATATATATATATATATATATATATATATATATATATATATATATATATATATATATATATATTAATGGTTGCAAAAATATACTGACATTATCTCTCAAGATTGCTAGCATTTGCCTGACTTTCTATACTTTTTTCCCCATTGACAGCTCTAATTTGTTTTTTCTAGGGTTAGATTTCCAATCAAGCTTTTCATTCTAGCACTAAAAAGAGAAACATTAATGCAGTGTATTCAGAATCCCTGTCAAACTTAACAACGTCATCATTTTTTTGTGCATCAAAATATTTTTCTCCGTTACACTTACTTTTTCTATTTGTACATCGTGTAAATATCCTGCTTGTTAAACCATTCAGCGAAAATGCATTCTTTCATATTCTTTAATGATTTAAGACAAAGAAAAATCAATTGCAGATTATTAAAAGGAAACCTCCCATTGCCATTAGAATAAAACGTTTCATCTACTTCAAGATTACAAGAAATAAGTAGATCAAGGAATTTGGGTGTATAGAGTGTTCTGCTGTATTAAAACGTCCATGATTATTGAAATACGTCAGAAACAGGACATTTTTACGGCATATTTATCTTTCCATTGGGCAGACTGTTGCAGAATTGTTATATCCGATCATGCAAACCACCGCTGAGAAACATTTCGTTGTGAAAACCTTTCTGGTGATTTTTGAGCTGTTGCTATGGAATACCTTTGCGGCTGTTGCTATGGACGGAGAGCTCGAAACTCCATACCTGAAAATAATTTGTACCTATAAAAAATATTTGTACTAAACTGCATGCTTTTATCACCAGCTGAGCAATTTGCTCCGATCACCCCAACTAGTAGCGCAAGTCAGTATTTTTCCCGTGGTTAAATTTCCTGAATGTTCGGATACACACGTAGGTTGTTTTTAAGCATTTTGTTTACAATTGAATTACACCGGAATTTTGCAAATGGCACTCGTCAAATGTCGTCAAAAAAACTGTTTTTGGGAGGAGTAACATGTTCCTTTATGATGGCTTCAGAATTCTCGGTGGGTTTAAGGTCAGGTGAACTTTTTGACCATCAGTTTTAAAAGAAAGAGAATTTCTCCAAGCTGTATGTTTCTTTTTAAACTATGGTGGATAAATCGATGGGAAAGGGGATAACCTCTCGCAAAAATGTTTCGAGCGACTAATCTGAATTCATACATGCTTTTGCGCTTATAAGTAAAGATGAGAGACAGTCATAGAAAAACAATTAGAAGCGGTTGTTTTCCGCAATTTCATTGTCAAAGAGCTCTGTACTTACTTTATGAACGAACATATGCAAGAAATGTAATTGAAAATAGGGCAACATCAACAAACATCTTTTACGTGGTTCCCTCTTCAAAAATTAGACAGCTAAAAATATTTTGAAAAAAAACATGAAAAAAAAAAAAAAGCCGACACAGATGCGTATAAAACGGAGATAGGGAAAGGGAGAAAAAAATTCAGTGTAAACACTTGAAAAAACTTTTGGCATTTTTTGTGCACGTGTCATATGTTAGTGTTCATTTAGGTGTTGTATAAACTTTTATTGCGTTAGCAGAAAGATTCACCCTGTCTTTATCGTTAGGTGGATTCGCAGACTTTATATTTTAGTAATTTCATACAAAAATCGCTTCGGATTGTACGGCTAAAGCTTTTGCATCTACGTGAAATTTGGAAACAATTATCAAATCTAGCATAGTTTAGTCTATTCAATGCAACATTGATGGCAGAATAAAATATGCTCTACTCTAGGTATACTGAGAAAGCTAAAAATGCAATTCAAACGCCAAACATGTGCTGTTTATGAAAGAAGTACCAAGGATTATTGAGCGTTCAAAACTGAGACAAAAGCAATACATTATTTGGGCGTAATCAGCGTTACATTACAGGGAAAATAGGAAATAATAAGCATTGAAAATTATTAGCAGTAGCTTGGTTATAATGATCGTTTTGTTGTATGGCTTCCGCATTTTTTTAGTGAAAGAAATGAAAAAAAAATGATTAAACTATATTTTTGATTTCAATCTGATACTTAAACAGAAGGAAAGGCTTCCATTTTTCAAACAAATAAGCGATAAACCGGGAATGAAAGCGGAATAAACCACCACTAACCGAACCAAAGGCAGGTTTAACTCTAAGGAAGATCATGCAGTGTATATTTTTGGATTGGAAGGGTGTCCTCTCCCGGAAGCTAGTTTTAGAGATGCAAACAATTGAATCGAAAATGCATTTCTCTCAGATGACTTTTTAAATTCAATGATACTCTTCTGAAGTATGCAGCATTGTGTATTCCAAACAGATACGTATACACAAACTCTCTCTCTCTCTCTCTCTCTCACACACACACTTGTATGATTACAGATTGTGTTATATTATATTGAAACCCCATTTGAAATGATCTCCCGTTATTACACGATAGATGTATCATTTGGCTTAAACAACGTGAGTAGATTTAACAATTACAGAGAATGAGTTGCTGCAGGTTTAGCTAAATAGTCAGAGCAATGGTACATTTAAAGGGCTACCCTATCAGTCGACATTTGATTCCTGCGGCAGCACTTTTTTTCTATTTTTCTATTCTATTTACGTTGTTTAGGCCAAATGATGAATTCACCATGTAATAACAGAATATCATTCCAAATTGTTTCACTATGATAGAACACGATTTATAATAATTCTGTCAGATCATATATCAGTGTCTTTATAACACACGCATATATATGCATGTGTGTGTGTGTATGTGTATTCATATGTGTAAACATACACAGTGGTGTGTCATATGTACGTGTTAATATTTGTTCCGAGTACATAATCTTATGAGCAAAACAAGTGAGCAGAAAATATATAACTTGAAATACATTCTGACTGAATAGTTAGTTGTGAATAGATTAAAAAGGGTCTGAAACCAGACGACTGAATGCATGGTCCCTATTTACAAAGTAAGACCACTGTTAGACATACATATTTTTTTTGTTCTTGGTTAACAAGTGTTGTATCTTTCTAATTCATATATCCCTTATAGTTGCCATTATAGGACAAAAATGTCAGCTACTGTCTCGTAAAAACTGCACATGTCAGGGTCAGGGGAATTTAAGTAGTTAGTCGGCTTCAAGTAATTCATTTCGATATGCTGAATGGATAAGTTATGAGATGGATGATTTGAGTGATTTGATATATGTGTGCACGCGCCTGTGTGTGTGTGTGTGTGTGAGCATATTTTTGTCCGTATTTTGAGCGCATACGTCATGTGTGTACGTATGTATGCTTGCATTTGGGTGCATGTGTTTTTTTTTTTGGTCTTTTTTTCGAGTGTATGTGATTGTGTGCGTATGTCTGTGAATATGAGTTCATAAGTATATGTGCAGGCGTGCATGTGTCGGTTGTTTGTATATGTACATGTGATTGTGCATCTTTATGCGTGTGTGTGCATGCATAAGAGAGAAGGCGGAGAGTGGAAGAGAGATCATCTCTTGATAATGCAGTGGGTAGTTTTGAATGTAGAAATATTTTCTTAAAATTACGTCATAATGTTTACACCTGACGCTTGATCGTCTTTTTCAATCGATCCATTCTTCCAAAGAGGATCGAATCAAGTCATCTATCGCAATATCATTAGTCTAAAATTCTCGATTATAAATCGGTTATTGAAATTCAATCAATCACTTAGACTTCCTTGATATTTGAGATGAATGGACCTGCTCATCAATAGTCTTTGGATCAAAATTAGGTACTTTGAAACCTTTAGATGAGATTCTGTGAATCCATCTGCGATAATCAACTAGGAACTGTCATAATTAGACAGTTATTCCGAGTGTTTCCCCTCAGCAGAATTACCATCCAGGTACAATGTTATTGATTACGGGAAGTCTACAGTATTTATTCGCCCAAATCTATGGCATGGGCATCAACAATTGCACCATGCAACGTGAATTTCATGCTTGGGTAGTGAGTGTCATTTTCGATGTGCTTAAAATGACCAGAACAATGATATTCACACGTCGCTAATTTTTATGCTTTACGTGATTATAATGTGCAAATTAATGTGCAGTCCTATGGGGAAGAATCTATTTTAGAATATCACTGTCCAGTCTATATAGAGTTTGAAAGGAATAACAGCCATGTTCCATACTTTCAAGTTGGCAATGGGCTGGACATGTTGTCGGAAATTCAGACAACCCCTGGATATCACAGAACAAATATCTCCCAGATATCATACGAGGCCGACAAGAAGTAAGATGGTGTGATGAGCTAGACAAATTCAGATAGTACTGGCTCCGTGATGCCCATGATAGAGGTGTCTGAAGAATCTCAATGAAGTTCTATGTCCAACGACGGACCTTAAAAGGATGATGATGATGATGATGATGATGATGATGATGATGATGATGATGATGATGACGATGACGACGACGACGACAACGACGACGACGATGAAGAGCAACTAAAAAAATAAAACTTATTCCCCAAGGACCAAAAATATGCGTTTTACGATGTTATTTTGTTATTCACTTTGTAAACACGGACCATGTATTTAGTCGTCTGGTTGCAAGTAGACCTTCTTTAATCAATTCATAACTGGGTATTCAGTCTGCATTTTGAATTACGTATTCTGCTCTCTGGTTTGTTGATTTGGGCATGATACATAATGCCGAATCAGTATAAGAGCTGAAACCTTGAAACTCAGTACGTGGTTGATAGTATTTCCGACTTGACAGCCCAGTACCATTAGATATATTGGTTCATTGACTTGCTGTGCTGACCGAGATGATTGCATATTTCCCACCAACTTTAATTGTCAATGCTCAGGTCCAGGTAAAGGGCAGGATTTGGTACTCTGGTTTACAAGACAGGCGATCCTAACACGGACAATTTGCGTGATGCAATCACTAGACTTTACATTTTTCTCATTCCACACTGCGATAAAATGGTCTTTGCTTATCATATAACTACAATTTGGCTCCTGTGAGAGCCACACGTCATTTTAGTTGTAGAAAGAATTACGGTCTATATCCTGAATATTTTGATCAGAGTTGGATTTATATTATGATGAAATTAGTTGCAGGAAGGTTAGGCTTATTTCATTCATTATTCTTAGTTACATATGTATGCTAATTTGTTTTCTTCTAAAATATTTTTCAAATGTAAGGTACGAAGGCTACCCATTAATTTTTGCTAGAAAAGCAAAAGAGCGATCTTTTATGTTGTTGGGTCAGCAGATTTCGTGAGAAGTAGATGGGTATTCATGTAAACTGAGAACAATTTTGACGCACACTTTAAACCTTTTCAGGTTTTCACGACCCCCTTTTCTCAATCTCACTCTCTCTCTCTCTCTCTCTCTCTCTCTCTCTCTCTATATATATATATATATATATATATATATATATATATAGTTAGAAAACATATTTTTTAGTGTAATAGATAGTTTCAAACGTTTTAGTTAGATGGATTCATTGTTTGATCACACAAAAGGTATTGCTTTCAAAATGTTGCGGCCAAAGTCTGTACTACGAACAGTTTGCAACCACTCTTAGAACCTCCTGAACTCTTGGGGATATTGATATTGATATTGATATTGAGAGAGAGTGAGAGAGAGAGTGTGTGTGAGAGAGAGAGAGAGCAGGATAGGGACGGGAATCTAAATCAATAATCATTTATTGATTCTATGCCTAACTGAAATTTATTGATAAGAGGAAAGAGAAAAAACATGTATACGTGGAAGCTTTGCATATCTGCAATTTCTAAAATCAATACTGGATCGTTATCAAAACATTCAACCGATTGATCAAAAGGTTGTCAGCACCATTCTTTTGGGTGTGAATGTAGTGACCAGTCTGAGTAGTAGCTCTGCTTGACCCACATCCTAAATCCAAAAATCGATTTATCAATGCCCCGATGAATAAATAACTGATAACAGATTTCTTTCCCTGTGTATTTAACAATTGACCCAATCTCAGATATGTCTTTGTCTGGGTCACTGAGCCAGACATATTCTGTTTGCCGTAACTATATATTCGCTCCTTGTTCATTTATCTTTAATCAGGCCACTTGGTTGGCTTATCTTGCTCTGTTTAAGAAATTGCAGACACCAAAACATATTAATGTCACCAAGGTCGGTTTTGGAAATGCCAGACACTGTCCGTTGGTAAGGACGGGCTTGAACTTGCATCATCAGCAATTAACAATTCTGACGAGTTTGGTAATTCGGACACACGCAGAGGAACAGGTGCGCCTCATCATAAACACACTGACCCGTGTGTTATGTCCATGTTCATTACACAGTAGTTAGAAGCTAGCTTTTGAGGTGACATGATTTATGGATTAATGGCTTGGATCCCATTGCTGAGGTTCTCGAACAAATGTTTTGATGATGCGTATGCCTCAAAAGCGAAAGAATAATACATATCTAGAACGCATTTACACACCTCGAATCTGCTTTGTTGTACTAGGGTGGATCAATAAGTCCATTCACTCACACACCTATTAGCTAGCAAACATCTATCTGAAATGTTCACTGTATAATAATCAATCTATGCGATTGATTTGGATACTTTGGGTCAAGATGATTGACAAGGAGGGAGTTTATTTGATGTGTAAAATGAATGCCTTTTCATCGCTAAGATATAAACGTATTTATGTACGTATGTATGTATTGATTTAAACCAATTTACAGCCACACAGAGCTAAATGTGATGATTTAGAGTAAAGGAGATTGAGTTGTGACAATCTTCCAAGTACAGGCAGCATTCAAAATCCTGGCTTTTACCTGTCCTCGAACATTGGCCATTACTGTTGATGGAAAACACACTACTATCTAACCGAACTTATCCAATAAAGCCACTCGATTTAATTTGATTTTTATCTTTTCCTTCTTTTATAATTCCTGAACCTGGTTTTGCTCTGTCTTCATGGCTCACTGCAAGCGAATCGGGGGTTGATTTATTTTCATTCAGGTATCAATGATAAGCACTTGGTTATATACACTATTACACTGTGGTTTCATTGTACAATAATATATAAAATCGAATGATACTTCCTTCGATCTTATTTGGTTTCATCACTTTGACTGTGCAAAACTTTTCAAATCAAGATTTGCTGAGTAGGAAACATGACCAATTTGAAATGAGGAGGTCATGATAATTTTACAAAAGAGAGTTTACTAACTTGCATTGTAAATCTTCGTCATGTTTTGTGCCTTGTATGAAAAAAAGAAGTGTAAGACATACTGAATCAATATTGATTTTTCTAATCACCAACTGAATAAAACATTCTCTCATAACAACAAGATGATAAAAGATATTTCTTTAATTATTCAAGTGATAAATGTCTTGTTTATAATGCTTAAGCATCTTCGAGATTTGGCATCCATTTTTTTTTTTTGTTCAATGAATGAGAGGTTTTGGCGGTTGCGTCAGTGTTGCCGAATATGGTTTGTTACTTTAGTGCGACACATGGCCAAATAGAGACAGATTCAGATCAATAGGTTTCTGCAGTTCTACATGGGAAGAGCCCTTTCACACTAAGAACATAAGAATTCAAAATATTTGTTTGATCAGAAATAAAACTATAGCAACTATTAGAAATGTATAACTCAGCCACGAAATAGATTACATAATTTCACCAAGTTCATCTTTGTCCGACAGGAAGAGATAGATACGAAGTATTCAGTGAGGATAGCTCTTCACACAGGAGTAATGGTCCGTAAAACTTGCTTGGGAAATACATACTATACAACAAAGCACCTCTTGTTTGTTATGAACCTAAAATAAGTCTTTTTTCATTTGAGGTAATCGAAGTTTGATTAGATTACTGCTCAATCTACTTCGTAAAAAGTATTAGACAATACATCTATTCGAGCAGAATATAGATTTTTTGACAAAAAATGCAGAAATTACACGTAAAATTAAAAATTAATTCTAAATAATGTATCATATCTGAACAGATTCTTCATTACGTTTTCTTTGCAGTTCAACCGAATACATTTTGATTAACGCCAAAATATGATGATAAAAAAATAAATCATTTATCCGAATTCGTCATATGGCAATACTTATTGAACGGGACAAACGGAGCGGCATCATGACAGTTTCTAAATTAATAGGGCCATCAGTACTGCAGCTCACACCAGTTGTAATCAGCTTAAATATTCAAATAAAGGAACAACCTCTTGCAATTAGCAAAAAAACAACTTAATAGAAAAAGAGTCTCTTAATTAAGCAGTCATTCTTGCATGCAGTGCCAAATTCAATCAATATTTTTATACTGATTCACTGCCAAAAGACTTCACATAATCCAACCTATTTTTAAACGAATTGTGGTTTCTGAATATGTTTTCAAAAGATCTGCAAACTATCCATTGGCTGCTTCAAAAACGGTACAAGTTTCTTCAACTATCAGTCAGCCATCAAACTCAAAAAAAGGAAACATATGTTAGTGGAAATCAAGAAGGCCTTTAGAGATATTTTTATATATATATATATATATATATATATATATATATATATATATATATATATATATATATATATATATATCAAGATTGGCCAGTTCAAGAGAATTTTTTTGAATTTTGAGCTAGGATTTTCCAACACCAGGCAAAAGTACAATTGCCATCCTAATGTTCTTTGCTTTTCATATTCTAATAATCAGTGCCTTTCACATTTCAGTCTAAGAAGCAATGTATCCTCTTTTTTGTCACGTATGGAGCAGAACATGGAATCTAAACAAAAAAATAAACCTTCTAACTGAGAACAATGTAACATGCACATTAGAGAATCATGCTGAACATCACATGGAGAGATAACAGAACTGCGCAATATATTAGAGAAAAAACAAGTGCGAGGGATGTCATGGAATCTATTAAAAAACCTCAAATGGGAACGGGGTAGTCATGTTGCAGGAATGTCGGACAACTGATGAATCCCAACGTGGATCCCAAGATATCAAATGTGGAACTGTGGCTAGCAAATCATAAGATGGCCGGGCGAAACATTCAAGTGCTGAAATTATTGGCCCAGTGGCACCCATGATAGAGAGATCTGGTGGATCCTGGGGAAGGTTTAATCCAATGAAGGACCTTTAAAGGCTACAGTTGCTTACAAGGATGATGACACAGGTAATTTTATTTTTAATATTTGATTTCTGTTTCCTATAATATGGAGTCAAAGTAAAACCTGAAGATGAAATGATTCAGCTATTCGGCTAATGTGAATGACAACAGCTAGTTAAGTTTTTGTAGCTCAATCAGCAAGGTGTAATAATAGTGGGACAAGCTTTGGGAGATTATTTTCGATATTTGTCTATGCTGTTAATTTTCCCGTCGAAGGACATGTCTAAGAATGCCGCCATGAGAATCAGCAACAAAAAAAAAGACTCAATAAAGATTATCCCTCTCCATATATATTAAGCCTACCTTAATAAGGTGCAAGGCCAAACGAAGGGAAATAATATGAAGGAAGATCGTTTTATGCTGATCTTCCTCGTGGGGATGATTTGCCTCCATTGGAAATTCTAATTTTAAATTTTAGCTTTCCACAAGGTTCTGACAACGGCTATTAGAACAAAAGGAAATTACGTCTCTATCTAAGGCATTATAATTCGCCATTTCAACTGACCAAGTTTCAATATACTTTCTTATATTTATTATATATTGAGTAAGTTCTGGAAAAAAATTGATTTTATGTGTTTTTTTTTTTTTTCAAAACTCACAAATATTTGGGTTTCTTTATTCTTTCGTTTCTAAACACTGGTTTAGTCCTTTGTACATATCTCTTTGTGGTTTTATATTATCAGCTTTCTGTGAATTTTCTTCTTTCTTCAATAAACTGGAATGGCCGCTTTCTTTAGAAGTATAGGTGTGGACCACATAGGAAAAAAACTCTCCTTCTCGTTTCATAAGCAAACACCCAAACCCGTATGAGCATACAAGTACACACGTCTGTACGTGCATACTAACATATATGCATGTACACACACACACACACATACACACACACACACATACACACACACACACACACACACACACACACACACACGTAAATCCCTAAGTTTGAAGTGCAAAAATATCATCGTCGCTTGGATGTTGGAGGTTTGGAATCTAGTTTTTCATTCTTTTTTCCTTCTCATATTTTCATTTTTTTTCTTTCTGTTCTCTTTTATACATAGGCAAGCTCTTCCTCCAACTGTTTATTTTACGGTTTGTTTCTTACGATATTTCTTGATCATAAGCTTGCTTTTGAATTTTCCTCTATTTCTAGCGATATATTTTGATTTTTTTTTTCGATTTTCTTTCTTTCTCTCTTTTAGAATTTTTCTTTTTTTAATGTACTGTTACGGCTCAATGTTTACCTTTCTATATTTTTTCTTCAAAGTACATCTCCCCCAGTCGTCTTCCTATCAATCATCATCATCATCATCATCATCATCATCAGTCTTTCAACGTCCGTCGTTGGACATTGAGCTCCCCCGGGATTCGCAGCACCTCTCTATCATGGGCATCGCGGAGCCAGTACTTTCTGAATTTGTCTAGCTCGTCTCTCCATCTAATATTCTGCCTGTCTCAGTTGCGCATGTGATCTTGGGAGATCCATGTCAGGAGTCGCAATGTCCATTGGTTGTCCATCATTCTTGCAACGTAGCCATCCCACTGCCATTTGAGATTTTCAATGGATTCTATGATGTCCCTGACTCGTTTTTTTCCCCAGATGTTGTGTGCTTCTTATCAATATTTCCGTCCAAATCTCTGCTACATTAACGTGCTATCATGTTCATTTTCCCTATTTTTCCCCCCAATGGTCCCTTCTCTTTCTGGAAGGTGTTCATTTTTATAGTATGTTTCCCCTTTCGTTATCATCTGTGTTCTCTTTTGAAAAATATTCGTAGTTTTGCAAATAACTTGTCCTTATCGAAATCTTTATACCAAGAGTATGCACCTCATGAACACAAAAATAAACCAATGAACGCTGTCATAATGTTCTTATCCGAAATCGACCCCCACCCACCCTCAATATCATGACGTCCATTTTAATGAAATGACGTCAGCCTATTGATCCTCTATTCACCGTGTTCTATTTACTGACCTGGTTTATGGCTTAAATCCAATATACCAACCTTTTATAAGTTTATTTGTACATAACTGATCCACTACAATGTGTTTAGCACACTTGAACAGCGTCAGTGGTGTCCCACTAGTACTCTCTTGCTTGTTTGATGTTTCACTTCTTTTAAACCTTTGTTTCATTGGTACCGTTTTTCCTTTCTATCTCTCTTTGGTTCTTTCAGTCTTCCCTTTATGCAAACGAGTTATTGTGTAGGCACGTGCAGTCACGTTCCGTTGTCTTCAGAACTTATTTAGAACTTATAGAATTTCGATTAAAATACTCTCACTTTTCATCAAGTAATATTAACAGCTCTTTAAATAAATATAAACGTGTAACAACTTTGTGGGAACTCTTGATTTTGGCTCAATATAATGGCTGTTGAAATAGTAAATATGTTTGAGAATTTGTTGAAATTGAAGGCTATGAAAATGAGTGCTAGTCGTGTTTAAAGACGACAATAAGTCAATTCAAAATCTAATATATTCTGGCCTTCCTTCTTCATCTCAACCAGACCAAAATATGGAGAGAAAAAAACGTGTTGTAATCTTCATCGGTCGTCTATTCATTAGTGAGCATGAATTGCTGGTGATTTTTGGAGACCAATTCAACAGATTTGGACGTAATAATCTAACATTTTACCAAATTGGTTGAAAAAAATGTATATTCTCCGAAAGCTAAATCCTGGTTACAATCTTTAACGATTAGAAATATTGCTGAAGGTTAAATAGGTCAAAGATTAAGTTAGATGGATAAGATGTGACAAGATCGTCCCATATAGCTCTTTGCACTTTGCCTCATTTTCTATACCTCTCACGACCAAAAAGATGTCACTTTGGTACGTAAGTAGCTGTTAAAAGTCATTTGTGCGTTTTCAAATTTTTGTATCTGTCAGTATTATTCCACGATTTTATTCATACATATATATATATATATATGCATGTGCACGTCACACTATACTAGAAGAAAAATCTCAGTATAGACTTGTCTTTGCGGCCGATTATAAAGAGCATCTTTGTAAAGAAATCAGATTTGGTTATATATATATATATATATATATATATATATATATATAATTTTTTATATTCCTCTTCATTCATTGACCTGACTGTCTCTTTCGTGAGATAGCACAATATATTAGAGGAAAAACAGGTAAATTTAGCATTCTGCGCAAGAGTAGTATTCTTTTCGGAATAATTTATCTTAATATAACATTCTCCCGTATCAGTTTGAAATAATACATCTGCATTTTGCCTTGTTTGGGAAAATGCTGTCAATTACTGAAAATATATATCGCAAATTATCAATAAAATTAAAATGTTTGGATTGTCACAAACAAGGATACCTAGATAACTGCACTTAATGAATATTTGCCTGATGTATCAGTCAGCACACCAGCAGTGTTAAGTTGGAAATCGTTTTAATCAGCGGTTCTCTCGGAAGTCAAACACATTGATATTACTTAACTGGCAATTGTACATTTTTGCATTTGCCAGGCCTATTATTCAGCAAACAAGGTAGTGCTACGTCGGGTTTTTAGGATTATTGGTTCCCACCGAGTCTGATGAAAATGAATTTAAGGAATCACAGATTATAGATCTTTTATCTGAAATTGTAGGTAGAGATTAAGATATGGAAAAAAATCTAACTTTGCAATAGATATAGATTTAGATACAAAATATCCAAATTTGCAACACTGGAGAAAGGCAACCATAATACATCGAAGCCATAGTTTTGTACGACTGACGCAAAATCATTTTACATGTCAATTATGGTAGGTCACTTAACACGCCATGGAGTCCGGCCATTTCCAAAGATGCACTTTTGGAACAGGCACAGCTTAAGTACATCTAAATTCGATTACAGACTACCATGAATACGCATTTTTATGTGAAGCAGGTACATAAGCTTTCAAAATATCTAGAGAGAAAATAGACACGATCGCGACCAGAGCAAAAATGTAAATATGTTAACTGAAGAATCATTGCACAGATTGCTGTGAAAAATAGCGACTATAATGAGATTATTCAATTGATTAAAATCATTTATGATATTATGTTAAATCTTGCATGGAGAGATCACAAGACAGAGATCAATACATCTGGGAAAAACAGGTGTCCCTGATATAGAATACATTTAAAAAATAAAATGGCAATGGGCTGGTCATGTTGCAAGAATAGCTGACAACGGATGGACACATCGATCCCAAGAGTTCACATACGTAACCGAGGCCCACAGTATACAACAAGGAGAGACGAACTAGACAAGTTAAGAATGTATTGGCTCAACGACACCCTTGGATAGAGCGGTCTGGTGAATCCTGGGAAAGGCTTTTGTCCAACGACGGACGATAAAAGATTAAAGATAATGAATTTTGGAAATGCTTAATCTGAAAAGAAACATTTGTACTATGACAAGGTTGTAAAACAAAGATGGTGTGGAGATTTGGAAAGGAAGAGTTGACAGATTGATAACCGATTATGCATCCTTTAGTTATCGATACTGCGGTAATCAGTGTGGTCAAAGAAACGTCTTCGAAATATGGACTCCAGCTGAGCATACTCACTCTTCCTTTCTTTCTTTCTTTCTTTCTTTCTTTCTTTCTTCTTATTTGTAATCTTTGCTTTGTCTCTCTTCTTTCCCTTCTACTTTGCCTATTCAACATCTTTTGTTCCTTCTTGTCATTTTTACACTACCTGAAATAATTGTACATGTTATCGATTCTACGTTCCACTCAAACACAAGTCATTCTTTTATGTATTCTTTCTACAGCTTTTTAACCCTTTACTACTCTTCAAACGTTCAATATCTTGTTGTTGCTGAACTGTCTCTCATTTTGTTTCTGAAAAGAACAACCATTCTTGCTTTCTTCCTTTCTTTTCCTCACTCTTTCCCATGTTTCTTATTTTCTCTCTCCAGCTTCCAAATATCTTTTTGAAAAACAGCTTCCTAATCTTTTTTTTCTAAAAAACAAAACTTCCTAATCTTTTTTTAAAACAAAGCTCACATAAATACTGAGTATGATATTTCATTACATAATACTTGTCAGAATCAAGTACATAATGTTCGTGCTCTCTTACCTGAGCTCCCCTGTTGATCCTTATGTCTCTCTGTTTCGTCCACTTTCAAACTGCTGTTGTACTGATGTGTTGCAAGCGTTCTGATCATTAGGTGTTGTCAGTTATGCATCTGTCAAACAAACATGACCTTTTGAACACCAACGGGGAAAAGCTTTCAAACAAAACGAAACTTCGTTAAAAAAAGTTAGCAAACAAAGTGCGACAAAACACATGCTGTTTTTTTCGCTTCGACTCTCTTTTCTGCTCTTTTCTCTTTCTTATGTCGTTATCTCTAATACTTGTCTCTCGCATGCAGGCACAGCAGACAACCCTTTTCACAGCAGATTCGATTTACCACTTTCAGGGAAGGGAAAAAGACGATGCCCCAACAAGTTTTAATTTTATCATCATCATTATCAGTTTTTTTAGCATCTATCGTTGAACATAAACCTTCGCCAAGATTCGCCAGATCTCTCTGTCGTGGGTGTCACGGAGCAAGTGCAAGTTGAATTTTAGTACATTTAAATTCACACGTCTGTGCACGAGCCGAAATTGCAAGTCACCATCGTCAGTATTTTGAGGTCCGCTGTTGGACATGAAACTTACCTAAGGTTTGCCTGACCTCTCTATCATGCGCATCGTGGAGCCAGTGTTTTCTGAATTTATCCAGCTCATATAATTTTCTGCACCTGATCTCTGGGGATGCACGTTGTGAGACATGATGTCCAGTGGTTGTCACACATTCTAGCAGCATATCCTGTCATTTGAGCTTTCTAACAGTTTCTGTGATGACTTTTACTCCTGTCTTTTCCTTGGCATACTGCTCTATGCTGTGATTTCTCCGTATGAGATTGAGCATGATTTTTTCACGTGCACGTTGCATAGTTCCCTTTTTTATGGTTTGGTTCCATGTTTCAGATCCATAGGTGACTACCGGTTGAATACATTGGTTGTATATCCTTTTTTCTTTAGGACAAGTGGGTTTTTTGTGTTCTTGAAAGTCGAGCTTGCTCTACCGAATATTAGCCAACCCGGAGTGATTATTTACTTTATTTCTTCTTCTTTTGATGATTTCACAGTGACTCGCTATCTTAGGTAGATGTAGTGGTCCACTTTCTCCTGCTCTGTTTTTATCGATTTCGTTTGTTGTATCTCTGTACCCCACATGTTTGTTGTACATGACATTAGTTTTGCGGAAGTTCATGTGTAGGCCAGTTTTCTTGCCTGTTCCATTTAGTTTGTCTAAAATTATTTGGAGATCGTGAAGGTATTTAGCAAAGAGGATGATGTTGTCTGCAAATCCAGGGTTACTTAGGTATTCTCTGTGTATCCTGATACCTTTGTGTCCCCATTCTATGTTTGGGAAGAACATCTCAAGGCTGGCTGTGATGAGTTTGGATGAGCTGGTATCTCCTTGCCCCACTCTTCCTCTCAGAGTCTTCATGTAGCCTGACGAACGAACTGCTGAGTCGGTAGAAATGTTGCAGTACTCTGATATATACTAGGTTTACACCTTATTGTATTATTGCGTCAATGACTTAAGGGATTTCCACTGAATTGAAGGCCTTTTTTAAAGTCAACAAATACTCCGAGTTGTATTCAATATTTTGTAGTTTTCTCTTTTAGTTGGTTTATTGAATGGTGGTGGTCAATGGTTGAGTAGCTTTTTTCTGAAGCCAGCTTGTTCCCGTAGTTGGTTTCCATCTAGCGTTTTGCTGATTCGGTTGGTGATCACTTTGGTAAAGTGTTTGTAGATGCAGTTGAGTCGGCTTATTGGCCTGTAGTTGTTGAGGTCTTTTGTGTTTCCTTTTTTAAATAACAGCATTATGATTG
>OY735201.1:50347779-50360279 GCA_963457665.1 Thysanoteuthis rhombus | reverse complement strand
CATGAATGCGGATGGACACAAAAAGGGTCAATTTAGCATAAACTTACATTGCAAATTGAACCCTACGTCCGAAGCTTTTTGTGTACATAATAAGGAGGGAAACAAATATTTAAATTTCCAGCCTTTTAACTCCTTTGGTGCAGCTTCTATGCAAGATACATACACATCCAATTTTCTATCCAACCAGCTAGCCAGCTGGATGAGCCAACGAATCAGCCAAACCGACTGAAGCAACCCAAGTTATCAGTATCGGTGACAGATCTGTTTGATGGTGTCTAATATCGATAATCACTGGCGTCGTCTAAATCATAATTTGTAAGTTGTTTCAATCAACAAGCGTCTACCCAGCCGTAGGTATACGTGTTCTGTTTTGGTTAGTTGCACCATCAACCAAGAAATATTTGCCCCTAAAACAGAAGGTTGATGTTACGTATAGCAGGGCTCTAAGATACAAAAGGGATACTCAGTCATTTGAGGTTTTTGTGTCACTCAGACCTCCAACGTCACCACTCAGATAGTTTTGTAAGAGGGAGAGACGAAAATGATCGCTTGAGTGTGAATTTATTGGATTGCAACCCTTTGAAAATATCACCCGTACTTACTCTAATTACCATTTATTTGAATATTTAACGTTTGGGTATACATTGACAAAGACTGTATTTATGTAAGAATAGCAGCAATTACATACCAACACATAACTGTTAATGTCATTTTATCTCGCAAACACTAGGGAAACAAGATTCTTGTTTATAAACATCCTAAGTGTGTCAAATCACGCAGATACACGATTATAAAAAAGAGAAAAAATACCTGCATATATACTCAATCAAGATATAGTAAAATTTATGTAAATTAAATCACTTGAATAAATAATGTCTCACCTATCCCATTAGACTTGAATACACAAACTACAAGTTACACTAATTCTTCCAATAAACAAACTCCATTTTAATTGTACGCATCAAATATCGTTTTCTACACGGGTCATGACACGGAAAATCCGCATATTACCTCATCACAAATAAATGATCTCTTATACTCACGCTAATATTCATATACTTTGATTGTAATTAAAAACATTTCATGCACCTATATGCATATACACGTGCATAATAAACTAATTCGTGCACAGAGCTCACTTGTGGTAGAGCAAGCGAAGAATCACTTTGGGATGGCAAGGCCTCGGCTGAGTAAGCTCAGCTTTCAAGAACCAGATGATCCCAATAATCCTAAAAAGAAGAGTATACAATCAATGCATTCTCCCGATACTCACTTATGCAGCTGAAACATGGAACCTAACCAAGAGATAGGCCTGCAAGCTGAGCAGTATGCAACGTGCGCATGAGAGAATCATGCTCAACCTTACATGGAGAGATCACAAGCCAGTATAGTACATAAGGAAGAAAATAGGTGTCGGTGACATCATAGAAACTATTTAAAAACTCAAATGGCAATGAGCAGGCCATGTTGCAAGAATGAAAGACAACCGATGGAGATCATGTCTCACAACATGGATCCCCAGAGATCACATAAGAAGCTGAAGCCGACAGAACACGAGTTGCAGAGATGAGCTGAACAGATTCAGGAAATGCTGGCTCCGCAATGCCCATGATAGAGAATTGTGGCGAATCCTGGGGAAGGTCTAAGTCCAACGACGGACGTTAAAAGTCTGATGATGATGAGTTCACCCATGAATCTTGTCTCACTAAGTACCCAATTAAATTGGCATTTTGCTAAACGTAGCTAAATTCTGTTATACGTAGGGTTAAATTTAAGCGTTTGCCGAATTCATGAATAATGTTTTTGAGAGTCTGTATTCATGTATGAATCAAACTCAACCTAGTTTCTATAGTGGTAATAGAAAGCCAGCATGTTTAAGTCTATTAATCCATGCTGACCCATTAAAGGCCACTGTTTCTTTCTATGCTTGCATCACACACACTGAACACTGTAGCTGAATCGTACAAATTTGGTGAAATCCAACATTACGGGTGGAATTTTCGGAAGGGTAATATGCGGAAAACTAGCAGCAAAGTCCCATTAGGAACCACAGAAAACTTATTGGCTGCTTTTGAGTTTTGAAATCACAGATGGACGGGCGTCGAGTGAATGAAAGTAATATTAAATTGTTTAGGTAAGCTTATATACAGGTGGACACAAATAATGAACTGATTTAGCTCAAATCTGCATTGTAAATTAAACCCATCACTAAAAAAATTCTTTGAAATTGAGGCTTCCAAAAAATTTCTTGCTAACGATCTGGCCCGGTATCCCATAAGAGACCAAGAAGATTTGGTGGCCATAGTTGTGACCGTTCTTGAATTTTGCCAACACTAATAGGAAATGAAAAACCTCATTATCAAAAATAGTTTCTTTCTTTGAGGTAACCAGTTTGTGCCCCAATTTCCAGAAACTTTCCTGTAGCCCATCATATTAACTATTAAAGGTAAAGATGGATTTGTTTTGTTTTCCCTCTCTGCTAACTTAGAATTTTCTTTCACGTAATTATCACCAATAAATTGCTATCGAGATTTAATATTTCTCAGCATGTCTGAGGATTAATGAGGTGAAAAAGTGCACATTCATTAAGCAGAGCTTATTCTGGTATAGAGCCACAACGGAGGGTTAGCCGGTAACGATCGGACTCATTAGCAATAATCTGAGACTAACCTGCTCTTTATAGCCTTTTTTCTACTGAATTTAGTTTAGTCTGGCGTGAAGCCAGAACAGCAAGATACTAGGTGAGGCTTGGGTGCATTTTCGTTGGTCTCAACCCAAAATTACGTCTGTAATTTTAATATACAAAAGCCTATAAAGGAATAAAAGATTAAGTTGAATTTCCTCTTTCTCATCGACTAAAAAACTCAATTCATAGCGTCAGTTAAAGGTCGAATCTTAACATGATCTTGGAGAGTCAAATAATTCCAACCACTAACAGTCAGTCTTGGATATGTTTTGATTTAGGTTCGAGCTGTCAGGTTATGCAACTTCGCCTGCAGCAGATATTCGTTGGTCTTCCCTAGGGATAACGTTTCCCTCAGGGTTAGATTTTTCGTTCTCTTAATGGTGACTGACGAAAAGGAAACAGAATTTGAGCTTTTCCGGCTTTTTATGCTTCCGTACTTTCCAATTATGGACTTTATCTTCTGCAGAGCTCAAGTAAGGTCTAGTGAAACTAGCCTCAAATACAGCTTCGTGGTGGTCGGCCTGAAGTGAAATGGCATACGAACAATAAATTAAAGTGTCTGATGTACTTGTCACCAATGGGAATCAAACATTGGTCTGATAGAATCACGGTATAATTCTCGGTTTTATTCTTAACTGTTGATCATAACATTTGAAGGATGCATACATTTCGTCGTAAATTTCAGATTTCAAGTACGTTTTTTAGTAATCTCAATCCTCATGATAAATTTCAAAGTATGGTGCGTATGAAATAGCCGATATAAGCATTATATACTCATGGGAACTAACTATCTGCACCACATATACGCATCATGTCTTATCAACTGAAGAGTCAATGACGCAAGTATAATTTGACAGAGATTATCATAAAGTTTCTTTAGGAGAGATAGGTCACAAAAATTGTAACTTGATGGAAACACTAATGTATCTCATGTAACAAAATGTCTCGTCACGTACGTATCTGCTTGTGTGTGTGTGTGTATGTGTGTGTCAGCGTGCGTGCTTTTCACCTTCTGTGTGCATATGTGTGTGTATGAATTTACCCTTATCTTTTGAGCCTAACCGTCTTTTTTTGTACTGGTTCCATTTCAGTTTTCAAATTCGTTGGTAAGATGATGCTTAAGTTAAGTTAATTAATTCTCAATAACTTCTTAGATTATACATCGTTGTATTATATGTCGCGAGAATTCACTTACGTTCTTTTTAAACAGGAATCTACCATAGTTTTCGTGAAATAACAATTAACAAGAAGAACAGTTGTTTCCCCTCCACCGATTGCAAAAATAAATATAATTTGAATTATTACTGTTAGAAAGTTATTATTATCATTATTATTATCGCTGGAAAATAGACAAAAACTTATACATGACGAAAAAATATGGATTTTAGAACCAAGAGAAAAATGATAGGGACAAAGAATGTAGAATTAAAAGGTATATAAATCAAGGAATAAAAAAGATTTCTTTTTAGTAAATAGGATTATAAACTGAAGGTTTGGTACTGAGAAATGTATAAACAATGTTACTACAAAGTCATCTTATTTAGGAGAGTCGTGTAATACCCAAACATGAATGGTACTTACGAAAGAGTAAAGTTTTTTGAAGGTGAAAGCTTGTAATATTGAATGGCAAACTTCGTCTTGTTTTGAAGAAAGGTTGAGCAAAAAGGTCCTAACAGAAGAGATTAATGCGGGAAAGGAACAGGACTGACCTTAGCTCGAACCTGGTTGAAGACAAAAAGATTTTATTCTTGTGTCTAAAAGTTTATGTGCAGCCACTCACCTGACGTCATTGATTCCTGTAAGTAATAGACTCTTTGATTATTGATAAATCTGTGACGCCTGCACGAATAATAGCAATAGTTTCTGGAAACTAATGGCAGATAACTTGTGTGCGTTTTCTCATTTTTTATCAAAATCATTTTGGTTACTCAGTGCCAGTAACCGTCACACTTATTTTAGTTAAATATCGTAGATGTAGTATGCCTTGCAAAGGTACATTTGTTTCTTAGTCAAGTAACTTGTAATATCCTAACTTGAACCTTAGTCGAATGCGCTTTTCAGATTATATCGTATTGTGGCATTTTGAAGTTTATTTTCCTACCATGGTACAATAATTACCGGGCTCGTCCCATCAGCCTATTCACAAGTGGTTTATATTTTCTCAAGATTGCACTAATACTGTAGTATTATGCAAGACTAAGCTTACCGGAGTAAATAACTATTCGGGTTATATTGTACCGCGATGATTAGCGAGCAAGACTTGCATACAACCTAGTAAGTTAAATTTCCCAGTAATACAGCCTTAAGTCAAGCCGAGGAAAGTTAAGTAAAAAACTATTTATGCACGTACCCTTAGGAGATGGTTAGCGAGACGAATTCGTAATTATATTGTTCGATCATTTTTAGATGCCCCAGTGTCATGCTAAATCAAGTACTGAGAGACTTCGTCATGAGAGAATGGTTAGAAGGCTAGTATCGCTGTCCATTCCTACACAAGTGAACGTGATCCTAACTGTGCCCGCAACAATTTTATACCCTCGTAGACTCACACATTTTGTGTAACACACACGCATTCTGATACAGTCTTGTGCTCACACGTATGAGAAGAAAATTCTCACGAATTTCCAAAAAAAGTTAATTCAAATAACTGGCGTACCCTGAAAAGTAATCTTGGCCAATCTTGGATGCAAAAATTTCAATTCTTTTGGTGGGAACATTACCCACACGATTCTCACCCATTCTTAACATTAAAATTTGACGGGTATGCTTTTATAGTTTGTGTCACATAAAACAAAACTTTTCTGAGGGATACTTATCTTTAAGCAGTTGTTAGCAAACTAATTTTATCCGCTAATGTAGTGAGTTCGATCCTCATTAATGCCCCACTCCATCATCGTGGTCTTTTGTCGTACTAAGCTGAGCTTAGTAGATATGGATACGCACTAGTGTTTTGAAAGGGTTGAGTTGCTACTAAAAGATCTACACTGAGATAATTAGAACTACTAAACAATATCAAAATGAAAAGGGCTTTCCTTTTCTTTCATTTATTATTCATTTTCTTCCACTACGTCCAGACACTTTGATTATTACTGATAGCAAAAGTTATTTTTGTCGAATTACTAATGAACTATTCTGCTTTAAGATAGTGGGCTATGTCGAGGAGAAATTTCCCAACTGTAATGACTTAACTCATAAATAAAGTCCGTAATTAGACGGAAAGAGATTAGTAAAATGAAATAAAAAGGGAGAGGGGAAATGATAGAAACAAAGAGAGAATGAATAATGAGATAGGATACGTAGAGAGAAAATAAATAGAAACGGGGGGTGGCAAAGAGAGAGGGGTAGAAACAGGGAGTAGCCACAGAAGGTAGAATCAAGAAGTGAAGCAGTTCTCATGAACTTTATTAGAAAGCAGTAGTAGAGGGAATAGTAAAAGGAAGAGAGCGTTGGGAGGAAGGGGAGTAGTGAAAGATCAAAGTAGAAAGGGATAAGAGAGATGAGTGTTAGAAAAAGGATTCTCTCCCCCTGTGTATAATCACTGGATACTTCAACTTGAATAACATGAGCTATAACTAGAGAGGAAAACATAATTTAATATCTAATTAGTATAAATAGCAATTGATCATGAAAAACAAATAGACTGGGTCTGCCTATCACGTAGGGATACCAACATTTTTTAATACTATATATGAATTTACTAAATTGAACGGGGAATTTCGAACCAATACGTTTATTCAATCCACGTGGGTAGAGTGTACCTTTATAGCTGTTCACGCAATGGGATATACCGTATCATTTAATTCTTTCTAGTTAATTCACATGATGCTACTTCTGCTTTTGCAGATTTCTGTTACGAATTAAGTCCCATAACCTGGACGTCTGATGCGGCACAACGTTGCCAAAACTCTCTGTCTACAGCCAAGCTACTTTGAGAGGCGTTTCTCATGAGATAGAAAGTGTCTCGCACATCAATTTCAAATAAATTCGTTTCAACTCAGCCAATTCCCAATATCATAAAACTATGTCCAGTGGCTCGGCAGCGAACACTTACAAATTTGTGTTGCAAATGCGTGCATCTTTATTCACAGATAAAGCATAGGCATGAGTGCGTATAAAAATTAAACAATTTTAAATATATCTTACGTATGTGGGCAGACTATCTAATGCCTATCAATCAACAATGTCATAAAGTTGAAACAGTGCCAAAAGGTATACTAGAAATCTAGACGTTTATAAAATACAACAAAAGCACCTTAAAAACCAGAGTTCTTTCAATGAGGGCTGAGGGAATATGTCTGAGAACCATTCTGATTGCCAGTATGGCTAAGACACAGACATTGGGGCGAAGCATATGTTTTTTTGCTTGCTTTCTTTCTTTTTTTATATTTTTATTGGCTTCGTTCTTTGAAGGAGGCGTTACATCAAAAGGTAAGATGAGTCTCTTATGAGTATGGCTCACTCGAGATGGATTCTTATAGAACACGATAATAATAATAATGATAATAATAATAATAATAATAATAATAATAATAATAATGATAATAATGATAGTAGTAGTAGTAGTAGTAATCATGATGATGATGATAAATGAAGTAAAAGCTTCAAAGTCGAGAGATAACATGTTGTGGCTCGGGAATACCGCACAAATTGAGGGATATGAAAACTTTTTTTTTTCATGTATACTGATAAACTGAACAGTCCATGATTTTTTTCCTATTTAAGCTCAACCTTGAGATCTTTCTGTTCAGATTATACCGTTGATTTTCCCCTCAATATTTCATGTAATATCCTTCACTAGACACCAAATTGTTTGAAAAAAAAGGTATACTTCTGTTGGGAGGGGGGGGCGACGTCGGCGTCCCAGCAGACCACGGTGTGATACTGAACGTGTGAAAAGCGAGAAATACATCTTTCTTTTTTTTTTTCCTGCAGAACTAAATCATTGTAGAATATAGAGGTGACAGTTTTTCTCATCATAGATACGTTTGGAACTGTCTCAAAGAAATTTGAAGAAAAAAAAATTACAACAGAGATTCTGAAGAAAGAATGGAAACCACCCAAACGATAGGATTATCAAAATGTGTCAGAAATCCGTGTAGAATGCTGGATAATGGGGTGACTTGTTGTCAATTGGTATCCAGCTGAAGCTTCTGAATACTAGTGGTTTGAAAACTCACTGAGTACGAAATGATAATGATATCACTTATAGTCAGGTTTACCTAATACTATTAGTAATAATATTGATATAATAAGTTAATGTGATGAAATTTAATAAACTAAGAAATGAGTTAAATTTATGAAAATAACGTCATTGAAAATCTTTTCACGTGATAATCCTTTAAATCGGATATCAAGCTTAGTTTAGCACAAACCTACTATCGTGGGGACTTAACTTGGCCTTAACTTATCACATCCACAATTCTGCTAAACTGGCTTGTAGCAACCGAAAATCAACGACTAGCCTCTTAATTTCCCAAAAGAAATTGATATTTCACAGCCTTTAATTGCTGAATTTTATAACCTGCTCTAATCGTTCATCGAATAAGCTTGAAATTGTTTTAGCACATATTACTTGTATACATCTATGATTTCGTTTTATCTCTTCTTCACCTGATATCACATCGATGGACACATGAGAATATTGTTGCCCATGGTACTTTTACATTGTTTCCCGCTTAAACCGTCATCAAATGTGTCGCCGGTTTAAATCCTGCCGAAGCTTCATTCTACTTACTGTACCTGAAGTTCCCCCCCTGATCATCCAACTATTTATCAACCAGGCACAACGTTGCTCAACTTCGATGATCTTGAGAACCAGTGTATCCAACGTGATTTGGTTGCTATCGCTGATCCACGGAGAGAAGTTCTTCAATCCTCGTCCTTGTGTTGATTGCATAGCGAAAAAGCACAGAGTAGCCACAGGCTGAAGGCGAGCACCCTATCACTAGGGGGAAGAGATTTGGCATGAAGAGATATGGATCTGAGAATAAATGTTGGTTTCTGACAGTATTTAGAACTCTTACAGTCTGGTTCTTGTATGAAGTACATGTATACATAACTCATATGAAGAAAAAATTTTCTTACCTTGAAAATAAAACCGATGTTGGACAAACCAGACTGATTGGCGTAACATATTGTTCTGATGGTTATAACCATGTGTTTTGCTTAGTAAATATAAGCTTATTTACTATTGAAGCACGAAACTAGTATTGAAAAAGACAAATATAACCTATAATTCGCCATCACAGTCAATAATCGAAAAACTGTAGCGTCAAAATTTGAAACCATGTAAAAGAATGTATTTAGGACATCACTGTCGTTTCCATAAGAAAAGATCTTAAACCAAAGTTGATTTGTTGATGCTTGAAACATTCACTTATTCATAATGATTAAAGGGTTATGTGAATATCTGCTCAAAATCACTTTTTCTTACTCAAGAATAATTGATCATTCTTTGACATTTTGTACCTTTATATGTTTTTAAAAAATGCCTGAATGGGAATCTCCGTTCACAATTTACATAAAAAAATACATATTCTACATTAAAATACACATTTATTCGAGCAATTAAAACGTATGAAAAACTTACCAGGCGTATTTTGATTATTTCTTCCGAAATTCTCCTATGTATTTCATCTGATAACTCATAACTGCCCAATAAATGTCTTTACTGACTCAGATGATCAAAATTTAACTAAGTTACTCTTAAAACTAAGTGTACCTGTACTGTTCATTTTTTTTCTCAAGATAAACTATTCCAGTATTTTGAAATTTAGGAGGAAAAAATCGATCGATAGTGATTTACATGTCTACTTAAGAATATTTGACATCATACTGATAAATTGCTAGCAATAATGTCCAACGTTGCCAGAAGGGAAAATAATTGCAAATAAAACAACATTCTTCCCTTCTTTTCAAAAAGAAAAAAAGAAGAAAAAGACCCACATCACTTTTGATCCCAGATAGTAACAAAAAAAAGTAACCCTATCTGGATTTTGCCCCTAAATGGACCACCCTCAATTTCGATCATTAAAGGAGAAAAAAAATCCCCCATCCGAATTTTGATCCCTCAAAAATGGAAAAAAAAAGTCACCTTCGATTTAGACCCCTGAAAAAGTCGTCTTTTCTTTTGACAACCCACATTTTAAAACTCGATTTTGACTCCTAAGCTTGGAAAAAAGGAGCCTCTCAGTTTGGATTCCAGACAGAAAAAAATCCTCTCGTCAATTTTGATCCCTAAAAGTGAAAAAAAAAATAACAAGAAAAAAAAACAAACAGTTCCCTTCGATTTCTAACATTAAAGATGTAAAAAAAAAAAAAGAAGTTTTACCTAGTTTTTAACTCCAAGAAAAGAAATGACGTTCGGTTCTCGATTATGACCAGCTCACCCAAACTCCTCACAACCTGTTTGGAGATGATCTTCCTAAACTTAGAATGGGAACACAAATGTATCAGGATAAACAGAGAATACCTTGGTAACCTGAGATTTACTGACGACATCGTCCTCTTTGCATAGAACCTCCACGGTATCTAAATGTTAGTGTGACACGAACTAACTGAAGCAAGCAAAAAAGTTGGCCTCCACACGGACTTTAACAGAATGAATTTCATGTACAACAAACATGTTGGGGAAAACACAGCGATCGGAATCAGAAATGCAGAGCTGGAGAAAACAGACCGATACATCTACCCAAGACAACGAGTCTCCATGGAATACTCAAGAGAAGAAGAAATAAAGCGAAGAATCACATTAAGTTGGCAAGCTCTTGGCATAGTGAGCACGACTTCCAAGAATTAGAAAATTCTTGTAGCCCAGAGGTATGCAATCAATGTATCCGACTGATAGTCAACAATGGGTATGAAACATTGAACTCAAATAAGAGATTGACCCTCAAACTGAGAACCAAGTAACATGCATGTGAGAGAATCGTGCTCAACTTCATATGACGGCATTGTATATCAGAGAAAAGACAGGAGTCCAAGATATAGAAACCATTAGAAATCTCAAATGGCAATGGGCTGAAAATGTTGCTAGAATGCCAGACAACTGTTCAACATCACGACTCACAACATGAATCCCCAGAGATCATATGCAACATTTCGGCTAACAGAAAGTAAGATGGTGTGACAAGCTAGATAAATTCCAAAAGTACTAACTCCAAGATACCCATGATGGGGGGGTTGGGCGAATTTTGGGAAAAGTCTATGCCTAATGATCATTACACGGTTAATATATCATTCAATTTAGACAATGTAAATAGAATTGAAGAGAATGGGGATGCTACAGGAATCAAACCAGCCACCGATAGGGCAGCTGCTTCAACATAGCGATGCACTTTTCATTGTGCTGAACAGCAAACAACAAAGTAGAGGCTGAACAACTGCTTTCAACCCAAATTCTCATCTCGTTTATTCTCGGTCTTTTTTGTCTCTTCAAATGCAATAGTGTGGCAGGTTCGATTCCTGCAGTAGACCCATTTCTTTAATTGCTTATTCTATTTATATTGTCTTAATTCAGGGATGTACTAACCGTGTAACGACGGGAGATCATTTCTAATGAGTTTCTCTATGATATAACACAATTCATAATTCATGGTTGACCTCGAAGTTGACTTTTGGATTGTAATTAACTGATAATCGGCTGCAGCTGCGGGTTTGGGTGGAAATTTTAGAATAGAGAGATTTTTCATTCAGTTGGAACCAGGGTTTTGGTAGCAGACAGTAGAAAAGAACTTAATAAATTTCATCGGGTTTATCTAATTTTTTTTGTGTTTTCAATGCGCTTAATAGAGGATACAAATTAGCTCGTCATTTGCTAAGGAAGGGAGAAAGAGATGGGACACGAGACGTGCTGAAACCAAGCCCTACCAGCAACAAGAGAAGTCACCGACCGAGCCAGCAATAAACAATGGGGGTAATATTAGACGATTACTGTCAACTGTACGCAGCCTGTTGCATAATCTTACGAGAGGGGTGTTAAACATTACTTCACGAAATCTGAGAAAATGACGTCCGAATACATTGGGGCATTAATAAGTATACAACCTAATGATGACGAAAAAGCATTTATTTAATACAACAAATGACAAACTCTCTTTCCTTGTCAATGCACTCAACTAAGTGGTGAATTGTAATTACGTTGGTTAAACATTGAACCTTTCATTGATAATTTCTGATAAAAATCCAGGCCACACACTCATTGGTCCACTCTTACATATATGAATATTTGAATATGTCGACTGGGAGCAAAAGACGAATTCGGAACGAAGCAGAACAATTACAGAAATCTACTAACTCATTTACAGACGGAGCTTTGACTTAATTTTCGAAATTCGAAATTTCACCAACAATTCATAGCGATAATCAAAACATTTGCTAACATCTCATAATCGAAAAGAAAAATGCAAAAGACAACCGATATGATAACTCCACACTTTAATTCCCCATTCCTAGGAATTTATGATTTATATGTATAATATTTGTATTGATAAAAAAGGGATGTTTAGATAGATAACAGAAAAAAAAATGAGGCTTTATCAATTTCAAAGGGATTTTTTTCTCAAGAAAGTAAGCAAACACTCCCTACCCTGTTATTTTGTAATTATATCGTTATGGGGCTATTCAAGTGAATCCTCTTTGTTTTTGAAGAAAAAAGGTTTTCTATTTTTAGCTCTTTGATCTCTATTTTAAGGCCTTAAAAGTACTGATGGGAAGTCTTACTAAAAACAATAAACTGAAAATAATACCCAAGAGTACGCATTGTATATTACCCGAATTATATTTTGCTCGACCTAAAGGTAGTAAATTGACTTTC
>OY735201.1:50307779-50342779 GCA_963457665.1 Thysanoteuthis rhombus | reverse complement strand
TAAAAAAAGATTATCTAAATAGCAAATTGTGAAAGACTGTCTTTGTCTGTCAGTTTTATAATCTTTACACGTGTTTTTTTTTTCATAAGTAAAATCGGTCCAAAATCTCTGAGAAAATTTGATAAAAAAAGGAAAAAATGTATCGATAAAACGTTGGTTTTACTATGAGTAAAATTGCGTTATGAAAAGATTTAAAGAAAATATGATTGGAAAAGTGAAACTTATTTAGCAATATCATATGTTATGAACTGAGTGGGATTAAATTAGTTATACTATTATTTGACTCAAGGTATTACTTTATAACTCAATCTACCTGTTTAAATTCAATGTTAACTTATTACTAATTACTTACGATGTAGAAATACCAAGACTGTTTTCATCAGATGAGCCATACACCGTATTGGAAGGAGTACGTATGTTTCCATAAAAGGAATGGCTTTCACTGCTTGCGACTACAGATTGGTTAAGAGAGAGAGAGAGAATTGTGAGATTCTATATGAGAGCAAGGAATAATTCGTGTTTCTCCCTTCCTCTAAAGACGTCAGCGTAGAAGATCGTAACGAAAACAGTAAATCCTAAATTGCTTTAATGCAGGAAAAGATACAGATAGCAATGTGCACGAAGATATAACATCGAGAACTATGATTCAAATAAAGTATTATATATAAAATGAATTATACGATAATAGCTCTCATTAGATAAGATAATCTTGTCTTTGACAAAAGTGTAATTTAGACAAAAGATATACATCCAAATTAATTTTCTGACTGCTTTTATGAACAGATACATTTATCCCACCCACGTGAGACAAAACTGAAATGTGATTAGACTGATTACGTTGAAAAATGTATATTGAAATTGACAAATAATTAAAAATGCTATGATGGAGAGATATGCTTAAAAAATTATTTCTTCTTGTTCTAAGTAACTTCATGAAAAATGTTTAGTGACGTTGATGGGAATTTTGAGCACGTGTATTTGCTCAGACAGACTGTTGGTGTTATGTCAGGATCACTTATATCTGACCAGGAAGCAAATTAGTTGAAGAGATAATCTAGAAGCCGAAACATCCGTAATGGGAAAGTCGGGGTCATGTTTAAATTTATAGTTTCAGTTAACATTGAATTTTTGTGTAAAACTTATAACCCCCCCCATGTCCTATGTCATTTTCTGTGAAAAAGATGTAACGCTATGCAAGATATCAATTTCGTACATGAAAGATTGTGGTCTACAAAGTGGAACAGGTGGACAGACACACACACACATATATATATATATGATCCGACAGAATGATTATATATTGCGTCATATTATATAGAAACTGTAATTTGAAATGATCTCCTGTCATTGTACGGTTGATGTATCTCTCAGCATAGACAACGTAAATAGAATAAACAATTAAAGAAAATGGAGTTGCAATAGCAATCAAACCTGCGACCGATAGTGTTGCTGCTTTAACGTAGTGCGCTCTTACCATTGAGCTCAACAGCCTCAGGTTGTGCAAAGGCCCAAATAACTGTTTTAGCTATATATATATATATATATATATATATATATATATATATATATATATATATACACCGATGCATCGGAGTAATCTCTGTACCAAGAGCTATCAGACCAAATCTGGATTCTTCTTGGTTTTACATTATTCATGGGTAAAGAAAATGGTAATCATATTATGAAAATATCTACTAACCAATGTTGTAACGCTATTGTTCGTAAGCTCCTCAACCTTGCACAGGGAAGAAAACAATGTCATTCATAAAAGAGGAAGCAGTCAAAACAGATCATTTAACGAACGTTTCGGGTGATTCTGAGGAGAACATCTCCCTAGGTAAAAGCAAACAACTTGCACGCATAACTTATTCTAAATTGGAGAAGCTGTATGCCTATGAAAATATTTTAACACTGTCCGACATGTTTACCTTCTATCTGACGCTAAACTATTCAGCGTTAAACATCACATGTCATTTGTCGGGTATCTGAGTGCAGTTAACAAAACTACTTTCAAGAACAAACTGTTTGCTGTTATGAAAGTGATAACAGAGGAATTGCAAAAGTATGCCTGAACTAAAAGGCACTCGCATTTCACCTACCTCAGCCAAGGTCATTGAAATGAAGAGTAATCCAGCATGGATCCTCTCCAAAATTTATTCAGTTCTTCTATATTCTATTTTCACTCAATATCATTGAAATTCATTAAGAATCTGTGGGAGATATTGTGTGGACAAATATGGAATTTTAGCGATTTTTTATGATTGGAAAATAGCAAGGGGAGATAAATCAGTTCTATAACAGCCTATTGTTCACCCATGCAAAGAATACAAATTAATTTAGAACTTTTTGAAGAATCCAGTGAACAGGAAGGGGAGTATATACAGATATAATTGATAAACAAAACTGAAAAAGATATCGCTCAATCAGAAGAAAAATTCCTAGATCCCTTTCCACCACCACCCCCGCCAACCCCAAAAGAAAATTTCTCTTTTTTACCCCTTGCCCACCTTTGCACAAGATTTCATTGAAATCTTTCAGTACTATCGGGAATATCGTGTGGATAGACAAACTAACAGATGCTGCCGAATATATATCATTTTTTTCAACTTTGTTGGCAGAGGTAACCGATTATAAGAAATGAAAAATATTTTCTAACGTACATTATAACCGATAGAAGATTCAAGTTTATATCTGATAAGATTATCTTAGACTTCAACTGAAATATTCACGGAGAATCTCAGATCAAACATTGGGCATTCTTTTCGTTAGCGTTTGAAATTAATGGGATTAAATTTATATAATTGTCAATTTTCCGTCTTATTATTCTTTTCCCACAGACCTTTGGTTCAAATCAATATAAACGAAATTCGTTTCTTAATCAAATACAAGTAAGCTTTTCGGAGTTGCTTGTATTCATATTTTACGTTCGTCTAAAAGGAAAAGTCAACACACACACACACCATCAATATTTTATACTTATATATATATATATATATATATATATATATATATATATATATATATATATATATATATATATAACTTGAACTGAATGATGTCTAGTTTGAAATAACACTCAAATACGATACATTATGATAATGCCAAATATAAAATAACAAACTACACGTAGTATGACATAAGATATATATCAGAATCGTGACTGAAAGATATTATTGAGAAATGGATACATGATCCGATAGAATGACTATAAATTGTGATATATTATATTGAAACTCTTATTTGAAATGATCCCTCGTCATTACACAGCAAATGTATAGCTTGACCCAGACAACTTAGATAGAATAAACAATTCAAGAATATGGGACTGCTACAGGAATCGAACCTGCGACCGATAGGGTAACCGCTTCAACGTAGCGTTGCTCTTTGCATTGAGCTATTTTAGGGGGTTGAAAGTTATTTAGGCTTTTGCATTATCAGTGCCTGTTTCTATCAATATAGCCATTCTACGAATGGAAATAGGTAAATTCCAAAATATCACTGTCACGTTACAAAAATGTTCGAAAGAAATAATTGCTATTTTCTATACTTTTCACAATTAGGGAGAAAATCACCCTCTCTCTACACAGAAACATACGGTTTCCTTCAGCCATTTTTGAAAATCAATAATTCACAACAGAAGCAATTATTGATGAAAAATAGCCACTAACTCGATATTTCACCGAAGGATTATTTTTTGTACTTTGTGAAATCATTATTATTTGTTCAGTCAGTATCTAATCTGCTTCCAGGCGTGTACCACGTTTGGCCCAGTAACGCAGCTTTAAGGAAAACCAAGAACAAATCATCAAAACCCCAACACTATCTGGATGTCCGTCCCTCATTACTCCAAATATGGCAAACTTTTTTGAACCGTATATGCCAGAGGATGAGAGAATTCAGGGCGGAGCTCACATCCCAACGCACCGGATCGATTTTTGCAGAAGCAAACATTCAAATTGCCGAAGTAGAATATACAGCGTGACAATAATAAAATGGTGAAACTTATTCGATAACTAAAATCATAACTAATGACCCAATGATTACAATAACTGATGGAGAAAAAACGGGAATCGATTCGTATGCAGCGTGAAGACTCGATCGTTTATAGAATGATTGGAATTGGTAAAGTGATCACTGCTTAGGAGGATAGAAAGTGTAAAAGGATAGAGAAGGACGTAATGTTTAAGAAGAGGTATCAAGACAGACAGGAGTTGGATAGGGCTAGAGTATCCACACTTGAATTTTCGTCCTTGTCCTAATCTTATTTAGTGATGAAGAATTGCTTCTCCAATGGGAGCTTCATCTGCAGAGTGTCCCAAGAGGACTGAGGTTGAGTATATTTTCAGGTCTCATGAAGTAATTGTGACAATGTATTGCACAGATCTATCGGATCTGAATTATGCCTTTTACAACTGGAGCTATAGGGAAAGGTTGGGGGTCATAATATGTCTTCAACGACTTGCTCTCGAAGCTCTATGCGCCGTCAAAGACAAAGCAGGTGAGAAAAGACAACCTGAGTAGGTCCAGCATTATTCTTTCTAGACAACCCTGTCATGCATTAAGATATAAAGTTTCTTGCAGATCGGATATCCACAATTAATTCCTCAATGCCCATGCATGACTAAAAGGTATAAGACAATGAAACACGGAACATAAAGGTTTGATCTCTGATGCAAATGCTTCCTATAGAGGTTTACATTATTGACCTTGTGTCAGGATTGAAAGAGCAATGAGGCATGATTTCATTTGGATAGCTCGTCTACAACATATGTTTGAAATCGTACTTCCTCATCTATTCATCGATTTTTGGCACAAAAAAGATCTATCGTTTCCATGTTCCATTCAAACTCACCTACGTGAGGAACGACATGTGACAAAGCTAGCTGTATTCGTCAGTTCAATTCATGTCAAATACTGACATGGAATGCCGATAAAGACACACGATCCTCTCACTGATATTGAAATGTTGAGCAGAGACACCAAAAAAGATGAATTAGATGAGCAGTGAAATCAACTTTAAGCCTTCATCAGTGGTACTCGACGGAGGATCTGATTGATCTGTTCTTGTTGGTTTTTTAAGGTAGGATTAGTAAAAACACAAAGGTGAAAAAAGGTCCATCGACATGGAAAAGACCACTCCCCTTGACGCATCAATATACCGGGCGACTGAATTTGATAATCTCACAATTATGCATATTAAAGAGGCGCATCAGTTCCTTCAGCAGGATCATAACAATTTGTAAAGTAATGAAACCTGCAGAATGAAAGCTTTCAATGGTTCTGCTGAGCGATAAGTTGCAGTCCTCTTATGTAATTACAATGAAAAGTTTTAAGACCAGAAGCAGCACCTTCCATAAGTTGTGGCTGCCTATTAAAAACATATCCAATCTAGGCTACACTGATATGGAAGAATCAATGAAAATTACCCTGTCTTACTGAGGTCTCTTTGTTTTAAACACACACACACACACACACACACACACACATATATATATATATATATATATATATATATATATATATATATATATATATATATATATATATATATTCCGAGGATAATGAACTTAAACTACTTTATAATATATGAGTAATACATGAGTGGAGAGGATTACTATTAGACAAGCTGGCAGTCTATTCAATTATTAAACCAGCTGACATTCTATCCAAACAACCATCATCATCATCATCATCATCATCATCATCATCATCATCATCATCATCATCATCATTCTCTCAACGTCCGTGGTTGGACAAAGACCTCCCCCAGGATTCGCCACACTTTTCTATAGTGGGCGTTGCGGAGCCAGTATTTTCTGAATCTGTCCCATTCATATCTCCTTGTAGTATTTTTCCGGCTTCGGTTGCGCATGTGATCTCTGGGATCCACGTTATGAGTTGTGATGTCAATCGATTGTCTGCCATTCTTGCAATTTGTTTCTGCTCCGTAGATGACTATCGGGAGGATGCATCGGTTGTATACTATTCTATTTTGAGAATAAGATTTTCTTTTTCCTGAAAGCTCGCTCTGACATGGTGATTCTTCGCTTGATTTCTTCTTTTGAGGATTTCATGGACATCTGTTGCCCTACTTTCTTTTATTCTGCTTTTTCAATTTTGATCGCTGCATGTTTATTTCCGACGAGATTGTTGCTGTGAAGACTTTGGGTTTCATCAATGAATTTGGGAATTTCCACCAAGGCCTTTTTAAGCCAATAAATGCTACAGCAAGCGGTATTTTGTATTAGATTGCTTTCTCATTTAGTTGATTTATCGAGTGGAGGTGATCCATAATCGATCAGCTTCTTCTGAAGCCAGCTTGCTCTCGGGGTAGGTTTTCATCGAGCGTTTTGGTGATTCAGTTGATGATTTTTGTGAAAAGTTTGTTGATGCAGTTGATTAGACTTATTGGTCTGTAGTTGTTGAGATCTTTTGGGTTTCCTTAATTTTTAAGTCACAGCATTTTGGTTGCAGTGTTTCAGTCTTCTTGTAATTCATTTTGTTCTAAGCATAAATTGAATAGCTAGTTTTATACTGATGACCTCACCAGCATTTCTGAGTAGATCGATGGTGATGTTACCTGGTCGGGGGTGCTTTTCCTTTCTCTGTTTGTTTGATGGCTTCTTTCACCTCCCATGACATAACTTTGGGGAAATCCTTGAACTGATATCTCGCATCCAGCATATCCTGTTTGTTGTTTTGTAGACCTCATTTGGAGTAGAGTTTTTGGTAGAATTCTTTGGCACGTTTGACTAACTGGTATTTATCTATTGTTATGTCTCCAAAGAGAGATGACTAGACGGCACAGTATATCTGGGGGAAAACAGGAGCCCTAGACATCATAGAATCCATTCGAAAATTTAAATGGCAATGGGCTGATCATGTTACATGATTGACAGACAACTGATTGACAACGAGACTCACAACATGGATCATCAGAGATCACAGGCGTAACCAAGGCCATCAGAATACGATAATAAGATAGATAGGCGAAATAGACAAGTTCGGAAGGTATCGGCTCCGTAACACCCATGCTGGAGAGATCTGGCGAATCCTATGTCCAGTGACGGACGACAAAACACTGATAATGAAAACTGATTTCAATTTGAAAGAATAAATTAATTAATCAAAAGATGATAATTTTAAGATGTAGTGGTATATGCAACTCGTGAGATTACGGTAGGGTTTATGAATCACTTACCTGCGAATCTTTATTCTTACTTCAGAGAGTACATACACAGCGGTATCCTGCAATACAGAAACATAAAACAATGATAATGTTTCTTATTAGTGCGACGGCAGTTGAATCCGGTAAGCCTATGCAAAGTTCAGGGTTTTTTTTTCATAGCTACCCACTGATTTTACCTCTACTCCACAACACTTCCATCTAGTTTCAAGCTACATGATTGTACAAAGAGTTTCACAGGTTCCCACCAACAGTCCCGTTGTCTTGGATTGATTATTCTATTGACGTTGTCAAGGCGAAATGGTGAATTCACTGTGTTATAACGGGAGATCATTTAAAATAAGAATTTGAATATAATTTAATGCAGTTTATGATCATTTGTCGAATCATATATCCATTTCTTAATAACATAATTGTCACGTTGGAAGATACAAATAGACAAAAATAGAATTTTGTTGTGAAACAGCTGTTTAGCTCAATATTTACAGTGACGGTACATTCGAACGGCTACCCTATTCTTGCGGCAGTCCCATTTCTTTGAATGGTATATATATATATATATATATATATATATATATATATATATATATATATATATATATATATATATATATATATACACCAAGATCAGCTCGTCCTGTCACCAGCATTCCCAAATTGAACTCATAGACAATGGCTTGGGAGGATTGATAGCGAATCATTGTCGTAGGGAGAAGTTTCATTTGTATTGGATATCTTGCGAGAAAATAAGTTGATAAGCGATGATTAATGTTAAATGTATCTTCGGTCGAGTCAGGATAGTGGTTACGAGCGAAGGAACAGGGTACTTGAAGGGGTGGTTTTTGTAAAGCAAAGAAGATTAACATTTTTTTTTCAGATCATCGTTATAGTCAGATATTCACTGATGCCCGTACGTAAGAGGAAAGGAACTAAGAAGGAAAAGAGGGAAATAGAAAGAACGAAAGGAAAGAAAGAAGGGAAACAAAAAAAAGAGAAAAAGAAATAACAATAAAATAAAATGGCATAAAACTATAGACACGGCAAAACATTTGTGCCATGTCTTGGTAATACCGTAGAAGTGTTTGAAATTGCTAAGATTATTCCCATACAAGGGATAGGTTACTTACGAAGGTTTATATCGGAATTTTATTCCCAAATCACAGCTAAAGTCATATTGTTGCAACCGCTGTAGATAAAAGGTATGATAATAGCCACGTCCTTGGGAATGACATGCGAAAAATTTTGGATTGGTTTGAACAAAAGAAAAGCATCAGCGAACGGCAAAGTACAAGAGCGTGAAAATGATAACATCAAATGGTGAAATGATTGCTTTTTCTAGAAAAATTCTTTAATGTATTCACTTCTCGCTTATTCATGTTAAACTGACTGTTTAGTTTTATGGGCATTCATATGATTTATAATTTAACCTAATTGATATAGCTAGTCTTTTTATCCCATCTATCATATTCTTATTATTGCTTGTTTGCTTTTTTGATACTGTTGTAATTATGCTTAAAATGTGAAGCATATCATGTTCTTCTTAGTTACGTACTATTTTTCTAAAACAAACGTTCTAAATACTCCGTGATTGTTGGAGTTTAGGAAATTAAACGGGGCGAAACAAATTACATATCTAGTGATACAATGATTATCACAATCATTTCTAGCTATAAAAGAAAAGCTTTAGACGAAATTATAACATATTTAGATTTATCTAAGGCCTAAATTGTATAAGGCTCATTTATGATGATTTAATGATAACTAATGTTTTGGTTAGTCCCTTGGTATTCATGATGGTTAATTAAACAGTTTTCATTTATTGTCCGCTATGCTAGTCAAATTTCACTAATCTATATCATTATTACAGTAGCAATGCTAGGTTCTACTGCAACCATCCCCCTCAGCAATTTTTAAAATTTGCAACCCCTCACAAAAAGACTCGTCTAAAGAAATCATGGGGGGGGGGTATTCCGATTTTTATCGCTACTTTTAGATATAAAAGGATAATAAACTCAGCTTTGTTCTTTTAATTGTATTCAAAACGGAAAAGAAACAGTTAAAAAAAACACAAGATGAACGAGGTATATCACGTACCGTCTTGTATTATCAATTTTTTTGAATTGAGTCTTAGCGACAATGACAGACTTTTGACAAAAAACATGTCGATAAAAACGACTGATACGCATCAATTTTATTGTAATGATCTTATTAATAGAAAGAAAGATTGTAGAAGAATATCAACTAAACGATGTAGGAAATGAATATCCGGAGATAATTGTGGTTGAAAACTTGTCTACATACACTCGTGAATAGATGGAGTCTGAGAATTCGCATTAGGTAATCTAGTCAAATTTACGCACAAATCCTCTAAAATATAATAATTAGGAAATGTTATTAAGATTTTTCTGGGCGTATTCAGCTTTGAATTAATTTTGTTCCTGAAAGATGTATATTGTGAAAAAATCATCTGGAAATATTTTGACCCCATCTCTCAAAAAATCCTCAGTGAGCTGGCGAGGGATAATCTTCAATTTGAAAACATTTCTCGACTTAAAAATCATTTCTTTCAGGACTTCACTGTATCTAAACTTAGTTTTGTTAAAGCTTTGACCCTTGATGACCATCACGTCGGGTATGATAATTTGAGATTCTGCGACTGAAAGTATCTTTCATGTCCCAACCGCTTAACTGTTCCCTTGAAAAACTTACCCTTACAAGCACCCAATAACGAAAAAAATCAGTGCCTTCGTCAATTTGATTTTACAACATCATTCACGAGGAGACTAGAATTATGTGCAGCACAATGAATATATATACGTATTTTTTTTTTTTTTTTTTTAGTAGCTGCAGAGGATTTACTTGTAGACCGTAATAAACACCTGCCATTTAGATGTTCAGGGTTCTTCAGATAAATTACGTCCCGAGGGCCCTGGTACTCCACCAACCCCATGCACCAGCTCTGATCATTATCATTTTCAGACTAGTTTAGCTTTCATCATATTTTTTACTGCTTTTTATCGCAACGCTCAGATCGTTTTACATTATACGACTGTTGAGCAAATGAATCCTTATCGGTTTGGCCACGGAGACTCATCATTAGGTAGAATTGAAATCCAGTGATATACCCTCATTCTTCCTTATCCAGTTTAATCCATGTCAGACAGGCATCCAAGGATGGGGGATACGATTTCAGTCACGTCAGAGACTACTTCTTTATTTTTCTTATCCATAAAGCTTACTTAACAGTCACAGACTGTAAAACAACCCGAGCATTGCGATGAAAAGTAACAAAAATAAAAGGAAACATGAACTTCTCCGAAAAAAATAATGTAAATGCTCCACATAAGAGTTCTTGGCTTCTTGGCACCAATCTGATTTTTTTTTTTTCAAATTGAAGATTGTAATCCTTCAAGCTAACTGCATGTCCCCAAATATGAATGTAAATGAAGTTCGCCTAAATTTTATGAGAGGAAATTTCACCTGATTTCAATTGATTTTTTCAATGTTTTCTTTAAGGTTATTTGCTGGTTGCCCCAAATATCTTACTCAGGATCGATGAAAATATTTCCAGTAATATCAGTGTGAATCCATCAGTATCAATTCTTATGTTTTTGACTATATATATATATATATATATATATATATATATATATATATATATATATATATATATATATATATCATTAGAAGATTGAATAAAAATTGCTTTTCCTTTAATATTGGCTGCTCACTGAAGTTTGATATTCACAACCATTGCTGATGTGTGTATCTAGTCAAAAGTTCGGATCAAATCGAATAAGATGAAAGTTAATGCTAAGAAAGTTTCTGCTTTCATAACTATATCTCTCAATGTAAAATGTTGCTAACTATTATCGCATACAATCTTTTGATAATTTTGTGCTTCTGTTACAGACTGTTTAATTGAAAATTTCATTTTATTTTTAAATATTTAATTCTATTCTTAAATAACAGTTTCGAAAAGATATTTTTTGCAACGGTATATGTGAATTAAGCTAACATATCTTGTCAAAGATAAGATACGTAACCATTTTCTGACGCTACAAGGACGATATAAACAGCTAAAGTAGATTTATTGAGAAGATTAAGCTTGGTCGCTTGGAACCCCCACTGATAGATAGCCAGTCACAGCCACTTAATTAAAAAGACATTATGAGAAAAAAGGAGAAAAGGGACTGATGAAGAAAAAAACAAACGATATATATGGATTCTACCGGCGGAAGTAAGAAAGATAGACATAAAGTTCGGTGGCGTGATAAAGAAATGAAAGCAGGATGAAAATAGAAGTTAAAGGGTTAGATAATCATTTGGTTATAAGCTAAACAGGAGAGAGTATGTTAATTTGATGTAAATAACGATAGGGGAATGAACGTTGCCGATAAGTTAGGCAGACCAAGGTTGATCACCTAAAGTACCTAAAGAAAAAGTAGAACAGAAGAATAAAGTGTAATAGTCGGATGACTACTGTCCGTCTGTTTGTCTCTGTTTATCTGTTCCCCTCCCTCTTTTTGTTTGGTCAGCAAACGAAGACTATCGATGTATTTTCGATCAGCCGGAGAAGATTTTGAATCCCAACCGGAGCATGGCGTCTTTTCTTCATCCTTCTGCTGCAACTGCATTGTGTATACACGGAAAAGGGTGCAGAAAGGGCAATAGTCGAAAAATCACCCAAGCCCTTACCTTTCACTGTAAATGGTGTCTAGTCGCTTACAGATCTCAATAAGTTTCGAAATACAAAGTTAACGGATGATATTTTTATTGGCAATACACCTAGTGCATTCAAAGATTCAACTATAAACATTTCATTTTCAATAATACGTAATTATTCAGAAAATATGATTTACCGTGCTCTTTTGTGTGAATAGAATATTGGTTGATGTGGGGTGCATAAAATGGGCCCCAATGTGTATCTTTATATCAATGAATTAAACCTTACCGAAAAAAAAATGGAAATAGATTTTTGGTAACCCCTCACTAAAGAGTGATAAGCCGCACTCCCAACCACCGGGAGAGTACGAGAATTTAGGGATAGAGGGAACAGAAAATGCAATACCTACAGAAGTATATATCAAATAACTAAAAATAATTACTCAATATGTTTGTATGAAAGTCTACAATTAATTACTGTAATTCTTTTCGGGTTAGCGGGTGTCGAAAAGTCATATTGCTCAGCTATATGTGAAGATTCCACCTCTGAATGCGTTTGAACGGATTTAGGACATGCCGAGATTGAACTCAAATTTATTGAGGAATAATTTTAAAAAGCGAACATGGGCTGCTTGCGTATCATATTGTATGGAGCAAAATCATCAAGTTACACATGACTTATCATACTTTCTTTCCAGGATTTCTGTTTATGGATGTAGATATCCCTAATAGCTTTTTGTAAGTAGATCATCAGAGATCAAAATGCCATATTCCACTAAGAGCTAAGGAATAACATTGGTATCGGGAAAAGATCGTATGTTTATATCATGATTTTTTTGTCTTGGATATAGTTGAGTTCATCAATTAAATAATGTTGGGTATGAACCTTTGTTGGTTCGGGAAGTTGTTTTGTAGTGTGAAAATGTTGTGTGTGATTGGTACCTGCTAATTGTATTGATAAGATTGTCAACCGGACTCAAGATTCAATCTTGGAGAAACGGCTACCACAAAGGAGTGAGATCATCTTATGTCAGATATGAACAAGTACAAACACAAATATATCTATATCTATCTATCTATCTATCTATCTATCTATCTAATATATATATATATATATATATATATATATATATATATATAGAGAGAGAGAGAGAGAGAGAGAGAGAGGAGAGAGAGAGGGAGAGAGAGAGAGAATAATATTTACAAGGACATGTACCCAGTGAATGTAAACATGCCTCTTGCACTCTTCACCAAACGGTCGTCTGTTGATTCCAGTGCGAGAGGCGAGAAATGTGTACACCCACAAGATACACGTCTTTGCAAAAAAAACAACAAAAAACTATACATTGATAGCTGTATTTACCATGTCAAGTATTGAGCATTGCATTTCACATCTACGACACTGCGTTTTCACACCTACAATGAATAAGATCTATTTCCATTTGTTTTCTGTTCCTTAGTTACAGATTGAGTCGGTATATGCATTATACACACACACACACACACACACACATATATATGCACACACACACAAACACACACACCGACATATATACATTTGTCTATACGTGTTTATATGTAAACACGAACACAAGCACACACACACATATACGTACGAATATATATATATATATATATATATATGTGTGTGCGTGTGTGTGTGTGTGTGTGTGGGTGTGTGTGTGTGTGTGTGTGTGCATAAATCATGTGGACCACAGCATGATGTGTGTGTGCATAAATCATGTGGACCACAGCATGATTTCAGTAATAAAAAAGAGACAGTAACCCCTGGAATTTGGAGAGGAAAGAGTTATTTTCTCTTGCTAAAGCCAATGTTAAAGAGCAAGCTTGGGGCACTTTCATTGGTCCAATGTTCTTAGTGGAGAACCTCATCCGGAGCGACCAAGAAGGAAATTGGGATTTGCATCTTCAGACAGTCCTGCCCTTTTCCAGGTCCTAGCCAATTATCTGCGATGGGGCTGCTATTATTCAGAGGATATGCTTAAGCTGTCAGTCTATGCACCAGGAATACACCTAGCATTCTATGCAACGTTGCGGTAAAATTAACAGCAGGACGTTTCAAGTCAGAAGGAGCTGACATTTCTTTCAAAATCAGTGGTCACAGGAGTGCTCTTTTGGCATCAACGAAAATACTAGAAAGAAGATTTATGTTGCCATGTGGGAGTTGATCTACTATAGTATGCTTGTCATCAGCAATCCACATAAGGAATTGAGTTCCTGCAGTCTGACTGGGGAAAGTACCTTCCGTATATGTCAAATAATAGAAGTTTCAAGCTTCATATTTGAGGTTGTAGAGAGAAATGAGAATTTCTTTCAAATTTCTCCGGTAGAAGTGAATCACCAGGAGTGATGACATATGATATCAGAAAGCAAATACTCATCGTAAATGAAGTAGGAACCACAGCATACCAACGACTAAGAGCAGAACACCTTATGGAGAAATCAGTCCGATTTTCCTCTCCAAAACCATCAAACAAATATAAGGGACATAATTTGGCCTTAATAAGCCCACAAACAAAACCAAAGAAAAATATTCCAAAAGAGCCAGATAAATAGAGCCACTGGTGCTGCCCATGCACAATGGAACCATGGAAGTGTTCTCACAGTATGATAGGTCAGCAGTCTCTTACCTGATTGATGACCAAAACTAATTAAAGTGCCCTCCTCTGGAAATTAGAGTCTCGGCTAAATACTCCTCTGATTGCCAATAAGGAGAGTGGGAAGAACTTTTCACCGTTCGTGACTTCTGAGGAGACTTGTTAGACTAAACCTTCAAAACTGGGCAGGGAACTTCTATCCATACGCTTAGAGGTGTAGTCAAGCAGTCGGGGCAATTAAATTGAACAAGCCTGAAAGCAACATACAACTTCCCCCCAAAAGGACAGGTTTTCGCCCTCAAGTAATGAGAAGCAGAAACTGCAGTTTCTCCGTCATGGACAAGTCCTTTAGCAAGAAACGGCCTGGGCTTTTATGGTTCAAATCGTTGTTGATTGCTTTTCTGTCACATCTGCAATGGCTACTTATCATTTTGTCAAAGATAGCTATACAACAGAAATTCCTTACTCCTTTCCCGGTGTAGAAGAAGCTGATGTTCAGATTTTTTTTTTTTATATAATCAATCCACTGAAAAGTTTGCTGGTACTGATGCATTCTTACTATAAATATACTACCGGGACATCCTCGATGCAAATGGTCTTTTGGAACTTTGGTTAAAGTGCTGATGTTGAGACTCTATTCCAATATATACGTAAGCATCTCAAGTTGGGAAAGACCTCTGTTCTGTACTACTTGCTGCCCATACACAGACAGCAAGCTGAGAACTAAATCTGCAGCGTCAATGGCAAATACGGCCTAATAATCTAAGAACTTCGGTTTCTCAACATATGGTATAGGCAACATCCTACCAACTAATGATGCATTTCTATTACAAGGAGTAAAGAACAACAGAATATGAACGTGTACCATCACAGCAAAACGGTATCCTCGGATAATTTCACCCACGAGCATGTCACAAAGGAACAAATGGTTTAATTTCTCTCTGATATATTTTGCACACGTTCCTTTTGGCAATATTCTGCAATATAGAGCATGTTCCACTACAAACCAGTTGGATTCTTCATTAAACCGTCAGTCTATAGTGCTGGATGCAACTACCCATTGATTCAAAGAAGCAGAAGAAATACTGGTGCCAATAAGAGCAGTAAGGAAATTGCTATAAGGGAATACAATCACGTGTTCAAAATGTATCAGTGACAAAGAAATCTGCCGTAAGCATTGTGTCATTCGGTTGAAGTTTTGCAAGTCGACAGGAGGAGTAATATGTGTCACAATGCAAGAGTCCCCCAAGTTCTATCGAGTAAGTTTCAAATAAATAGATATGCAGGAATAGGTCGACTAGTTCCTGTGAATGAATCTCGTTTTCTGAGTTTGATCATCGCTATACATAGGACTCGAAATTATAAACAAACAAAAGTATTATTTTTTAAACAATGCAATATTTCAATAGATTATTTTGGGTGGCATAGGACAGGAAGACGCCCTAAATTCATGTAATATTTGATATCCTAATGCTACAACTTTCCAAACAATGAATAGATCTTTCCCAAAAGAACCAAAATGCTCGTTGTATTTATATGCCATTGACACCTGGTAACCACAGAAGATTTGTGACGTATACTTCGCAAGATATTGAGTTTTATAAATCGTGGTACTCTCCTGGTACTCTCTGGACGTCGTTAATTATGACATATACTCACATACACGTTATTGATATACACATACTCACACATACATTGATTTTATATCCATGTTTCCTATCTACGCATACTAAAAAAAAACGATTATCCCGCACATGTATGTCTATTTGAAATTTGCTTTTTGCTTGAATAAGTTACTTTTATTCCGTTGGCTCCAGGGGTGGTGATCTAACTGAGATAAAAGCTAGGATTCCGATCGCTTTTTTTCCAGACAAGCACGCCTTCCTCACTTTGAAGATCCGAACCAACCTTATATCTCCCTACATTGAATGTATGCCAAATTAAGCATAGCTAAATAAATATCAAATTTGAAGCCGACTGTGAACTTTGTGTAATCCTTAATTAAGGGCATGGCACGTTAATGTTCTAGCCCAGGTGAAATTCGGGATTCTGAATGCTCGTTTTCAAACAGGTAGCCTCCCTCCAATACAAAGATAAGGACAGCACAAAGTCCATAATTCATATTTCCCTACATTTGGTCCCCCCGTTGAACTATGTCATGCTCACTAAATATCTGATAAAGCTATGACCAGCTTTGTAGTTTAATTGTACACACCCTACTGACGCCAGTTGTTGGTATTCGAAGCAAGGGAAGAGACAGAATTTCGAATACCGATTTCAAAATTGGTGTCGCATAAAAAATATCTTTATATGAAAGCATTTGTGGGCTTCCTCACTGTGGAGCATTAGTCAGAGAATTAGTGATACAAACCCTACTATTCTGCAGCAGTTTGATTCTCATGGACGACCACGTTAGTGACCTTGTTCCAGACTAATTCAATCTTACCCAAACAGCCTCGAGTACTTACACTGAACATGTCCAGACAGAAATATACATGCATACACTAACTTATTTAGATATATAGTGCATTTCATTTAGTCTTATCGTTACACCGAGACGAACGAAAAAAAATCACCCATTGATTTTATCTAAGCAAATTTTCCGAAGAATTACCCTCTGTTCTCTGATGTTCCCTCCCCTTGGATCATATTCCAGTGGCGGTTCTCCGCTTTCACTTTACCCTTTTACCTAACTCACTTTGAAAAAAAAAAAAAGGTCTTTATTATCTCTCGATCGTCGGCCACCATCTTGTTCGCCGAACTGCCACTTAAAAAAGAAAATACGAGAAAGAAAAAAAAAAAAGAAAAAACAATATTGCCGCTTTCTATTTTCTCTATTTATCTGTCATTCACGCTAACTCTGTAAGGTTTCTGGTATTTTGTTTCTTTTTTTTTTTTTTTTTGGTATCTTTATCTGTCTGTGTCTCTTGGACTATTTTTAATGACTGTTTTCGCTGTCTAAATTTCCCCTTTAATTTAGACTCCGTTTTCGATTCTCTCACTTTCTTTTTTTTTCTTTTTTTTGTGTCTGATGTAACGAGACTTTATGAGATTTTTTTATACACTTTGTAACCGAATTTTGTCACTGTTATTTAGCGCCCTAACCCTTTCTTTCAGGTTTTCTTTCTTTTCTTATTCACTTTCAGTTTCTTTTCTTTTTTGTTTCAAAATAGTTTCGTTTTTCATGCCTCATTCCTTTCTTTTTATGAATTTTCTGCTCACTTTGCTTTTTATTTTATTTTTATATTGAGCAAGCGTAACTTAGTGAGGTACAAGACAAGAAACGAGAGTATGTGAAGAAGAAGAAGAAGAAGAAGAAGAAGAAGAAGAAGAAGAAGAAGAAGAAGAAGAAGAAGAAGAAGAAGAAGTTTGTGTTATTTCAATCTTTTAAATGAGAACAACCTGTGTGCTTAGAAAATCAGCTATCGAATTCGTTTAGTTTATCTGAGCTCGAACACCGACCGTTTATATGAATATTTACCTAGATTGGCTGAGTACAGCACAATGCCAGATAGGGTAAATCAGTCGAGAGACAGTATTATGCGAAACTATCGAGTGGACGTGGCTTGTAAATGTAAAAGACCAGTATTCGGGGTGCTTCATTAAACCATTCATTATTCTTTCAAACCAATTGCTAATCGATTACATTCTAAGACCCTTGCTATATTCTCAGTTGAGAATGTATTCCATAATTCTCTATCGTGATTCTTGCCTCATTCGGTTTTAATTCTTTTTACGGGTAATGTTCACTTTTGGAAAGTTCGTCTTACACCACTTCTCAACTGCAAAAGACCTATATTCATGAAGGTTCCTTTGGCTATAAGATATTGCGTAAAGCAAGGAAGCAATTACCATTAATTCATTGATTTATATGAGTGTTCCCACATTCCATAAGTTGATATCAGACGTCTGCTATGACTGATGTTGGCTTACAGAAGGTTTCATCGGTATGCCTTACTCTCGGACGGCGAATGAAACCTGCATTAAAACATTTATAATATTCCCTGTTTCACTCATTTCCGTTGTACCTGAATTCTGAAATGTTAACTATTTTATAAAGTTTTAACTGTCTCTACATCCCCGTGTGTTCTCTCCGCCCTTTAGAGTGTTACCTTTTATTGAGCTTTACTCTCTAATTCTAATATTCTTGTACTTTAACTTTCAATCTCTGTTCTTGGGATACGTCTCTATGTCCTTATGATGTACCAACACAAAGCCAAAAGATTGAAAACGAAGGAGAGCTTTGAATGCAGAGGATAAATCAATGAATTTAACAATCCGTAGCATATAATAGGTAAGGAACCAAACGGTATTTGTAATTATTTATCTCCCTGCAACGACAAGTATGATACAAGATCGGATTAAATATAGTGCCCCATAAGCGATTAGAGACAGAAATAGAACGTCCCCACGGCCTTTACTGGAAAGACACCCAACGACCATCCTCTCTTAGTTCGATAGGGAGGTGTTGCTCCAGAGCTGGGATCTCTACGACCAGGTACATCTGCATCTATTTTTCGCTTAGTTTATCTCTAAGGAGAGAAAAAAGGATTATCCAAGCCCTGAAAAATCAGAGAGGGACAAGTAGGTATGCATACATACATACAAAGAACTAAGGGGATGTGAGATGGAAGTTTAACATCGCAAATTTTTGCAAGTTTGGTCGCAGGTCTGAAGGAACAGAATGTGACGTAACAGGGATTTAAAGCGGGAGAAATTAGAAGGCCAAAAAACTTGTTTGCTAAGTAGGGGATGAGCAAAATGTTAGGTATATGCATTGGTGGACAGCGAGGGAAGAGAAAACCGAGATTAAACGTTGGAGAGAGCAAGTTTATTGACGGATATCACCGGAAAGAGTATGAATAAACAAAAAGAACGAGTTAATGAATTGATAAATATAGAAGGAAAGGATGAAATTAAACATTAAATCATTAAGAAAAGAATTAATTTCTAGAATATGATAAGGTAAAAAGAAGCAATTTGAAGAAAATCAGCAAATTTAAAAAGGAAAAAAAATCAGCAAATTTAAAAAGAATAGGATCAGCAAATTTAAAAGGAAAAAATCAGCAAATTTAAAAGGAAAAAGTAGGAAGGGGCAAGGGTGAGGATACAGAACAAGAAAAAAATAACATCTAGCAATGAAATGAAAATAAATATAACAAATACACTAGAGACATTCCAGCACTAAGTGCTATAAAGAAAGGCGTAATAGAAGAAAGAAAAAACATTTTGAGGGGACGTGAGCAGACATTTTTTTTTTTTTTTGTAAAGGAGGACCACTCAATGACCTTGTAAGGATGAAGGATATTTCTCTCTCCTCAACAGAAAGAATGAATTCAATGCAAAAAACCTCGTAACGACCACTTTGTTAGGCTTCCTGTCTCCCTCACCGAAAAGAAAAAAATATAAATAAAAAATCTGGTCAGTACCTGATTACGCGATGAAGAGTTAGATTACAATTTTTTGAGGGCAATAAGTGACCTCAATCCTCTAAAATCACCTGAGACTTTGTCAACCCACAAACAGAGATATTAGAATTAGGTCACGTAATTGAAGGGGGCGGGGAAAAAGACAAAGATTTGTAAGGACTCTAAGTCTTTCTGATGACAGTCTCGCTCTAGGTCTGTTTGCCGTTCGCTCTTTAACCCTCCTCGGTAATTTTTCTGAAGCTTGATATTTTTCTGTTTCTTTCTTTTTTTCATAAGTACAATTTTTACCATTGTTAATAACTTGTGGTTTAGCGGGTGTTTTACAATCGTATAGGATTACAAGTAAAGCCGTTCCAATGACAAAGATGTTCTCAACAGGTATAAATAATAGAGAAGTCATCTTACGACAGTCAGTTTAGCATTAACAAAGGACCTGGAACCGGACGACCACAACGAACAGTATTGATAGTTAGTTTTTAGTCATTTATCTTTCATATAAAACATCAAATCTACAACCCCTGACAAAAAATATTGAATGACCATACTCAGAGAATTTTCCATCATAAATCAGTGATACTACACAACACATTTTTGTTCGATGGCTCAACATTCTGACTTCATGTTTCAAACACATTGAATTGGATTATTTAAATTGAACAGCTTTTTTTTTCAGATCATGTAGAAGAACCTAGTGAAATCAACAACAAAAACTTACAGTAAGTGCGTATTCTGCAGCTACTCCATGGGCTTTTAGAGTAGCTTGACTTCTTTGAGGCATGGACTTATGAAAACAATTTTCCCTGTAAAGCCGGTTGTAATTCCCTGGAGTAGCAGTTGACGGATCTACTTTGCAGGAGGGAGCCTCACCATTGACAGTTCATCTTACATTTAAACTATGTATTTTTAATCAGATTGAGACTCAGACTGTTCGCTGGTCATATAATTATCATAGAACTGATATGTCTTTCCTGACGAGAGGATATAACATTCTTTGATCTGCAGCAAGACGGATCATCATACCGAAAACTGTCTTTTGATGGAAAGAGAAAGTGACCAAATTCCTATCAACACCTGTGCCTTGTTGATATAATGATTGCAATCTCTTCAGGTACTTTAAGAGACAGGCAACTCCAAATCATAAATGAGTGGGGGAATTTCTTTGTTTTTTTCAAAAGATCTTGAGACTGAACCAAACAAAGTTTCCAGCATCATCACCTGGGCAATTGCAGATACGTGATTCACCATTGGATACCACTTTCATTCAATTATTCTCACTCTGTGATTGTTTCTAACTGAAATCGTGTTTCCTTCTGTTTGGGTATTAGTTCTTGTTTTTGCTACGCTTTCTGTATGTAAATCCCATACCGTCCAACTGTTTTTGTTTTGTGTTTTACAGTTCTGTCAAAAACATTGATTCTTGATTCCATCAACTTGTTTACTATTTGTTCACTTGAGCCAAATTTCCTTCCTATGAGCCTAGTTCAACAGCTCGTTAAGGCCTAAACACACTTAACTGCATTTGCATTTCTAGAATTGTGCTGAGGTTTGTTTTAGAAATGCAAATTATTAGACGATCCTAAAATTAACGGTATCACTATTTATCAAATGATTACCTGGTCCTTGTGAAAATGTACGGGTACATTTGAATTTCTATGAGATATTTTCTCAGAAATTAATAGAGAATTCGTTTCAGAGGAAGAATCAAATAGTGGGTAAAATAGATATTCAATTAGCAAAACCGTTATCTCCAAATGGAAAAGACCATTGTTACTGAGATTGTTACGAAAAACAAAAGGAAGCTCACAGTTCATTAGTGGATTCTCTGTAGATCGAACCCACGAACAATAATCAAGAAGGTTAACTTGCTGATCATTGCTATACGATGTTTAATCCGGTCCGATATTTATTCAAATGACTTACTAGTTGATCCTAAGGAAGATAATCACCGAAACATTTTTAATTTCTTGCATCTTTTTTGAGAAAAAAACGAATTGTAGTTGTTCTGCTGAAAAATTCCATTGTTATCAGGGATTTTCTCAACTCAAAGCATTGGAGTCTATTGTTACGGAGAGAAGCACTAAAATCATACTGTTGATTATATAAGTAGATTATGATGAATGGAAGTTTTGCCTTGGTTATCAGATGAATCGTTCCAATGATGGTCAGACAGAAAAGTATGCTGAGCAATAACGTAGAATTCATTTATGATACGTATGAGTTGAATAATGACAACGGAAGGAAAGACGATAACTTCATGTATGCTTTTTTATACAAATATCTGAAGTTTGAATTATATTATCAGATCCACTACTAACTCATTATCTTATTCAACCTAAAACAAGAAAATCTGCAGTAGGGTTCTAACAACGGATCTAATCGTCTAAATTCCCTTGAGCTTACAAGGTTTATCTAAAAAATTATCCAGCCATTTTGGATATTTCGAGTACTGGTTTTGCGTCCTTGATATAACTTGAAAATCAATGAGAATCAGAGGGAACCTTACAGTGCATGCATAGACGTACATTCTCCCGCACAGTAACCCAGTCGCCATTAAGTGATTTAGTAAGCTGTGTGAGGGATACATTCACAATTACCGAGTCCGACAATACTTTACATCGTCTGCATGTTTTTTTGTTTTAAAGAAAGCATCACATCAACCAGGAATGTCAGTCCTTCACTACAGACTAGATTTGTCTCCCCGAGAATCAGCCTATCGACAAAATCATGGATAACGCAGAGATGCACCATTACCCTAGGTTGGCTGTTCTTTTCGTTAATAATAAACGGTAAGGAACTTTCTTCACAGACATCGTATATATTTATATATGTACATGTGTGTGTGGGTGTGTAAGTGTGGTATTGGGTCTTGCCGTCTCTCAATCCCAGACTTATCATATCTATCCAAAAATTATACCTGAATGATCACAAGGTATATTCATGTCGCTATATGAGAATGCCTGGGTTGAAATATATATATATATATATATATATATATATATATATATATATATATATATATATATATATATATATATATGCACCTGCTATGTGCGCTTGCGCACGGGCACGTGAGTGTGTGTGTGTGTGTGTGTGTGTGTGTGTGTGTGTGCGATTGAACCCACGAGTGTCATTCACAGGGTAGCTTCCACAGCTCAAATTAATTCGGTCTTTTGGGTACTAACATCAGAGACGATGGAAGTTGAAGTTTCTGTCTGGGTGAGGTTGGGTTCCGACCGGAGTTTGGTGTATTTCCCACAAATGATTCGCAAAGGATACCGAGGAAATTAACCAAACAGACTGCTTAGCTACAATAGGATCGTTTAAGTGCAAAAACATTAAGTTATTTTTTTTCAAATCTTTCTATTTCATAGTTTTCTCAACACATTTCCGCTCACACATACAGGGAGGCACGCACAAAACCTAATGTTCACACATTAACATGAACAAACGCACTCGGGCCAAAATATGCGTATTTGGATTCATAAGTCCGTAACCTGACATCTAGATCGGTGTATTTTTCTCTAAGAGTTTTGCTCTGTAACATTAGACCTATAGGATTAATACTGACCACTGAATTCAATGCATTAAAAAAGAGAGTGGCCTACATATTCACCTACTCTGACATTATTTCTTTCATTCAACCGATTCTGAGATATATATATATATATATATATATATATATATATATATATATATATATATATATATATATGTATATATATGTATGTGTGTGTGTGCGTGTGTGTGTGTGTGTGCGTGTGTGTGTGTGTGTGTATTTGACGTGCACGTCTGTTGTTTTACTTACTGATTCCCCCATCGTTGAATACATTTTTGGGGTTAACCTACGTGAGTAAACCCAGTTTTGAAAAGAAAAAATGATGTATGTTATAAAAAAAACATCAATATACAATACATTATGATACTACCCAATATAAAATAACAAACTACGTGTACGACATAAGATATACACTAAAATCATAGTTGAAAGGAGGGTGGTCTTTGATCAACACTGCTGCAATGCCAAGGTTATATGATTTAAAATCCCCAAAACGGTTATGTGGTAAACAACTGATGATCCCAACAAGAGAGAATGTATGCATAGTAACATAATAGTGAAATATATGATATATGTAGAAGAAATGAGAATTGAAAAAAAGAACATTAAAGAAAATTACATGAATTACAATAGCAGATGTAGGGGAATAAGTGACTCAAGTGACTAAGAAATTATCGGAAAAGTTTTGGTGTTTTAGTGTTCAGTGTTCAAATCTGTGAAGCTTTCTAGAATATATATATATATATATATATATATATATATATATATATATATATATATATTCTAGAAAGCTTATATATATATATATATATATATATATATATATATATATATATATATATATATTAACGTACCCATTCTATGTGTGTACGTGTTGTTTTATGATTGTATTCATACAGCTTCATTTATGCTCATTTTTTAAATAGTTGGATTCCTGTGTATTGCCGTGATTCTATTCAATTGAAGGTGTTCTGTTTGCAAGCACTGAAAACGTCTATTTAGATTCTACCTCAATCTTTAGAATAATATTAGTGATTATTCCTTAATAGTGTCCGTGTACAGCAAGAACTTTTCGTCTCTCCATGGCTGTATTTTGGTTGGGCATGGAATTATTGCCACCTCCCAAGAATTCGAACTGCAAACATGATTACTTGGTAGATACACGGAGAATGTAAATAGATGAACTCTTTCCGTCCCTGCAAGTTACTAAATCAGATGACAAATCAGGGAAAGTAACAACTTTTTACTCACTTGTATTCGCATCTTTTTAATCCCTTGTATTGACATCATTTCAACAAATATCTTTGATAACACTAATGAGAAGACCGACAAGCAAACTCATAGATAAGTTTGATGACTGCTTTCAGCTACGTAAAAAAAAAACTTAATCTTTCTAAGGTATGAATTTTTCTCATGCAATCCGGCTGGTTGCCAGTGATTCCATGACTGTGTTACTGATTTACGCCATGCAGCCTCTGAATTTTGAATTTGGAGCTTGATTCCGGGACATTTTGATCTGCAGTATCATTGATCTATATTTGAGAAAGAAAGAGAGAGAGTATTTCGACAGAACCTAGCTTAAGTATGCAAAAAGGCCATACAAGCAGGTATGACTACTGAAAAAAAAAAACAAATATCAGTCTACAGTTATGACTGCTCCAACGGAGATTTTCAAATGAAGGTATTGATGTGTATCTTATGTAAATTTAAAAACTACGGAAAAACCAACTTGGATCTGATTATAGTAAACGTCCTAATGCTGATAGAGAAAAATACATTGATTCTTGTAGGAACTACTGCGGTCATCAAACAGGTAAATGCCTTGTCTATAAAATGCAATGCACTAACGTTTAGAGGAAAAGACATTACTCCAAAATTCATAGATCTAGAAAATCATCAAGTCGAGGCTTACATCAAATCTTACGGTGATTTGGTGCCTTATGATATGACTTTCTTTCCTGGTATGATTAATTCAGCTGATCTTCAAAAACTACTCCAGAACTCCAATCCTATAGTATCTATGCAACAAATCATGATAAAACTTTTAATCGGTGGACTGCAACTTTAGGACAAAATAGGTTTAGAATTGGTTATAGGTTTGACCTTGTTGTTGGAATGAATATTCGCAAAAAGAAGGCAACAATAAACTGCATCGTCAACGAAAATTAATGGCGAATTTAGTGAAATAACGGCGTACAATAATATAGAAATTTTTGTCATTGGAAATTACATTGCCATCATGATCTACACAAACTCAAAAATACCTGAATTTTTCATAATTGCCGATACCAATTCTCAACTGGTGCAAGCTACAAATGCTTGAGTAATATTACAGGTAATCAATCAAATCTTAAAAATTGACTGTCGCCGTAAATCCTGCCAAATCTTTCCTAGCAATATTACAATTGTTTCAATCAAACTGGCACCACTCTGTTCACTCATCCTATAACAATACTCTGGTGTTACTCTTGTTATCCATCCCAAAAGAAAGTTCAATGCGCGACAAGAACAAGCACCAAGTTGAGCTCGATAAAATGAAAAGGGTGGGTGTATTAGTCCCGGTGTAAAAACAACGGAATGGGTTATCACTTTGAACCAAACAGGTAACTCAGACTCTGCTTAAAACTACAATATCCCTGTAAAGTGATTAAAAAGGGACATTATAAACGGCTTGCTGCTTAGATATCATTTTTATAGAACTGGAATTCAAAGCACTAAAAAAGTTGGGTTTTTTTTTTCAAATTAAAGTAACATAACTTATTGAAGGCATAGAAAGAACTAAAAATTCTCAGAACTATATAATTGTACATTAGGAAAGCATTTTCAAAGACTAAATCAAACTCATTTTCGATCGGATTTATGACCACAAATTTTATCATCTGAACTCATGTATCTAAGTTATCACTTCGGAAAGACTAAAATCATATCATTCTAGACTTGAAGCCTTTGATGAAATACCACAGCCAGTATGCAAGGAAGGTTAACAGTTATTTTCTGGTATGGCTGACTATGTGTACCAAACTTGACTATATTGTGCTTTGGTTACAACACTTTTACGCTTACTTAAGCGACATTCCAAGGCTTTTCCATAAACCTCAAATAGAAGCTGTGACAAAACTGAAAGTCCACCTGTACTGCAATTCTATGAGCAAAGCCGTCTAAAATGACAACTGATTTGAGAAAGAATGAAATCGATACTACTCTTGAATAACGATAGTAAATGAATACTAATTGCCTTTTCGTCACGTGCCACATCACCTGTCTTACAGAACTACTCAAGAGAGAGAGAGAGAAAGAGAGAGAGAGAGAGAGAGAGAGAGAGAGAGAGAGAGAGAGAGAGAGAAAAGCCCTGGGTATAGTTTTTTTCTTTTTGGTCACAAAAATGATCGTGAACCTCTCTACGACGATGATCATAAACCACCGAAACATATTTTTAAAAAAAGACCAATTGCCAAATCTCTACTAAGATTTCAGACGTATCTATTTGACTTACAACGCAACAAATTCGATCTCAATTACATACCAGACCGTGAAGCAATCGTTGATACGTAACCACTGGGACGATTCTCCTGAAATATCTGACATAAAAGCTTACATTCATTCAATACTTGAATGTTCCTCATGCAAGTGATAGTTAACTTACAGCTTATCGCTAAGCCATTTTACTGAGCTCACCCAAAATGATTGGCCATCCAAAGATAACATTTTTTTTTCTTACAACACCAATTGCAATGAAAATTGTTGTGCAAGGACTTTTGCTTGGGAGTTTGTTGATAATTCTGTCATTATCATGCGTAAGGAAATGCAACAACACATTTATACTGATCATCTATGCATATGCAAAAGATGAATTAGTTTTGAGGAGTTTATTTATTTATTCAAAATTAAGGACATGGTTAATCAGTGTTCCACATGATTGAACATCGTAATCAATAACGAACTGAGTCATTGCAATCTCATTACATATACATCAGGGATCAAAGTGAAGACAGAAGTTTTTCATTCAAATCTTTTTCGTCGTGTTGATGACTTCTAAGTATTTTGGCAGGCATCAAATACTTGACAGTAATCAAACATTTGAAAAGTATAATTGCAAACTCCAGGATTCTCAAGATTGTTAATTGTGATGACAGTCGTGAATTCAAGTCACATGAATCCAAAGCATTTGCTAAAACGTGGAACTTTGAGCACACAAAGTCTTGTTCGATTTCCCGTTGGCCAATTGCAACGGTAAAACAAGCCATTCAGACTGTGGAAAGGAATCTGTAGAAACCCATGGAGAACAATTACAATTCATGTTAACTGCAATTTGGGTATTGGCCCCATTTGCTCAATCACGTTTCAAAAAGCCTCACATCAGTCATCCCACGAATTGCCCTAATTTAAAGTTTATAAGTGTGCGTATAATTTTCAATAGAAATTATACTGAAAGATTTATATACAGCGTGATCTCAAGTATCTTTGGTCTTTAGTTCTTACTGGAGTAGCTATACAAGTATTTCGTTATCGACGTCACCTTTCGAAAACTGATGCATGCACTGATATTTGTACCGAAATCGATTACGAGCAGATCCTACTAAAAGACACTAAATCTGCAGCAGTCGTTGCACGACCACCTCCTCTGATACAAACAGTCATTGCAGAAACTCAATTAAGTGGTGCAAAGACGACGTTTGGGATATCGTAAATAAACTAAGTACTAGTTTGAATCTCAAAAACTGAAAGATAGACAACTTCAACTTCGCAGGTGAGTTGATTCATAGAGAAAGGTTCAGATTTAATATCATATTTAATCAGCTTTATCTGCCATTTTCATTCTTACTTCACAACCTCCTACACACTTCCCAACCTTTTTCTTTTACATCCAAACAGACTCTTCAAAATAATATGACCTGGGTGTCCTATTCTCTCAGACTCTACACATCTTGTACATAGATGCGGACATAAAAGCTTACATTCATTCAATACTTGAAAAATTTTCATACGAGTAATAGTAAACTTACAGCTTATCGCAAGGCTATTGTATGAGACCCTACTTTGCAATTACTTATTGAGCACACTCAAAATGAGTTGCCATCCAAAAAGAATATTCTTTTATCGGTTAAATCTCTTGCGTTCCCATTCGCAATAAACCCATGTGTATTACCATGGTTCTGTTCAATTCAAGAAGACTTGCTTGCAAGCGTTTCTCTCCTGTTGACCTCAGCTTCGAATCTAGCTCAATCAATTGAATTAGTTTAGAGATTCTTCCTTAATGCATGTGAAATCTTTTCACGAGTATCTATACTTGAATTCTTTTTATCAAATTGCCAAACACACAAAGACACACGCACACAGGGGTATACGCAAATACTCATTGTTTTGCTTTTAATTACCATATTCCATCTCTTTTTGTTTTTTTTAAAAATCTTTTTTCATTGTATTTATTATTGATTAGAATCAGTTGTGCAATAAATCTATATTGTCCCGTTTTTGTTCTGGTCAAGAAAAATACTCAAACAAAACCACGATTTTTCGTTCTCTTAGTCTTTCTTCTTTTGCCAGACCTCAATGCAAAATAATATGTTTTCACTCTTTTGGGGGGGACTTATGGGAATTTATCAAGCATATACTAGTCTGACACAGGTTCAAGTAAGGATGGAAAAGGGGTTGATGATAATGAATTGTACCAAGTTTCTAATAGCCCTTGCCAGTTTTATCAGACTGATTGAACAAAAAAGGTAGATGTTCTCCCAGGTAATTTTTTTATTCCAGAAAAATGCCAGTGTTGTCTGCTCCTATCAACGTATGAAATACCTTGACCCGATCGGCATCCAGATATTGGTTTCAATTTGAAAATCCACAAAGCCATTATCCATCAAATATCCATAATTTTCTACAACCAAAAGTGTAGCATCTATGCCTGGAGAGAGGAAGAGAAGTAATGCATCTGGATGGTTTTGACGTTTATACAAGGAGGTCATGGTCATTCGCTCCGAAGTAGAGCTGATTGATGCCGTTGTGTCCTCCATTGGAAGCAATGGCAAGCTTGAGGGATTTCAACGATCTTTGATGCCAGGTACTCTGTTAAATCAGTTCTGATTTGATCATGGGGGAATGAGTGACATTAGGCAATTCTTGGTGCTTGTATCATTCCTGGCTTACTGTATCATCACAGTCTTTTCTGGCCTTTTTTGTCCCGTTTGATGAACTTGAAGGAATCGGCCTTGTAAGTATCATACACTAGAATTGCGCTATCATCGTCTCTGGTTAGGAACGACAATCTGTTGTAGAACAACTGACTTATTTTGTTGTTTATGTGACTACCACTGTTACTTTTCTTGTCAGTTTTTTCAAACTAGTGCAATTTTGTGATTGGGATGACTATCTTGGCTGGAACTCACAGTTTCAGTGTTGGAACTTCACCTGTATCTTGTGGTTGGTCCTGATGTGCAGTGCATTCTTTTACCAAATGTTCTAGGAAACGGATCAACTTTGACTCATCTGGTCTAGTCAGTATGTCCCCATTGATTGCTGAGGATATTCCTGGTGTCTGTATAAACTCATAGTTGCCAATTGCCTGTTTTTGGTCAATCAGTTCATTAGTATGAGTAAGGGCCATCAGTTTGCCGTACATATACTTGGCCTCAAACTAGCGCGTTGACAGATGATCTACCATCTGCATTAACTAGGTTACATACACCAAAGGGGGCATCTTTTCTTTTGACTAAATTTTCATTTTCTTAATTCACAACAAGAAATCACTTTTTCGCAATTTTCAGTATTGTTTTTACCATGTTTGATTACCTTAAAAACAATTTTGTTGTATTTTTTGAGTGAGCGTATTTGGAAATTTTACAAACGATGGAGATTTGAAATTTAAACATATTATCTAGACGTATATATGGATTACTATTCTGGAGAGGGAGAGTTTAATAGTGCATATAGTTGGTGTGAGAACCCAGGTAAAAAGTCTCAATTTTGAATGCATGTTTTCAAAATGCACAGGAATTCCCTAATCGAAAGATTGACACAGCACAACCTTCTCAACCTCTCACCTTGCAACTAAGTAATGTACATCCAAACATCAATTTACTAAAACTGTATTGTGATATTATCAATTTAGAACATCTTGTGATCATCTTTATATTCCATCGATTTGGTCTGCAGTACGTAACACTCGACCTTTCCACTCAAAGGTAAGAATTATACAGATAAAAATACCGTCTGAAACCTTGAACTCTTGTAGGTAAACGAATTCAGTATTTTCAAGAAAATTATCTCATAGAAATGTAAAAACATGTATGATTTTTTCACTAGGGATAATGAGTATATCGTATGAAAAATATGATCAGAACGCACGTCGTATAGCAATGATCAACGAGATCCAATTTATCAGGTTTTCACGGGCATTTCAAGAGACAATGAGGCTTATTAGATGGCCATGAATGAGGTAGGCTCTCCGTACTGGACATATCAGGATCTCCTGATATATATAAAGCATGGATCTATCACCATGGAATCCCACTACGGCTCCCCAGCCATTCCGAATTTACGAAGTTCCAATCACATTTGTAAATGGACCCGAAAAGGAAGTCACCAGTTCCCATGCAGGTTGCTGAATAGGGCGTAACCTCACATGATAACTTCTTTTCAGTAATGTAGAAGAGGAGATCAAGGTAAGCATAGCCAGAGAAATCTTGCACTACCGGGATTCCTCAGATACCAAAGTCTCCTCGGCAGGTATTGAAGTCAGAAAAGGAAGGGAGCAGTGCATGCAGAAGGCAGCTGCACAGGATGATGAAAGGTTGAAGTACGAACTTCTGCTGGGCATTGTAGCGACGGGTCGAGCGGGTTTTAGCAGCAAAACCAAACCTTGCTATATCAAGGCTGAGGGGAGTACAAGGGAAAATAATCCAGGAGGTAATATGCACAGAGGAGGAAGAGGTTCGCTACATAAAAATGATTTGAATGGGCAAAAAGGGGACCTGGACCACCTGGTATCAACAACCGACCAAAATATAACCCATAAATATCTCTGGCTGAAAGGACCCTACCAATTCAATTTTTTAGTACAGATGGTATATGACGTCCTCCAATGGGACTGGAGTGTAGCGGACATGTAAACTTGCCCATCCTGTCATAAAACAGGATCCCTGGAACATGTCCCAAGTTGTAACCCGAAAGCCTAAAGGAGAGTCGGTACTGCTGGCGACATGACCGGGTTCTGCAGGCAGTAGAGACAAATTGCACTGTAATCAACTGCAGCAGGTATCTGAACCCAACGAAGTGGCCCATAAAATTTGTTTACTGTAACATTTGTTACAGCTGGAGATAAGCAAAAAATACATGCAAAAATCAAGGTTGACTGCTCGCAACAGCTAAAGATTGGGACTGTCTGGCCGACCAAGGTTCCCAGAACCCATTGTGTTAACCAGACTCAGACCAGACATGGTTTTGGAGTCAGTTGAATAAGCAGGTGGCTTCAGAGGAGCTCAATATCTCCTGGGAAGACTGCATAGAGGAAGTTTAAGAAAGAAAAAAGAGCCAAGTACGAGGAACTTGTGGGTATGTATCGAAAAATGGAGTGGAAGGCCCGCTGCTAGTACATGGAAGCTGGCTATAGAGGTTTCGTAGACCAATCTACAGACAGGGTCCTAAGACTGTGGACTGCGGTGGAGAAAAGGTTTCGCAGAGAGCTTCCCAATGGCTTCGGTTGAAAACAGGAGACATGTCATCTGTACACAAGTGGGGGCTTGATCAACCTCAGCTGGTTCGCTCTGGGGGTATAGTTATTGAGACTGAAAACCACGGGATCCGTCACTGATGATGAGTCCAGGTTGAAACGAACGGTATAATATACATTCATGCTTGTATAGTTATGTTTTATATAAAGACGATTAAAAACTTGTAAGTGCCTTGAAGAGATAATTATTGACATTTTTTCAATAGAAGTTAAGATAGATATCTAGAAGTTAAATTCACTCATATTTCTTCCTTTTTTTTTTTTGTAAGTAGTATAATATTTTTTTCTCAAAGGTATTTGCCAAATTCACTGTGAAAGAATATTTTTTATACCGGCGTATTTATGACATAAGACGCTGATGGAAAAGTTCCCAGAGTAATCTTTTGTATTTGTTGGTATAATTTAGAAATGTTTATAACTTCGACTTTTTATTGTTGGTGCAATCAGTCAACTTTAGTACTTCATTTATACACCTTATACGAATGTGTTCTACAGGAACACTAGGAAAATCGGTTCGACATAGTCTTACGGAAAATAGCATGAGTGAGATTTTCAAAATGAGTCTTTTGTTTCCTACCCAATATAGAAAATATAATTTCGGGGAAAGCACCAGAATCATGTATGATAATAATAGATGTATTGGGATAAGCTCAAACGCAGAAAATCGTGGTTAGATCCAGGACAGCCTTTAACATTTGACCCTCCACAGAATCTATTGAAAGAGTTTTTTTTGTGTGTTATGAGGAAATCATTGAAATTCATCATCAAATTGTTCGAACCTCAAACTGTGGATGAACAAGAATTAAGCAACTGATCGTTTCAAGAAATTCACTCCAAAAGAAAAAATCTTCTTTTTTTTTTCTTTTTTTCTCTGGAAGAGGAAGTCGATCAGAGATTTTGCAGCGTGACAACGTATTCATGCTGAAAATATGACGCATCAAAAATCATGGGTCAGGAACTGGAAGTTTCGAAGAAATAAGTTATTTTCGCCAGACTGGCAACATCCAGGCATGTATTTGTTTAATTCTTTTCAGTCTTTGTTTGGTCAAAAATTTCAAAATATCGAGGAAATCGTTGATCAAAGCAGAACCTCTCTTTTAAGATGTAAAATAAGTTTTGCTGAAAAGTTACGCAAGCTTATAGAAAGTCAGGAAATTTACTTTGATGCCTAAAGATTGTCGCTGTAAATTCATATGAAAAAAATATTTTCTTCTGTAGAAATCTTCGACTTCGACCTAATAGTATGTGTTGTATGATGAAATGACACCCTTTCTTGGGATTAATATCGCTTTTGTATTGCGAAAATTCTTGTGTGTATATTTATGATCCAAATAGCAGCATGGTGTATAATTTCATTATGGTTTATAAGCAAATAAGAATATGATGGTTCCAATTTAAGATTTCTGTGACCTAAAAAAAAAAAAACTGAGTTAATGTTTTCTAAAATAGTAATGAGAGCAAGTTCGAATTATGAACTAGATTTACTTGTATCTGTGTTTTCCATCAAGCAAAAACTTCCTTCCACTGTAACGGGTCGTTGAAAAGTTGATCAAAGCCGGAAAAGATCTTTGGAAATATCTAGAAAATGCATTTGCTTAATATGATTAGTATTTTGAGTCAGATGGTTTTCTCCTTTCTCCTGGTCTTGTCTTTTTCTTACATTTCTGAATTTTAGATAAAATAACGACTATAAGATATATTTTTACTTTACACGCACGGCTGATGTTCTACGCTGTTTCTCAACTATCTATACAATTGAGACAATAAGACATGTAAGTGCGTTAATAATGGAAAACATAAACGGATATTAGATCTCGTACTGCTTAAACTGGAGAAATAAGTAGTGAGCTAAGTTCATGATTCACCAAAAGAGTCCAATTACACGATAAAAAACGATATCTGCTCATAATTAAAAGACCAGGATACATCCATTTAAAACCCTAAATATCGCAAGAAAAATATACCTTTTACTTAAATCCATTTTTGTAAGGGGGTGGGGAGAATGTAACAACGAGCCAAAGTTTTTTGTTGAGTTATCATGATTCTTTATCTTTGCTTTTATCAACAAGCAACTGTGTGTATTTCCGGAAGATGATAGAAAGCTACACTCAAAACCTAGTTACCCCCATACCCTATACATGGATAAAACCTAGGTATAAGCATGTTAGATTCAGCCTTATAACAATATGTAACCAAGTATACATATACATGTGTAAGCATAACATATGTGCAATATAACGCCGATACACACACACACACACACACACACACACACACACACACACACACACACACACACATATATATATATATGCCCGTGCGGTTACATCAGGGCTGCCATTACATCCTAGTGCTGAACGATAACTTGAAAGTATAAGCACTTAAAAATAGCAGATACATCCAAAATAGCAGAAAATGTTTTGATTTTTAAACATAATTACAAAAGGCATTGGATGATATACACAGGCCCTTTAAGGCATGAACATAGGGCCATTATTACCAGGCTATTTCTAACGTTGCGATTTTCAGTTCTCTCTCTTTCTCTCTTTCCCCCTCTGTCTCTGTGTCTGTCTGTCTGTCTGTGTCTGTCTGTCTGTCTGTCTGTCTCTGTGTATATATATATATATATATAAAATTGAATTGCAAGCATTTGACCTTATTTCTTCTGCACGTACATATATATATATATATATATATATATATATATATAATATATATATATATATATATATATATGTGTGTGTGTGTGTGTGTGTGTGTATGTGTGTGTATATATATCAAAGAAATCATGCCATTTTTATCATATATAAACGGAATATAT
>OY735201.1:50107779-50302779 GCA_963457665.1 Thysanoteuthis rhombus | reverse complement strand
GTACAAAATTCAGGGGAATAAACACTTCACTATTTGTCTATCACATCACATTAAACTAAGCTTTTATATAAAACTAGCATTTCCTGATTGTGATTGAAATTACGACAATGTGAATGGAAGGAGAATCTCTCACTGATTGAGCTAAACTGACGAGACATATGCATATCGAGACAAATCAATTTATTATAAAAATACATTAATGAAGTCGCAGCAGTCACCTTGTCGGAAGAGAAATAGAAGCCAGGCGTGTTCAATCTTTCACTTTTTTTTATTGCTACTCCAAGACTGTTATCCTAAAATTGGTAATGTTCTATTTTCACTAATTACTATCAATCGTTAATCATGATATAATTTACATATAGATATTTTATATATCTGTCTGAGTTGAGTCGCACTGCAACATCCCTATTATTGACAATACTAATATCCACAACAAATCTTCAGCCAACATTTCGAAATTTATTTGCGCTCAAAGCGCAAAGACATGCGTCAATTGAAGTCATAAAAACTCTGAACACAAAAAAATATCAAACAATCGAATGGAAATTCCTAAAATTGATGTGTGATGGACTAGCAGGGAATTCCAATGATTGGTGGGACTTACTTATGAGTAATGTAAGCCTATATTTAAAAATCCATCGAATTCTATAAAATCATTAGATCGGTAATGGTTCAGTTGGCAGAAACACGGTAAATTGAACCAGCAGCCCGAATTCAAACCGCGACAGGAAACATTAAAAAATTTGTTTTCCTTTTTTATTTCATATGCTTTCAATCTATTAAACCCAGAAATGGATTCTGAGACAACTTTTTACTTTAAAACATTCTGCAAAGTCCATTGAGAACACATGCCGATTTGGTTGAGATACGGCAATGTTTGAGGGGGCACAGCAACAAACAGAGCCAATGTTTTATATAGTAGAAAGATGCCACATAATATGATCTTCGGTGTATTTGAAGTTTAGCATTTCTTCGACGCCAACATTCAATGTTTTGGATACGGAATTTCACGAGAAACATCTGTTGCGGGGCTGCCAGTGACCACAAGAATCAGGTAAATCCTTACACAGGTAATACAGAAGAAAAAGTGGCAACTGGAGGAGATAAGGGTTCAGCGACTTTGCCATTCTTCAATCGATTGAGGCATTGCGAAGCCATCAGGACAGCTCAAATTATTTTGAGGGGATGGGGTCTGACGCAAAAGTTAACTTAAATGGACACTCAAGTGGGGAAATGTTAGTAAGTTCCATATGTCTCCTTGTAGGAGTTTACTTCTCTTGCGCAGATATCCGAGCGGGCTTATGGGGTCTATCATGCCTTTAACGGCGATGAAGTCGGCTGAATTAGAGTGTACGCTCTGAACCAGGACTATAAGCTGTACAGTTGATTAGCTATAAAATTTTAACATTCAATATAAATTCTTATTACTGTGTATTCTACTTACAATTGGGAGAGTCTCTGGCTAACAGCTTCGGGATATCTGATGAGAAGAAAGCCAGGTAGGAATCTATCTTATTCTATCAGCATTCTACATAACATTAATGAAGACTTTTCAAAAAATATCTTTGTCAAAAGCGAATTATGACTCAAGGTATCATATATATTGGGTGAGATCCTAAAATTTATCTCTTCACTTGTTCAGTTAGTTTTCCAGTATTTCTGTTATTACCTTTATAGAAAAGATTCGTGTTATTCTCTTGATCTATCTTTTATGATTTTAAATCGTTAGTCTCCCAAAGCAAAGACCTTCGGACACTTTTCACATCAAAGGGTAAGTTATTCAGGCCACGTAATTCAGAATACTAAAAGAATGTTCAAATAGCTTTGGAATGTTAACATTATAAAGTTGGAAACACTAAAACGTGGTATGAATTTCGGAATTTCATCCACCAAGAAATTTTTCTCAGCAAAGAACCGCTCTGGTTGCATTTTGCATTCTTTCACTGTGTTTTTTCTCCAAGAGAATTCAGTAAAGACCATAATAAATCGTCATCCAAAGATACAATAACAAGTCGAATGTAGCTGTTAACTTAAATTTTGCCAACCAAACTGTGATAATTTTTGATCGCTCACTAAAGAAAGGTGTCCTGTAAAGTTGTCATGGTGGAATATTATGAACGTTGTGGAAACGAATTGTAAACACTTTCCGTTGATACAAAAGAATTAGAGGTGATATTTTAAATTACTGTTAAAAAATCTGGCGAATATTTGAGACGGATAAAAAAAAAACAGTTCAAAGTGTCCTCATCCATCAAATATATTTCTTACGTAATATCTCTGTTTCTCGTTAAATACTTCTTCTTTTGAAAAATACCTGCTGATATTAAAATAAATGAATGAATGAATGAATGACTGAGAATTTGTGGATGTATGTCAATCTGCCTTTAAGCACACATAGATATATCTGAGTGTAAATGTGTATATGTGCGTGCGTATGTATATGAGATCGTATGTTCAAACGTGTTGTTATGCAGACAAATATGTTGATACATTGAGGGAAGATTTAGAAGTAAATAAAGCATAAGATAGATACATAGATAACTTTGTGTACACATACCTTTTGTTTGTTTCTCTGAATGAATTTAAGAATTTGTATTTCACTTCTATTTGTCAGTCAATCTGCCTTCAAGCAGTTAGAAAGCTGCATATCAAGTATTTTGTCTACCAACGAATGAATGATTTCAAGTATATGAAAACCTCCTAACACACACACTCACACAAATACACACACACTCACACAAATACACACACACACACACACACGCACACCTTAAGGGATCGCCATCAGTTGCCTCGCTGTATCCTCCTTAATCTCGTTGACGGTCCTTCAAAGTCTCTTTGAGAAAACAGTCTTGGCTGTAGGCAAGGACTGACACTGACATAGTTTATACAATACTTTGCCCCCAAAGAAACTCGAACGTCAGGTGAAGAATTCCCATAATAGATGCAACTGTCAAATAGTACAAAGCTCTCTCAATGACATCTCACTTCTGACTTAGAAACACTGAAGAATCAAAAAATCAAAACCCACGCACACAAAAAAAAAACAACAATGTATGGAAAGAAAGAACCGAAAAATTGAAATTGATGTATCCCAATCAAAATAGACGAATGGTATTGAAAAGACTGGAACGGAGACACATTGAAACAATAAAGAATGTAATAACAAATTCTATTACGAATAATTTATGAAGGAGTGAATTGAAAGAAAATGAAAAGAACCACTACTGAATATAGAATTTTAATTCCAAAATATAAAAAGTATTGGACAGTAAATTTTACAAAGATATTCACATGAAATAGAAATAGCTCAAACTTGAATCTCCAAGGGAAAATATATATTATGAAAGATAATTGAAACTAAAAAAAAACAAAAAACAAAACGAAACAAAAAACAGCAAATGTTAAAATTTGCAATCCAAGAGGGTTAACCGAATGTGAAGGTCAGAGATTGAGAACGGATGCGGGCATTTTCCAAAATCTAAAAATAACTGGCGACCAGGGGACAAGAAACAAATTTGTTGCGGAAACCATAAGTATGATACATATATATTAACCTTATAACTATATTGTAAATAGATGCCCCCATCCCTTTGGAACCTTTTTTTCCATCAAAACTGACGAATCTGCGGAAGGTTTGAATGCCAAAAAGGCTGAGGGCATGTAAAATGGGAGAATTAAACTTCTTCCATCAGAGTTTAAACTTTACCGCCAACTGCACGAATATTGCGCAGCCATGATTCTGAAGCCAACGGATTAGCATGAGCAAATGGGGACTCTTTGTTTAAGGGGGGCAAAAGGTTCGACTTTCCCGAAAATCTGCACGGTTATGCTCGAATTGGTGAATCCCTCCTGTCGCAAAGGTTCGTACGTTTCTGGAAATTAGCGCCTAAAAAAGAATTTCTAAAAAATTATTGATGCCTTCATGTTCAAATAAGTAGTGAAAAAAAAAAACTCTCCCCGGATGATGTTCAATATATATGTATATATACATTGAGAGAGATAGGGGGAGAGAGAGTGGGGAAGAGAGAGAGAGAGAGAGAGAGAGAGATTCAACGATCGTCAGATGTATTCATATATGTGTATATAAATAGAGAGAAAGAGGGAATCAATTGAGATCGCGGGAGAGAAATTACACTTTCCAGCTTCTACTTTTTGGATGTTTAAAAGACATAAACTCTAAGGGCTTTCATGCTGTCTTCTTTTATATTCGATTTATATCGAGCGTTCAATATCTACATAACGTTTAGATAGAGCATTCTGATAATATGGTAGAGAGAAACTTAACACTGTTTCGCGAGGGACGCTCATCAGAAGTGATTTAAAAAAATCAAAGGCACGGAGGGAATTTCAAACGTCCGTTATCTATGTTGTTATAGCCTTATTTGGAAAAAAGCAACCAATCAGATTTTGTAATTTCCGTTCAGAAACCTTACTGTCACGATTACTTGTAGCTGAGTTGACGGGTGTGGTCCTCGATTTATGTTTACCCAGGTTGTTTTCGGGGACAAGGGAGGTCCATCTGATTTCATATGATGTTCTTGTCATAGTCTAGTTCTTTTCTAATTTTAGCATTTAGTTTTAGATTAATTACATTAAAGGCAATTGTGTATTCTCCCTTATGGAGTCATATTTTGACGTGATTAGATTTTTGTTTCTCTGTCTTTATCATTATTTGGGTACTTTTTATGGGGTGTCAATAGCAATTAAACGAGGGTTAATTTTCAGATACTCATCATGTGTTTCCCTTGTCTTTTCTCCTTTTTTTTTCAATGTCGTTTGTATAATACATCTTGTCTAGTTTTTGATATATGTTGAGGTCAGTTGTTCTGCTTGTTTTTTACACCTATGTTATCTTTCGTTAATCGTATTGAATCAGTAATTAATGTTTTACTTTCTTTTACTATTTTTGTTCATGAGTGTACCTTATCATTATTATACCTATACTCTAATTCTGTTTTTATGTTTTTTATCCTACCTTCAACCAAGTTCAATGTTAATTTGCTTGTTCTATTGCCTTTTTTATGTCGCGGGACTTTAGATGGGGGTCTATTATTCATTAAAGAAATAAATTGATTTTAGGAAAGATTTCTGAAAATTTTTAGAACCATTTTATCTCTTTGATGTCTTATCACTTTTTCACATCAATAATAGTTTTACATTTATTGATATTTAATAGCGTAATTTGGATGTTATCAAATTAAAGATAACGTCTAAGAAACTGACCATTCTAACATTAAAACTGATTCCTACAGTGAAAATCTTGGCTTTTAGTGCTTTTGTTATTTGTTTCTGTATTTGGTGTGTCTTGAAACCAATGCAGTCAGTTTCATTTTCTGTGAATCTGTCTGAGGTGTGTAAAATATACAAACCGATTAAGTCTGAAACTTGAGTAGAATCAAAGGATCCCATAGGTACATCAAAGGTGCATTCACTGTTTTTAAACCAATATGTATTTTCACTATTTTGTACTGTTATCCCGCAATTTGTAATAATCTTGAGCTTCGGAAAAAAAAGATTTGTATCTAGCGTTTTTCGGAAAAACTTTTTTGAATCAGCGTACTTGAAAGAAAAATAATTTGCAGTAAAGTTCTCTACAAGAAGACATAAAATTTACTAAAAATTTAATGAATTCTATAAAAATTATTACAAATTCTATGTCGTTGATGCGTATAAAAGTTCAACTTAATCATATTAGAGCACTCAATTCAACTTTTTGGAACTGCTGATCAGAATGATGATAAAGCAGCATTGTGCAAAACAATAGAATGTATCAAGGGTCTTGCAAAAAGAAGTCAGACATTGATATGCATCAAAATATCCGTAAAAAAAAAACACTCCTCTCTTCTAATATCATTATTTAAAGGTCTGATTCACCTTATCGTCATACATGATTTTAGATTTGGATTTAAGTGAGCTCAATCCTCTTTCGTATTCAAATTGTTCTTTGAGTACATAACCTTTTTTTTCTACTTGGCAAACCATCCCTGATACATGCTAACACCTACTGCATAATTACAATAAACTTCAGTGATCCTGTCTCTCGTGTATTTTTCCCGCATTATAGGGAAAGGGTGATAGTTCTAATAGTAAATTTTATATTCATCAATGGTTTTCAGCAAAAAGAAATAACCAATACTACACTAAAAGTTCATGAACAATATGTACTTGGTACTTGTATCTTTGGTAAGAAAACTGTTGTGCGGAGACGATTATGATCCGTTAGCCAACACTAAGGATGACTTACAACATATCCTTGGTGAATTCACTATGGTTTACACAGCTCTGAGACTCACTATCAGTCTCAAGAAAACAGTGGTGATATTTCAGCGAGCTGTACGGCGAGCCAATTTTCTATCACGAAGAAAATGTCTGGTATTGGTGGACAAGATTTTGTATCTCAAAAGCTATGTCAGCAAGTTTTGTACCTTGGAAAGTGAAATCTCCCATAGGATTAGGAAAAGCCGGTTATGTATGAGGGAGGCTGGAACAATGCCTTCACGGACAACGTGGCATATCTCAAGGAATGGAAATTAAGGTGTACAATGCTTGCATACTGATCTGGATTTATGGATACGAGATATGGTTAGCTTACCGTCTTCATAAAAGGCTGCTGGAGCCCTTCCATCAAAAACTCTTGCAAAAAATCCTCAGTGTGAATTGAGAAAAGTATATGAAAAATGTTGAAATCCTTGAGGCACACCTCAGTGATAGTATTGAAGCCATGGTCTTAAAGCATAGGCTATGGAAGGGTGGTCAGTAAAAATGAGATGATGAAGGAATCCCCAAGAAGCTATTGTATGGAGAGCTTTCTAATGGGAAACTTCCTCATATGCCAAAGATGAAGTACGAAAATTGTGTGGCGTTCTCACTATGCCAGACATTTTAAATCCCAGGCAAGGTTGAAAAGCCACATCTGTTCTTGGCAAAGTTTAGAGATTCTTCAAAGTGCCATCAGGGGTTGACCATGACCCAAATTGAGGTACAGCCATCAGTAGAATACGTATGAATGTATAGGATTGGTGAAAAGTAACTCCCAATCAGAAATTGGTAATAACTTAATTATTCATTGGTCGATTGTAAGCAAACTAGCCTCATTCAGGACTATAAAATAGTAGAATGTACTTGCTATGTTAGAATCAAGCTTTTCAGTAAGCGTTTTAGTATGGATACGACGGACCTTTGCAGGAAGTGCGGTGATTTGTTGGTCAGAACATATCAAATGTTCGCCTCCAGTCGTTTAAGAATTTGTGGTTTGGTATGCTACACCTCTTCCTTAAGAAAGGAGATGTCACAAAGCGTAAGGCAAGGGCTGTGTATTGGTCATGGATTCTTAAATGGAAAGTTAAATCTCATCAATCCAGTATGTATGTATCCATGTATGTATACAATTACTAATGCATGTATGTGGTTATGTACAGGTTTATGTATATCGCCCTGGTCCTTCCGCGTCCTCTGTCCAAGTTTAGCTTCCTACAATTTTTGGCTTTTCCGAAGCAACTATAAGTGATCGCAAAAGAGAACTTTGACAACTTGTACGAATAGTAGGAGGGTCATTGGGATTAGCAAGCAAGATTCGAAGGGGGAGGGGAACTTTGAAAAAGACAAAAGGCACCATTGCCCTTAGTGGGTTTTTTTCATTATTATTAAAGTATTGCATATTTCACACGCACAAACACACGCATACACACAAAATATACACACACAAAATACACACTCACAAACACACACACACCCACAAAAACACACGCTTATATATATACATATATATATATATATATATATATATATATATATGTGTGTGTGTGTGTGTGTGTGTGTGTGAGTGTGTGTGTGTGTGTTGCCTAGAAAGCTTTACAGCTTTGAACATTGAAAAAATTGCTACTTTTTTTAGTCACTTAAGACACTAATTCCTCAATATCAGTCAATGCAATAGATACAATTTTCTCCAGTGTTTTTCCACTATTTTAAAGAAAAATATTTTATTATTATAGTACAATGTATAGATTTTCTCTTGTTGAGATCATGAGTTGTTTACCACGTCTCTATTTCGGGGATTTGATATATATATATATATATATATATATATATATATATATATATATATATATATATATAATTGAGTCATCCACAGACAGCTTTTACGTTGTATTATAACTCTTTACAATGGCTATAGGTAGGATCAAAACCTTCACTTCAGACCCAGTGGCTGGAATTTTACCCCTGCCCTACGCAGAACTGGATGGTCAGTGAAACTGAATTTAAGCGATATATTTACTTACGCACAATTCCCCATTCACCAGAGTGCTCTATTCCAGAGTTGGAAGAGAATTGCTTCGTGGCTTATAATGAACGAGTTGTATTACTTAAAGAGTGCTCAACCCTGAAGAAAGGAATGTTATTAACGCTTCCCCCTTTTGCGTAGATGGGGCAAAAAGCAATTTCGCCACGCTCTTCTATCTCTCGGGTAGATAATGAATTATGTCATACCAACCACCTAGTTCTGCGTAGGGCAGGGGTAGAATCCTGGATCATTATGATTATATATATATATATATATATATATATATATATATATATATATATATATATATATATATATATATATGGGGGTTGTACTGAATTATAACGCATTCATTTCAATAATCTAACTATTTATATGGGAATGAACGTCAGAAAAATTATCAAATCAGCATGTAATATGATTAATTTGACTTTTCACGCAAGTCGACGAACTTTTGTATTAGCCACCATCACCATGGATATTGGTATGTATACTCATTGGATCGAGGGAAATATGCTCAAGTCAAAGGTTTTTGGAAATAAAACATTAAGGGTATTATAGGGAAGTGTTCTATTTGCAATGTAACTATATTGCTGAATTGAACCCTTCCTTTCAGTTAAAAATACATACGCAGGCATACATACCAGCATGACAACGCCCGATAGGGCGGTATTCTGCCAAAACATATGCATGCATGTATGTATATAGGTATGTGTGTGTGTGTGTGTGTGGATCATAAAACAGAAGTTGAAAAATTTATGCGAGTGAGCCGATAAATATAGAGACAGCAGTGCTCTGCAAATGCATCCGCGAGCCACAACGAGTGTTCTAGATTTTGACCCGTATAAGTTTGATTACTACCTATTGACCCTAAAGGATATTGGACACCAACCCGACCCCCATTAACAAACTTACGTCAGTCTCTGATTTTTCTAATCCTTTGTAATTATTAGAGCTCCAAATCTTTTGTTTTATAAAAACGTTCGGTGGAATAGGGGGTATGAAAAAAAGAAAGAAAAAAAAAGCAAAGGAGAGGAAGAGATAATCATAGAGAGGGATACAGAGACAAAAAAAAAGAAAAAAAAAAGAGGGTGAAAGAGAAACAGTGAAGTATGATGAGCGTGGGAAAATATTAAAAAGGGTTTCAAAAGCAAAGACGTAAATATTTCGAGATAGAAAAAAATGAAAAGGAAAAATGAAGAAATTAAAAGGGAGATAATATATAGGAGGAGAGAATTAAACGTCTCGACAATGTCGGAAAGGAAGTTTTTAATTGAGTTAAAAAGAATGAAAGAAAATAGTTGATGAATCGAAGAACATGTAAAAAAAAAAGAAGAAAATTCTCATTTTCCTTTCGATTTTACTAATACATTTGCTTCGGCTCAGTCGTACCCAAGTAACATCCATTGGACTAGATTTCTTCATTTTATTTCTTTACTCTAATTTTATTGCACCAACAATCCTTGAGAAAGAAAATTCGATTCTTGAATACACATTCATACACATATGAGCGTACTGTGACAATCGTCATCAAATATGTTTCCTTTTGATTTAAAAATAAAGCCGATTTATAAAGATAAACAATATCAAATTGTTTAGACAAGTTCAAAGACGCATCGTTTGAAATAAGCTCTGGTTTTGCACTTGCTTCAGCAGTTGAGAAAAAAAAAGTCACAAGTTTAAAATAAACACTAAAAGTAGGCAGAAGAAATATTTAGAAGTGAGAAGAGGAAATATTTAAAAGTCGGGAGTGAAAAAAAAAGATAAATAAATAATCACAACTTCAAAAAAAAGAAACTACAGGACAATTAGAAAGGCTATGTTGTTTTGTATGCATGTTGTTGTTTTTTCTGTTTTTTTTGTTGTTTTTTTTGTTATGTTTTTTTTAGCTATTGTTAGGGTCAGCATGTTAAGTACGTGAAACACGCTTGGGAAATACCTTGAGTATCTGTGCTATTGACGTCAGAGACTTAACCCCACCTCTTTTTCTCTTTCACTTTCTCTCTCTTCAACACAGACAGACAGACTAACAGACACAAACGCTCACACACGTGCCCTCCACGATGAGGCACACCAACCAACCCATGCAAACATCATTCTGTTTAACGTCTAATTAGCCCTAGGTCAGTTCTATGAACGAGTTATACCTTCAAATCAACCAATTCGTACGATGGAGAAAAACGGTTGCGTAGTGAACGGAAAAGAACATAAACTATCTAAGCAAACAACTTGAATGAAGAAAATTTAGTTAGTATACGGTGTCCTAACGCTGGCTACAGCTTCAGCTGCACCTTTCGGGCTCAATATAATAACTCGGTCCATTTCCGATTTGTGAAATAGACTTAGAGCAGATAAGCACCTGAGGTGGAATGACTAACTTCAAATGGTACTATTCTCTGTATAGGGAGAGACTGATTCATGCTTTTTTCATAGGCATTAGTGTGAAATGAACGTCTTTGATGTTACATGCATACATGCAGGTCGGTTCATGTCAGTCCAAAACAAAACCTTGTATTGAGCTGGCAAATCGGGGGCACCCTGAAAGCTTCTCTTTTGTTCGTTACAGAGAGAATCATGCTCAACCTCACGTGGAGAGATCACAAGACAGCACAGTCTACCAGGAAGAAAACGAGAGTCCGAGACATAATAAAACCAATTCGAAAACTTTAATGGCAATGGGAAGCTCATGTTGCAAGAATTGCAGAGAACCGATTGACATCACGACTCACAGCATGGATCCCCAGAGACAAATTTAGAAAATACTGGTTCCGTGACGCCCACGATAGAGGAGTGTGGCGAATCTGGGGGAAGGTCTATGTCCAACGACGGACGTTAAAAGACTGATGATGATGATGATCCTTTCGAATAGGAGAGTGTGCAACCCCATTCTTAATTTTCAAATCATGCAACTTGGGAAGTACTCGGTAAAATACAGAGTGTACAAAGAAAATTTATCCAATGAAGAGTTTCCTACAGTCTTCGGTCATATCGGGAATCGAACCCAGATCCTTCTGCGTGTGAAGTAGACGTGCTAACCATTATTGCACCAGAGCAGATAACTTCTATGATGACTTGAACTCCCTACTCCAAGACACCAAAAAACAGTTCAATGTTATCATGGGAGACTTCGACGCACAGGTAGGACAAGGAGATGAAGATTGCGTCGGCAAATTTGGATACAAAGTACAGAACGAGAGAGGAGAAGATCTTGTAAACTTTGCAACGGCTAATGGATTCAGAATCATGAACACCTTCAAGAAGGGACTCAATAGGAAATGGACTTGGAAGAGCCCCAATCAAGAAACAAAGAACGAAATAGACTACATCCTGACAGATAAAAACGATATCGTCAAGGATACCCAAGTCCTGAATCAAGTCAATGTAGGCAACGACCACAGAATGCTACGATGTAAAATACAAGTAAACACCAACAAAGAACGCAGGAAAATGTTCCACACAAAAACGTAGCCTCTAAACATACCAAAAGAGAACGCTCGATCTTTCAAACTCGAACAGAAAAATAGATTCAGAATTCTTACTGAACAAGACGACACCGACATCAACGAACTAAGCTACAAAATAATTGAAGTCGCCACCACATTCAAACCAATGAGCAAGCAACCCATCTGCAAAACCTCAGATGAAACTAGAAATCTCTTGGAAAAAACGCAGAAACCTCAAGCCACCGACAACAACGAGAGAGAAAATTAAAGAGGCTGAACTAAAGAAATTAATCAAGAAAAAACGAAGGGAGGACAGAAGGAGATACACGACGACAGTCATCGAATCGACTCTTGAAAAGGGTCGGGGCTTCAAAACTATGAACAAAGGCCTCAACTCAGGACAAAGGCAAAAAACTAGCATACTCGAGGAAAATGGAAACCTAATAACAGACAGAGGATAATCGAACGTGCCAAAGAATTCTACCAAAAACTTTATTCGTCCAAACAAGGACTACAAAACAATGAGTGAGATACGCAAGACGTGAGCAATCAACTCGAGGACTTCCCAAAAGTAACCCCGTGGGAGGTGAAAGCCATTAAACAGACGAAGAAAGGAACGGCTCCTGGACCAGAAAACATCACCATCGACATACTTCAAAAAGCGGGTAAAATCATAACTAGGAAACTGGCTGTCCTCTTCAATTTGTGTCTAAAACACAGTAAAGTCCCAGACGATTGAAACACTGCTATCATAATGCTTTTATATAAAAAAGGAAACCCGAAAGACCTCAACAACGACAGGCCTATAAGCCTTCTCAACTGTGTATACAAACTTTTCACAATGATCATCACCAACCGAATCTCGAAAACACTCGATCAAAACCAGCCACGTGAACAAGCAACTGAGTATAAACTATCACTCGCCGTAGCATTTATCGACATCAAAAAGGCGTTCGACTCAGTAGAAATCCCTTAGGTCTTTGAGGTCATCAGTCGACAAGGTGTAGATCCAGTATATGTTGAAGTGTTGAAACATACATACAACCACAGCAGCTCCTTTATCAGGTTACATAAAGACTTGGACCCCTTTCATCTCCAGAAATGTTATTTTCAAAGTCAGTCAATCTTAGCCCTAGTTTAATTTCTTGAAATATCTAAGTAATAGCGAAAACCTTTACTTTTGGGAATTTAAACCCTTCATATTTCAAAACTCTCATAGCAGTGGGACCGCTTAGTCAAATAATTGAGTTTTGTGATAAAAGTATGCAATAAGGTGCATTTCAGGTTAAAGACATTTCCAAAACATTTGTTTCTTGAGACATCAGGAATTTTCTATGTACCACCCATGTCAGCCTTTTCAAAATGACTACCAGCAACAACTGTTTTCGTATTAATTTCTTTATCAGTAATAGATATGATATGGATTTGAAATGATTAGTTGAAATAGATTATCATACAGGGGGAATTGTAGTTTGGATAATGCGTGCAAATTATTGAAATTGATCGCCATGATTAGTATGGAAATTGTAATTGTGATAAAGTTGCATGAACTAATCTGATAGGGATTATCTAGGTTTAGATTCATACATTTTTTTGACGAAGCAGGACCTGGAACTTCAGAACAGTCCAAAAGCTTCTTTCTATCTTATGGTTCAAGATGATCACGCATGTGTTAGGTCAAATGCTGGTGTCAATAATACAACTATCTTCGTTGTGGAGGTGATGATGACTGGAGTGGTGATAATGATAGAGGTGATAGTTTTGGTTAGCATAGCAATACTTGTGAAGATGTGGTGGGGTTGAAGGTCATCATCATCATCATCATCATCATCAGTAGCTTGATTTGCCAACTCCTCAACCAGATACCCAAAATTTCCTGCAGGGTTTTGAAACTCACCACTGGAAAAATGGCCTGTGAAACTAGCAAGCTAGTAATTGCTCCACGGTGAGGTGTTCACAAGCGAGATATATATGTATATATATATATATATATATATATATATATATATACCAAGCACAAAAACAAAACAAAACAAAACAATATTATCGTTGCTTATGAATTACCTTATTTATCCAAATCCTGAAAAGATGTTTACAAATTTACGATAATATATGCTTTGAAAATAATGTAAGCTATTTGCGAGACATTTTTGGCAGGGTTCTACTTCAATTGTTCTATCTGTTTGTGACACACACACAACCCCCAGAATCATCAGAAGCGCGGTTTTGATAAACAGGGTAGTCCCCGTTATTTTTGAAGTGCACTCAACACGTGCCCACATTTGACAAAATGCTCAGTTGTTCCAATTCTCACTCAGCCTTGATTCTGAATAAGGATCCAAGAATACTAAGCGAAAGGGTTCGTCATCTGTAGATTCATCAGTGTCATTCATCATCAACGGCAGCAGCCTTTTAGAGTCCATCATTCGACATAGACATTCCCCAAGATTCGCCACACCTCCCTATCATGGTCGCTGCGGAGCCAATACTTTCTGAACTTATCTATTTCGTTACGTCATCTCATATTTTGCCGTCTACATTTTCGCATATAATATCTGATGATCCACGTTGAGACTCCTGGTGCCCTGCAGTTTTCTGATATTCTTGCAACATAGCCAGCCCATTGCCATTTGAGTTTTCTAATGGTTTCTATGATATTTTTGGCTCCCATTTTTTCTTTCATGTACTTGCTGTCTTCAGGTGATGTTGGGCGTGATTTTCTCTTGTGCATGTTGCATAGTCCTTGGCTTGAGGACTAGTTTTTTAGTTAGGTCCCATGTTTCTGTTCCTTAGGTGACTATTAAGGGTATGCATTGGTTGTCCACCCTTTTTTTTTAGGATTAATGGCATTTACTCGTTCTTGAAGAATGAGCTTCCTCTACCGAAAACTTGCCAAGCTAGAATGATTTTTCGCTTGATTTCTTTTTTTGAGGATTTCATGGAGATTCGTTGTCCTTGGTAGATGTAGTGGTGTATTTTATTCGGCTCTACATTTTCTATCCTGATAGTTGTGTCTTTACCCTCTCCATTTTTATTGTACTTTCTTTTATTTCTGGTCACTTTCCCATTGGTTCTTTTTTCTCTTTGAATTGTTTGAAGATTGTTTCGCCATTTTACAGACTTTTCGTTTTTCTTCCGCCTCACTTGCATACAATTACAGCATACCAAGTAGTTACTCTTACAATAAACCAGACAGTTTCTCATAAATATACACTGTATTGATATCAACCGCACTTTACAGCATGATCTTGCACACGTTTCTAAAAGTGAAAAGAGATACTTATCAGAATGAAAAATGTTTTTCATTCAAAGTTTTTATGGTTACAGCACATGTAACTCAGACCAAAAAGAAAAATGGTGCACTTTTTTTCTGCTCAAAATGAAGCTAACTGTGGCACAATTGAATGCTGAAAACAAAAATCGAAGCAAGGGATTCAGCTTACCTTATTCAACCAAGTGATTCAACCTACCTTATATACCAACCTACCCTGGTCTCCCCTGTGTCAACGATTTTAACAAATGTGATCCCGATGTTGTATCTTAGCGAAAGAATTATCGTGCCTGATCATCAACCGACTGGAGTCAAATCACACCGGATCTTCGTCGTTAATCTTAAAAATCGATTCGATTTGGCGTGACTCTTTGGGCTGCTGAGACAAACACACAAAGCAATTCGGTGATAACGGTATCTATATCAAACATATCATCATCAGTAGCAGTAGCCAGTGTAAGTCTGCTGCTAAACAAAGGCCTTCCCCAGCTCCTCCAATGTCGATTATGTCTCTGCCAACCTCTACCATGTCTTGACTGCAAGTACGTTTGAATATAGATTTTGATTTCCTTAACTTACTGTTCAACTTACTAATTTTTGTCAGTTGGTCAAAAGCAATAGGTTGTTCTGTACGAGGACTATGATCGCTGATTCGAGATGAAGGAAGTTAATTTGTTTTCTCCTCTCTCATTCAATGTGCTTGGATATTCCCACACAATGATTCCGTCAATCATAGCTTTGGTATATATATATATATATATATATATATATATATATATATATATATATATATATATATATATATATATATATATATCGTTTGGGAACACCTCACCGAGGAGCAATTACTATTTGCTAGCTTGCTAGTCTCACAGGCCATTTCTCCAGTGGTGAATTTGTTCCTCACTGGGTATCGTACACTTGTGTTTTTGAATCGCATGGAGCCAATCTTGATGAAATGCAATGTATATCGCTTGAAATCTGACTTTTATCCGATAAGTTTTCTCACTTTACGACTTTTCACGATTAAAACCGCAAGTAATTTGTGTTTGTGTTTGTGCTTGTCTGTGTAAGTGGATAAGCGCTCTAACGCTCTGACATAAACGTCTACATTCATTCTCAAATTTTCTTCTTTATATATTCCAGCTATCAAGATGCTTTTATAAAAGGAGAAGACGAAAATAAAGAAGAAAATCAAAAACCGTTTTTAAAATTATGTCACGTCTAAACTCCGTCTAAAAAAAAAAATCGGGTAGTAGATGTCTGGCCTCATATATTTTCCGCCGCAAGTGATATTCCGACTTCAGAAATTGAATACAGTTTTAAAACTGTTGCTCCTTGTTCTTTTTGCGGGACAATCTAGAAATCTAAAAAGAAAATACGCCCCCGATGAAATGTTTGGAAAAGACGCAAGGTTCTCGGTTTTCTACCCCGTGTCACATTGGTAGCCCGAATTGTGCTTATCGCACCATGCAGCTACGAGTGTTGATGTATTGTCCATATTGGATTACGGAGACCAAAGAGATAATTGCTTTTGCCTACCTTGTACATTAGAAGCCAGATAGAGGCAATAAAATTGACCGATATTTTACTATTTCTCTTTCTTTCCCTCTGTGTCTCTCAATATCACACACACACACACATACATACATACATACATACATACATACACAAATACAGACATGCACACACACAATCACAAATGCGAACAAAGATACACGTACACTCGAACCCACACAAAACACTGGTGGTTCATGAATGATATCGGAGTATGCGCATGTGTGAGCGTGGGCATGTATGTGAGCGTGCGTGCGTGCGTGCGTGCGTGTGTGTGTCCTCAAGGATATTTTATAGGTGTTTGAGAACGTTCCTCCATTCTCCATTTTAGTTATCCGAACGGGCATAAAGTTACAAACATTCATAACTACCGAACCAGTTAATAGACATTTTATTATCCACCCTATCAAGCAGCGGATAAACAACGGTTTGGTTATTGCATAGCAGAGACTCAACGGATACCCAGTTGATATCCGGATTAAAAAAGACAACATAATTATTTAATGAGAACATCTCAGGCTGGATCATTCGCGGAAAAAATAAGACAATCCATCAAAAGAATTTTTTCAAATTTGATGAAAATCTGCAATATTTCCAATCAATGAAACGTTGCAAGAAATCTCAGCTAAACAGTATTTTACGACATTTCAAATTTCCCGTGTTCATTTATCATTCCAACTTGGATTTTTGCTCGCCACAAATTCAACAAATTTCAATTCTCTGCTAAATTATGCTTTGAAACATGTATACATTCGCTTTTTAAACGGTATTTTTCATCAAAGAGAATGCATTTCCCTATAAGCTTTTAAAAGAAAACCTTGAAATAAATGAATTTGGTTATTGATTTAGTCAGGACAGAAGTGTCCATGGGATTCCAAATAAAAGTTTAATCTCCACAGATTTGAAATGCTGGTGTATTAGATGTTTAAATTCTCTTTCTGGTGAATTTTTAATAGATAATTTTAACAACTAGCTATTATTCTCTACATCGGACAAAAATAATCCCCAGAGACACAGACACCGACACACATACACAAACGCAAACACACACAAACACACACACACACACACACACACACACACACATATATATATATATATATATATATATATATATATATATATTGGGAGTGTAAAATGTATGTAAATGTACCTTTAAATGAACCTTTATAGGGCCCAAAGCAGAATTTGATTTGGCCACCCACTGAAAAAGATATTCAACTCATCTTGCAGAAGATGATAGTGTTCTCAGAAGCACTCTAATGACCACGGGACTACTCTTGTGTCCACGAAGCCTCAATCTGCCATAGTTCGATTATGTTTCAGGCTGTCACGTGCCTTGACTCTAACACTTTGTAAAACAGGACAATGTGGGTATTGCACCAAACTTACTCGGACCGGAGACGACCAGACTACTTCCCTTGGAAATAACCATTCAAAATCCAAGTTTTCATATCGGTTCCAACAAAAACTAGCATGGTTTCGGAAAGCAACAACTACCTCAGCCCACAAAGCAGAAACATCGAGGATGTGTGTGTGTTTGTGTGCATTTGCGTGCGTGTACATGCATGCACACACGTGCATGCGTACATGAACATTCTTTGTACTTTCAAGCTGAATAAAATGAAATGAAAATGTAAGTACATTTTGCAGTTTTTTCCATGTACTTGGCGGGAAGACAATCTATAAATCAATGTTTAATGACGTTTGTATGTAGGGTACCAAATTCAAATTACGAACCGTAAATATAAAGTAGCCTATAAGCGTTGGACTTTTTACAGTACTGATGATTTTGCTAACATGCAGGATGTATATTAAAAACCGAGAGCCAAAACTGTCAAGTTAGGTTTCTTCAATTTTTAAGTTGGTCCTGCTTGCTGGTTGGCTGGCTATATATATATATATATATATATATATATATATATATATATATATATATATATATATATATATATATATATATAGAAAGATAGATAGATAGATAGATAGGGATATATATGTATAGAGAGAGAGAGATAAATATAGATTGGGATATATATGTATATACACTCCACCAAGGAACTATGATAACACCGCAAATATTTAGTGGAATTTATTGAAAAGTGAGTCTAGATTTTTATAAAATGTTATCATTAAGTATTTTCTGCGTAGTTGAATTTTTTTTTATTTTTCATCCCAGAAGTTGATTTTTTCTTTAATTTTGACGGGGGGGGGGGGATAAAAAAACGTTAAAAAAAATGCCCAGTAATTATTGATAAAAACAGAACAATAGTCGATAGTTTTCATCAACAAAACGGTATTTGCCGAAAAGTTAGTTCTTTCCAGAGCTGCACCATTTGCATCCATGATAACCTGTCTCTCAAAAGTGGAATAATGGTTGTTACGAGCGCACAAATCTACTAGCAATCAGTCCCCGAACATATTCGATGGGACTGGGGTCTGTGGACTAGGCAGGCCATTCCAAGGTTCCATTAACAATGACCAGATGATGCGAAACTGGGAAAAGTAGACTACTGCATCTACCTAGGACAACGAATCTCTATGAGGGCCACTGAAAAAGAAAAAAAATCATACAAAGAGCCACCCTAGGATGGTAAGCCTTTGGCAGAGCAAGCTCAACCATCGAAAATAAGACGATTCCAATAATCCTAAAAAGAAGAGTTTATAACCGATGCATTATCCCTATAATCACTTATGGAGCTGAAATATGAAACCTAACCGAGAGACAGACCCACAAACTGAGAAGCATGCAACGCACACATAAGAGAATCGTGCTCAACCCCACCTGGAGAGATCACAGACAGCACTGTTCGTCAAGAAGAAAATGGGAGTCCAAGACACCATAGAATCCATTAAAAAACTGTAATGACAATTGGCAGGTCATGTTGCAAGAATGGCAGACAACTGATGGACATCATGACTCACAAAGAGGATCCCCAGAGATCACACACGAATCCGAGGCCGACAGAATACAAGAAGGAGAGATGAACTAGACAAACGTAGAAAATGTTGGCTCTGCGACACCCATGATAGAGAAATGGGGCAGATCCTGAGGAAGATCTATGTCCAACGATGGATGTTAAAAGACTGATGATGAGACGACTGCATGGTAAATCGTCAGTAAATCTACCTGTAATATTCAGCCCTCTCAATTTGAAGCGCTTTTGGCCTGTCCAGATTATATTTTGAAGACTAGAGCACTCTTTCGGGGTTATCTCTGTTCACAGGCATCTAGTTTCTTTGCAGCGTTAACGCAAAGACAGTTTCGACTTGATTTGCTCCAGTGCTACAGAAGAATTACAAGTCTTTTGTGAACGGAATATTTCGATTCCTGCTGTACCTGGATGAATGTTCCAACAATTCTTACAATCCGTCGTCTAGTCTGTTCAGATATCTGAATTTTTCCTCCCAGTTTGTTTTTCGTACTCCAACATAATGGTTGGGATCCTCCCACCAAAAAAAAAAATACATACTGAGTGAATTTGTACTCCTTATTAGGTCTATGGAAAATTGTTTTTTGAGTTGTTTTTTTCGCCTTGCAGCACCTGGACAAATCCGTTAATGGTAAGGGTTTTGGCAACAATGTACGTTAATGTTAAATCTGTGCATAGATTGTGCGTCCTATCTTTTTGAGATTAACCAACCTTTTTTAGACAATAGTCCATTTTTTTATGAATGATGCAAAATTGAAGAAATTGCAGCAACCTCTGAAAATTAAGCTATTGTTTTCAGACTATTTGATAGGATTAAATTGGCACAGCATCAAATTATAAATACTGCATTCATTTATTATTTAAAAAAAAAAATTAAAACTACGTATTTACTCTTTTTACAAAAAATGAATGGTCGTAAGTTCATTTGATCAAAATAATCAAAAGTTTACGTAAAATGAAATCAAACAAGTAAAAAGATTTGTTTCACTCTGATTTTTCGTCCTTTCATTGAACTTCCAACCCGATAAAAATATATTTTAGGGTGATTAAAAAAAAAAAGAAGTTTTCCAAAACATCATAATGAGGAGTTTTTATTTAGATTGTCAGCTTTAGCTCCACCAGAGCAGCCTGTACTCGTGATATATACATACATAGTCAGCCAGGTCGACTTGAAAACTGAAGAAACCTATATTGACGGTATTGGTGAGAGTTTTGTTTTACAGTTTCGAATATGAAAGGTACCTATAGTGTCGTGTCTTCCGTCATGTGGAAGAAAATAAACAGAATCATTGTTCGGCCTTTAATAGGATCATTCTAGTCTAATTTTTGAACGAGTTCATTGAAGGGACACAGCATTTGGACACTTACAAAATATCAAGTTGATATACTTCCTATGCTCATGTTTACTTTGAATTTCCCCAGACGGAGTATTCTGATATGAAATTAACAATTCCAAGAAAAAGAATACTTCTAAACGTACAATGTAAGTTTTGAGACATTATTAAAAATTCATGATGAAAATGTTTATTAACAAGGAATACAGGTCTAGATCTTTCTGAATCTGCATAGAGGCTTTACGTCAAAAATAGTATTAGGACACATTGCTTTCATATTTCATTACTTAGTTGTCCTTGTTTTCAATTACTGCGAGGGATGTTTTTCACGACATGTTCGGGTCTCCTCATTGAACTGACCTTGTGTTAAATTTGTACTTAACGGAGATAAATAAATACAACATGGTGAGAGATTGGGCTATATGCTACAGAGCATACTCTGAACACAAAACAACAATATGACACCGGAAGAAGAAGAGGTGTAAAGATAAAGGACATGCTTCGCTTCCCATAACAATGATAATGGGAACACTTGAAATTATAGTTTGGGGCAAAAATGTATGTGACGTAATATTTAAAGTCTTTGATTTCCTTGAGTTCAGATTTCAACTGGACTTAAGAATGCTTTTTGAATTTTCATTTTTTTTCATTTGGTCTGTCTAGTCAAATACTTTATAAATTGTTTGTTGCTCTCTGTCTCTCATTTCTCTTCTCCACCCCCCTAACATCACGTTTCATTGTATTTTAAAGATTTATTTTCTCATCTTTTCTATCCTTTTCACGGGAATCCCGTTACTTTACACCTTTCCTTTCTTTCTATTCGTTTTTAAATTTCTCGAAAGATTAGTTTTTGATAAACCACCGAGCCCACATTTCCTTTTTGTCGTAAGGTTCTTTCTTTCTATTTCTCTTTATCATAAATAATTCAATTTTTCGTCTTATTTTTCTTCACTTCCTTCTCTTATTTTTCCTTAGTTTTTTAAAAAAATCTAACCTCGAATTGCCTTAATATCTTTATCTCAATCTTCTCTAAACCTTATTGTCTAGATATAAGCTGGTCTCATAAAATTGTTATATTCATAATCACCAAAAATATATAATACGAAAAATGTTTATCTAGGCATAATTCCAACATTAAACCTGTCGTAGAAGGGATCTCTACTATCCAGAATTAAAACTGCATTACATCGATGAATAATAGTTATTAATGCTAAACACAAAGAGAGTGTTGTCATCTCCTTAGAGCTATCTGTATAAAATCGTTTTACTTGCATAGAGACCACGGAAAATTAGTACCAATAATTCTGCAACGGTAACTATAATCCTAATCTAATTAGAAACATCAATTTCAATTGTACGATGTATTCGGCAATCAATGCCTGTAATGTGACTACATTTTCTTTTCCTTCAATCACTAATAATGTACCATAATAATAACCAGTTTTACATGAAATATCAAAAATCTTCTATAACTGCTACATATATTTTTTTAAAAATTCAAGTAGATTTTTAATCAGTTTGCAGGGAGTTTGATTTTTTATACATATTCTGTGTAAGTGTTTTCCAACGGACCATTTGCTCTAGATTCTTACAGATTCCCATGAGTACTCTGAGAGACATTTTCTAGGAACGTTTCATTTTTTGGTAATTTTTTAAGATAGAGTTTTTGTTGATCGTTGAACACCATTAGAAATATTTTAACAGAGTTCTTCTTGAGGATGGGAATTAAATCATTTTTGAAGGAATTAAAAAAAAGAAAAAGAAATAGTCTCTTATGTCAGTACTACCAGACATTACCTCTACCGGTAACTGAAAACACGGTGTCACGAAATATTTATCGAACATTCCATGAACGATAGTCCATTTTTAGTTGCGCTTTAGACAGTTCGATGCCATTAACTCATAGTTCGGGTCGTTTAATGATTTTCTGAAATATCTTTTATCCATCGTAAGTCTCATATAAACACTTTTTTTCTAAATGTCACGATTGACCTGACTCTTAATTGATCTTCAGAGGTCACCAGGAATCAGCATCACCTGTCCGATGTTCATCCTACCATTAAGTTACCCATGTGCATACATGAACAGGCTGAAAGTTGCAACCGTACCTGTTATATTTGAAAACGCCAAAATTAACCTGACTCTGAACTAATCTTCGGGGGTCAGAACCACTTATCGTGTGTTTGTCCTGGGGTAAAATTAACTTTGTATACAAATTTGCAGGCCAGACCCCAAATTAACCAACAGAGGTCAGCTTTATATTCATCTTGAGGCCAAGTTACCCTTGCACGCAAATTTGCTTCTTTGAGAGTGCAACTTCGGGAGTCAATATAACATAAATTTAGAAACTGTTGTCTTCATCTGAGTATATATATATATATATATATATATATATATATATATATATATATATATATATATATATATATATATATATATATATATATATATATGAGGGGGACTACTGGGCCATACATGCTCACTAGTCAAGAGGGAGCAGTGAAGGTCAGTATAAATAATTGTGATGATATACGTTGTCCACGTTACCACTGAGACAGTGTGAGAACGTTACAGAGTTGGTATATAGGCGTAGATGGATTGATAGGTGCTATCAGAAGGTAGGTTTTAGGATCGAAGCTATAACAGACGATAGTCAAAATAAGGATTTATCGTAAAAAAAAGTGGGGTAGATAATGGGTGTATACAAGTTGAATGACACAAGACTAGGATAAAGGAATTAGCCGAGTGAGGAATGATGCGTACGAACACAGAGGAAACGTGAAGAGAGAGTTTTTTTTTTCTTTCTATTCGATTATAAGTATCCCGTTATATTGAGAAGGAAAAGGGGTTTGTGGTCATCGAATCAATGATGGCATTTTAGCATATGCTGAGGTTAAGATTGTAAAACATAAACGTAGAAATATCTTATCTCATTGCCTTTATCTCCCTCTCTGTTTTCTCTCCCCCTCTCTCGGTTCTCACTCCTGTTTTTATTCGTCCTATATCAGTTTGACTAGACATAAAACTGACAACACTGACAACCCTATCATCATTACGACGAAGAAAAAAACACTAGTGCCACCATACATCTGGCAATGTGTATTAAATTGAAATAGTTATGTTTAAACTAAATTTATTATACTTGTTTCACCTTCATGGTTTGTCAAAGTTGTTATCTAAAATGAAACAATACTGAAATGTTAGTCTATTTCAAGTAACATGCGTAACGCGTGAATATCTAAAATTACGGAAAAACCACAAAGCGGGAAATGGATCCGTTTGCAAAAAAAATAGGAGAGGGCGTGAACAAAGGTTTTAGAGGATTGCCAAATTCGTGTTTTTGTGCTATCGAATAGTCAGTGACTAGTCTAAATAGGAGAAGCAGAAAAAGTACGATCATTGAACAAAACAGAGACGAAAGTAATGTTCAAGAGACAATAATAGTGGACGAGGCTCTAGATGGAAAGGTTCGCCTATAAGACAAGGCAGAGGTTAGCGCAATCGTGGTCTCTTTGGATGGATATGGGAAACATATTGGTAGACTAATAATAGCTGATAGGGATGATGATGATATACTTCCATGTATATATATATATAATGAGAGAGAAATCGGGAGCCACTCACCGTGACTGCTTTGGGACTGGGTCTCTATACAACAGTAATCGACGGATATAATTAAGCGAAGAATATACAAAATGGAACAATTTACATTCAAGTTCATCGCTATTTTGTTGAATTCATGATTCTAAACTTATCATTGGCAAAAAATGAATAGTTAGAGTAAAAACTCTTACAATAAATTCCAGTTCATTTCAAATAAATTCATCGTCAGTTGATTAAAAAAAAAGCAACATGTTTGGTAATAATAATTTGTGAATCTTTCTTTCCCAATCTCTCTCTCCCCCCTCTGTCTCTCTCTATCTATGTCTATCTATCTCTCCCCCCCCTCTCTCTCTCTCTCTCTCTCTCTCTCTCTATATATATATATATATATATATATATATATATATATATATATATATATTCGTATAGTCTTTCATTTTCAGAAATCCAGAAGTTTTGCCTATGTATATTGCGGGGCAGTCATAGCAGGTATTTTGTAAATGTTTGATCTGGAGGTGTCTCTCATAGGAACGATGTGTAAACGTAGCTTTTTTTAAAAAAATCCCTGTCGAGCACAGCAGTTGGTTAGTAATAGTGCACCTTTCTACGTCTATTTTATTCTTTTTGTTGTTTGTTGTTCTGTTTCTGTGTCTTTCCTTCAAGTTTTTTGTATGAAGCGGAAGGATAGTTCACATGATTAGTTGAAAAGATGTACCCTTATGCTCAATTTGATTTTCCTCGGTGCATAGTAATGGGAATTAGAAATGAACAGAAATGACCCCGGTGATCTATCTTGCAAAGCTTAGGATTAAAAAACAAAAAACAAAAAAAAACATTGGTCACATGATGGTTTCTATTGAGAGACTAACCAGACCTGTTTTTTTACATTTATTTATAAAAGAATGGTCCCTGAACCTATCAGATTTATTTTCCAATAATTCAGTCTCTTGGAGACTGCCTAACTGTCCTATGGCCTTGTTGCTGACTCTGTAGTTCAAGCCGTAACAAGGGTAAATATTCCTCGAAAGTGATACACCAGTCTTCAGGGTTCTGGCGATTACTTGCACCAAATTTTTGACACAGCTAAATAGGAAGAACCAACATGTTTTGCCACACTCCACGTTGGATTTCCTTCTCGAACTGCTTTTTTGATTCGAACAAGTTCAGTTTCTAAGTTGGCCTAATGAAGGCTGCAGTCAACGAAAAACGTCCGGAAATCGGGAAGAAAAAAAGGACTTAATCAGGATAGCACTCTACTGTATATTTCTTTGGTGACCAAGCAAAAAACTGATTCAATATGAATGGGAATTTTCAATCATCCGCAGTATTCAGGATATATGGCATCCACAGATTACCAAATCAACATTTTTTAGGTCTTAGAGGATTCTCTTAATGAAAAAATTTGATTCACTAGAAATTGGTAATGGGGACATTGACCTAGTCTGAGCTCAAAATGATGAAATTTCTGGGGCAGTAGATACTCGAAAACCTAACGATTTTTCTAACCATCCAATAATTGCCTCTTCATTCAGGTCGGTTGGTGATAGCAAGGATTTCCGATTCAAAGCTGGCAATATTACAGGTTGTTCAATTTGTAAATTTACATCAAGTTCTATGACACGCATATATACACAAACATGCACAGACAGACAGACAGACAGACACACACACACACACACATTTGACGCATGATACATTGCTTTACTCGTTTTTATTTCATTCTATAGAGATTGAGACGTCACTTGTCAATGCACTTAGCCAAACGTTTCTCCATAAACCATATACAGTGGGAATACTGATGCTCAGATAACATACCTGTTGATCCAACCACTTACATATCGCACACATACTGGTGAGCGGGCGCGCACACACACACACACACACACACACACACACACATGCATATAGACATAATTGGTCCGAAAAAATCAGAGATTTCATCTTATATCTCTTACTTTTTATCACAGCTTGTAGGTGGTTATTCGGCATCCTAAGACTCACCTAATTGAATTGCTGTGTAATAACGAGCTGAAATTTACATAAGAAAGCAACAGCAAAAAAGTTGAAAAGATAGTAGTCATTAATAACGACAATACTTCATCTAAGAAATTCAAAGACTATAAGACTGAGATAGATATACAGAGAATGGGATAGATAGATAGATAGATAGATAGATAGATAGATAGATAGATAGATAGATAGATAGATAGATAGATAGATAGATAGATAGATACATACGTACGTACGTACATACATACATACTTGATCTAGATCAGTCTTGTTTGCCGTGTGGCTAAGGTTGGGATAAATTACGGTTAAAAATTGAACGTTACTCGCACGTTAGACTTACAAACAACTAATGTAATAACATCAGCTATTTCTTCTCACAATATCTGACGTTTACGTTTTTGTTTAATCATTATTCACCAGAGCAACAGGAGAATTGCGTGAGAAAATTGAAGAACAATTTTATCCCAGCCACTAACTTGATAAAAGTGCTAATAGTATTTAGTATATAACACGAATCCAAATTGTGCTCTCGAGTCTAATGGAAAACATATCTGTAGAGGAATATCTAAGTATAACCGATATTGATATAAATCAAATAAATAATATTAGTTCCTAAGTATAACTATATATAATCCAATGTGCCATATCCTTGATATCTTGCTTATCTCTTGAGTCTTATCTAGAATCACAGCTACGTTTATTGATGGCCATTCAGAGAGACGATCTGTAATAATTCATTTGTGATGAATGTTAAAATGCTGGTGGAAATTTGAAATTTAAAGGTGGTAATCATTTAGGAATGAATAGTGTATGCATCATTTTGAAGAAAAAAGTGGCTGAAAACCTTTTTTTCTAAAATATTTGCCGAATACATATGTAACGTTGGGGTCCCACGTATATGAACTTCTTTTTCCTTATAGTTTACGAACGAGGGTTATTTGACTGGTGCTTTTAGGTAAGATCTCTGTAGTTTAAATCTGTTGTGGAGGAGTCTATTTGCTAGCTTAACCAGGCAATCGTGATTCTGTAAACTCCTGGCGGTTTTCGCCGGTCAGTGTGTGATAACTCCAGAATATTATCAACTTCTCCAAACCCCACTTCTGGTACCATTCATCAACTACTCCAAACCCCACTTCCGGTACCATTCATCAACAACTACAAACCCCACTTCTGGTACCATTCGTACAAAGTTTTGACTGCTTCCTCAACAGAGTTTGGTCACAACTTCTAAACCCATTGATATGTGTGTTGAACTTCTCCCTGAGCATCTCTAATGTATTCTTTTGCTTGTATAATGTTATAATATTTCAAGCATTTTTTTTTTTTTTTGGAAGGTCTGATGTTTTTCCTCAATCACTGAAATGAGAGTTAGTTTAACATAATATGCATTGATAATGGAAATTTAATGGGGGTAATGATTATTCTTTCGTAAAGTAAATGTGTTCACTATTGAATCTATTGGTTTAAGTAGCGATCTTTTCATTTGGTGATATTAGAATGATTCAAAAGGGTTCCCCTTCTTTTGCAGTGAATCGAAATTTGAAGGGTGACCAGGAGCGTTGTCTGAAAGCTGGATTTCTTCGGCTTGAAATCATTCTTCTTGTTATCAGGTTTTGACAGCAGGACAGAAATGCTCAACGGACCATTCGGTAAACAAATCCTGTTTAACTCAAGCTTTTCTCCTATTAGATTTCCATATGACAGGGAGACTTAAATTAGTTGTTCTTGGAGAATCAGTATGATAAATAAGCAATAGCTTGAGTTTCAAGTCTCTAGTAGTATTTGCGTCCAACAACAATGTGAGACTATCTTTTGCTGATCCGGTCATACATCTGCCTCTTTTCTAGAGAATAAACTCTGACCCCTCCCGCCCTCCGAAAAGAAAGCCTTTATTATTCATTTGAAAAAAAAAACACCGTGGATTTCGTGGATATTCACATCTTCCCATAATAGCCTTCATTTGTGCTGGAAATCATACAACCGATGAACATCACGTCTCACAACACGGATCACAAGAAATAACATGCGAAACCGAGGCTGAAAGAACACAAGATGGAGAGATGAACTAGACAATTTTAGAAAATATTCGCTCTGCGATGCCTACGATGGAGAAGTGTGGCGAATCTTGGGGAAGGTCTATGTCCAACGACAGACGTTAAAAGACTGCTGCTGCTGCTGCTGATGATGATGATATTAGTACTAGAAATTCTGAGGTAGCCTAGCTTTCAGTGTTTTCCCTCTCATTCTGATGCTTTCGATCACTTTTTGAACTTTCAAAAACGTCCACAAGAAGCGATGGACATTTGAAAGTCTTCCTCCGATTTTCTTGTTTAAACTTATTGAAGAAAGATAGCACCTCAGGATATTAGCTTGGGAGAGTGGCAAGTTATGCTTGGAGATATCATCCACCAGACTATTTTCCAAACATTTTCTCCGTCCTTTTTTGCTGTTGCTTTCTTATGTAAAGTCTTCCTCCGATTTTCTTGTTTAAACTTATTGAAGAAAGATAGCACCTCAGGATATTAGCTTGGGAGAGTGGCAAGTTATGCTAGGAGATATCATCCACCAGACTATTTTCCAAACATTTTCTCCGTACTTCGATGATTTTACTGTATGGTTACAAAACTTTACAAACGTCACGCTGACTTAAATTCTTCAAGGCAGTTTTTGTTTTGATCGTTCAAAGTTCACGATGCAAGCAAAAGCGATTCCGCAACACAGTATTCTTTCATCAACTTTCTAGATTTTTTAAAAATCTTTAGTTTAAGGTCTTATCATATTGCTTAATAATAAGGTGACATGATGGAATACAAGAACAGGATTATTTTTCTCAGATGTTGCACCTCATAAATTTCTCGAGAAATGACATGAAGTGGTCGTAGCAAATAAAAGGACGAAATATTTCCTAATAAGGAATTTCAACTTTAAGCGAAATATTCCAAAGAAGGAGAAGCAGAAAGAATTTATATATATATATGTATATATGTATATATATATGTATGTATATATATATATATATATATATATATATATATATATATATATATATATATATATATATATATATATATATATATATATATATGTGTGTATGAACATATGTATGTATGAATATATATATATGTATGTATGTATGTATGTATGTAAATATATGTGTATGTATATATGTATGTATGCATATATATATATATATATATATATATATATATATATATATATATATATATATATATATATATATATATATATTTGTGGAAAAGCTGAAAATATGGAAAAGGAAGAAGACTTGAGACTACTAAATACCTCTCATGTTTTTTTGTATTTTTTTTTTTTTTTTTGGTTTTGAAAGCGAAGGTTTGTTAGTGAGAAATTCTGAAAATCACAGAAAAGCCCAAAAGGTAGTTGTATTAGAAGGATTGTTGAGTATAGCAGTAGACAAATGGGGTTGTATCGCTTTGTTTCTGGTATATGTAATTTGGATTACTAAAGAAGTGGATATCCTCTTAAGTACAGGAGGTTATTTTAGGCGGGAAATAAGAGTATCCTGGTGTGACGACGGGTGCAGAAAAAGGGTGAGGATTTTTTTTGGGGGGGGGGCATTTGTTAGATAAGTTGGTTGAATGACAGAGATTTAAGGGCAAAAACTGGTGTTACATCTTTGAAGTTTTTATCATCACGTGGGCATGTTATGATGCATTATGAAGTCAATCACCTTTTGCAGATAACTTGCAGCGGTTTCAGAAAAAGCTATTTGCTGTTTACGTATTTTAGATTTGAGGAACGAAATTGAGGAGATTTCTGTGCTGTGGATTGTTTAGTGGGTTGCTTAGAGGATTTAGGAAAAAATCATTCATTTGATCAGCATTAGATTTGTTGTCTTTTGTACGTGTTGATATTTTATGCACTTTTACAATTAATTTTGCTAATGGAAGAGAGAAATAGAAATCACTTGGGCATTGGAGAACTGTATCGCTGACCAAAATGGTGGCAGATTCAGTGCACCAGCATTAAAGCCCTTCGGTGTTCGTAAATTTGCTTTTTGAGACACCTACCTGTCTCTCCTATGTAAATTAGGTGACAATTTTGACTAGGTACCGTATAGATGCCTGCTATTTTGATAGTGGTTGATGTTTTTGATACGTTGAGTATACCTAACTCTTTTAGATATTTGCTGATCTGTGTAATTATTTAGATGGTAGGTAATATGATGCGCGTAAATGCGCTTTTTTCTAGATACTGATCTTCAAATCAAATTAAATTCACGAAATAAACAACAAACAATCATAATAACGTTAAATGATGATATCACTTGGAATTGAAAAGAGAGGATAAAATCTTAACGGTGAACAATGGTCAAAGAAAGTAATTACGCACATTAACTTTTTTGTCGTTTTTTTTTTTTTTTTTTGTAATGTTTTATGTGTTATTGCATCTCGGACTTTTGTGCAAGCAAGCTTTTCCACTATTGTACTGTAGGTCCTTAATCGGAATGCACTTTTAGGGGCCCCCCTCTGCTGCGACCCTAATCTTCAGTCGTGGAAATCAGTCTTGAACTAGAGGCCGCAAACAGCGTATTCTGAGAGGTGTCCAACGATAATTGGATCTCGGCAAATAGTTTCAATAAAACAACAGTTAAAGCAGAAGTTCATCTTTTTATTTACTTTCTTTGGTTATTTTTCTATCTTTGGCTTTTTCTTATCAGTCATCATTCTTTTCTTTTATCTGCACGTGTAGGTAGTGAACACTGACAAAACGGAAAACAATTTAAAGATTAAGATTTAAAAAAAAAAAAAAAACGCTAAAAACCTAAACCCTTTCTCAACTCAGGATTAAATTCTTTTGGATGAAAACGGTTGAATAAAAATATTCTAATGGTAAATTCGGGTTTTTCCTTTCGGTGTCATTTAATATGATTATAAGTTATTTGTTTTGCATTTTTGATCATTTTGTGTGTAAACGTTGTTTCGTAAAACAATCAAAATACAATTATGGTATCGTTTGAAATTAAGAAAGAACAGGAAAGTCAATGAATTTGACGAATGTGTTTCGCTGAAGTCAGTTTTCGGGAGTTTCCGGGAGGGACCTTCGTTTAAAGAAAATAAGATTTATGGCAAATAAATTATTGCTTTTATTTTATAACGTTGCTTAGCTTTTTTTCATTAATGTACTTTTTTATCACTATACGATACATTTGTGCTGGCGACTTTAATTAAAAGTTGAATACTTTTTTTTTTGAGTACTACATTGATTCATCTAGAACTCTTTGCAAATTTTAGAGATTTTTTTCAATGTGATGAAACTGCTCTATCAATTTGCTGATTTATTTTACTTGACTTAACCATGTTTTCATTGCGTTTTACACATTTTAAAGATGAATCACTGGATAAGTAAATTTCTTTGGGAAATTGAGTATATTATTTTCTTCTTTGGAAAAGTTTGGTTTTACTTAACTCTGCAAAAAGAAAAAAATCAATACGTTTTAAAGGGTTTTTTTTTTCATCCAATATTTCAATTAATTTGTGCTTTGATTCTTTTTTTTTCACTTCTCTTTCTCATTTTGACTAAAATTACGTTATTAATGATAATATAACGAAATATACTAATATGATGAAAAATATACTGGGTGCCCGCAAAACAGACTTAAGATGGGGTAGACATACTTTTCAATTGAAAAGGGTAAAAAGCTAAAAGACCTTTGCTTGCTGAGATCTAGGTGATTCCATGGCTAAATACGGTATTTAACATTAGGTTATATTACCAATCACTTCGAATATATATATATATATATATATATATATATATATATATATATATATATATATATATATATATATATATATATATATATATATATAAGAGAGAGATTTTCAATTGGTTGCTGGTGAATATGATTACGTGTGCACATGATCTAAATGGTAGCAAAAAGATGGTTAAATTTTGAGGGGACAGTGACTCTGTTTGAACGTGCAACTAGTTTTGTGTTTACGATTGCACCACGGAGACATTCCTGAAAAGTGCACTTAGATCTTAGCCAATTTCTTGCTGTTGTTTTATTTGATATCAAAAACGGTGCACAAAAGTTGTGCTTCGTTTTTAACATTGTATGTGTCTGTGTGTGTGTATATGTGTGAATATGTAGGACATTACAAGTTACAATCGTTATTTAATACAATTAGACTTTTGTACGGTTTCAGTTAGGTCACTTCATTTTTGCCCTTTTTATGTATCCGTTGACTCTGTCGACAAAGGTTGAAATTTTTGCTTTCATAAAACAAAGGATTGCCAAATATTAAATTAAAAGAATTGTTTTTATAAATTTCATATCATCGGAAACTTAAAACCGAACTTCCGCTTTCAAACATTTTGATAACGGTCACAGGAAAAGCTTCACGGACTGCATTGACCTGTTCGAGGGTGTGATGAGGCCTACGTGCAATGGAGTATTCACGAATATGCCCGGGATTCGATCTACAACCTGCTAGTTTATACACTCAATTTATTGTTTGGCTTGTGCTGTGTAAGACATAGATTGAAGAATAAGTATTATTTCTGTATTATCACATGCACAGTTGTTTAGATATATATGAAAATACTAGCAGATAATCCCAGCGTTGACAGGGCCGGACAAATCACAAATTTGACAATATTTGTGAGGAAATAATGCTTTACTGTATGCAGGAATGTGCGCTGATCGGTTTGTAATGTACAAAATGATATATGATCTCTCTCTCTCTCTCTCTCTGTTTGAATATATATATATATATATATATATATATATATATATATATATATATATATATATATATATATATATGTATATATATATATATATATATATATATATATATATATATATATATATATATGTATATATATATATATATATATATATATATATATATATATATATATATATATATATATATATTGTCTGTAATTATGTTTCTGCATACGCATGGCAGTGGCAAGAAAGGGGTCAGGGAAATAAACTGGCATCTGCAGCAGTGCCAGCAACATCAGTTAATGCCGTGGAGAGAGAGAGAGAGAGAGTGTGTGTGTGTGTGTGTGTGTGTGTTAACTAACAAGAACTGTCTTATTTATTTTCATCATATAAAGTATTGTAAATCATTGCTTCTCAAACTAAGGATTGTGAGGTACAATGCTGGGATTCGTGGAAATATCAAGAATGATAATGTAATCTAGTTTTATCTCTACACGAATATCAACTCATATTGGAGCTTAATTTGAAATGACTAAATGCAATTCAATATTTTTAGGAATACAAATTTCGTTACATTTCATTAATCTTCTTTAAAATTATACTTTGGAATTTTTTTTGAGTGGAGTAATATCTTTCTACGTTCTGTTTCTGTAAGATTACGACAAAAGACTAATTATATCGGTGAATATTGGTTTTATAGCACTGATTGACGGAACTCGAAAATCTCAATTTCCTCGGTCGTAAGTCAAAAGTTTGATTAGACCAACTGAACCTTTCTTGTTGATTTGTGCCGATTATTTGCCTTCCTCTTATTTCGTAGTTGATTTTTTGGTAATAATTTTGGTTTCTACTAAAGTGAAAACGTATTTGTTTCCCAAAGAGTTTTTGTGCGTTCAATCAATACAATCTACATAACCTTTGTATGAGTGTCAGAGGGGAAAAAATGGATTTGGTGGATGCTATTTTCGGTGTAACTATTACACTGAACTGAAAATTTACTTTCTGTCAATCGTATGACTGTCCAAAATCACAGAAATTTATCTGAAGGTAAATAAAAATGGAAAAAAAAATCAACGAAATAATTCATTTCGGATCGGATAGTAACCGATGTACTTCAATGCCTTTCTTTCGTACAACTTACGTAAAGTATAGGTCTGAGTCAGCATAATAGTCACAACGTGAAAAGAATGCTCCCACCCAACTCCACACAGACTGAAAATGTCTTCTTCCAAAACTGATTCTATCAAAAACGTAACAGAGGTTTTGTTAATTAATTTTTCTGAAAAAAAAGGAATAAATGATACTTGCTTAGTATAAATAAAACATTACAGAGAATACTTATTACTGTGCACTAACCTGCCAAACGGTTTGCGACACCCACACCAAGATTCAATCGAACAATCTGCCAGTTACTTGTCTCAAATGTTTTTTGGCTCGCAATAACCCCTGTGGTTGCGTTTTGATAGAAGACATTTATTAAAGAACATTTTATTTCTGTATCATCAGATTTTCATATTTCTTGAACGAATATATATATATATATATATATATATATATATATATATATATATATATATATATATATATATATGGATGGTACTTTCCTTATGAATAGAGCAGATATAGACCGTGGATAAAGGAAATGAGAATTTGGAATTGAAGCAATCATTTGGGCTTTTGCGTTATCGGTAGCTGTTAAGCTCAATGGTAAGTGTGACGCTACGTTGAAGAAGCTACCCTATCATTTTTCTTTAATTGTTTATTCTATTCATGCTGTCTGGGCCAATTGATACATTCATCGTGTCTGATAATATATCCATTTTCCTAATATATATATATATATATATATATATATATTCCCCAATTTAGCGACAGTAACACACCTGAAAAAATAAATAAATAAAACACTCATTGTCAAGTTCAACAAAAAATATTACAATGCAAAAGCAAAACATGGGCCAAAACTCAAAGAATACCACTCGATACAATTTAAACTCTACGGCTAACCCCAAGCCCACAAATCAAACATCTCCTAACGACTATTTTTTTTTCAGGAATAGACAGTGTGCCCTATATGATATAGCATTAACAATAATTCTAATCCCATTACTAGGCACAACCAGCCCCACACACCGTAAAAACTCTGAAGATCTCATTCACAAAATACAAAAACATAGATATGAAAAAAACAACTCATGGCCAACCTTGGTGTTACATAACACTACACCAACATCCCAGTAAATAAAAAAGGCCTTCACTTACTAAACCATTAAACTATCCGAACCCACTATCAAAATCATCAAAATATGTACATTTGTAACGAACCAAAGTTTTTTTCCATTTCTGCGGAGAGTTCTTCAGACGAAAATTAGGGTAGTCGATGAGTTCACTGATAAGTGGATTTTAGCTTTTAGTTTTTTCTAGAATTTCTGGAATCAGGCCCCTTCACGCATATCATACCCAAAATATCCACAAATTTTAGCCAAATCAATGATGCCCAAGACACATCTACAGCCAGTAACTGAACTAAACACAGTCGAACCCATTATCAAATGCACAATAGAAAAAGAATCCAATAACACACCACCTTTTCTTGGTACCATACTTCATAGATCCAACGACATCATTAAACACAGCGTTTTAAGCAAAGTCACGAAAGAACGACCACATTCACTTTTACCTCCGATGCACTAAAAAAAAATCAGAATTAATCATTGGCTTTTGCCTATGTAGCCCCGAATATTTTGATGACGAAGACAAATACATCGAACAATTCTTTGTTCAATGCAGTGCCCACAGCTCTTCATCTACAACGCAAGAAAAAAAGCATATAAGACCCAATAGCAAATAAGACAAAATGTATTACAACACCATCACTAGATGCACCACATAACCGAATAACACAACCACCACCAGCCTCAGCCCCAACCTGAGCAAGCTAGAAATACACATTGCTGCGAACGCCTCAACAAACATAAAAAAAATTAGTAAACCAACCACCACAACACAAATACGGCATTTAAGCAATCCATGCAAGGCCTGCGACATGATCAACGTCAGGAAGACATCGATACCTCTCCAAAAAGAACATGAGCTCAAGAGTGCTCTAAAATTGGATGAAAAGACCAACGCCCTGGTCAAACGTAGAAACACACAAAGCTACAGTTTCTACTTTCACAAAGCCCATCTCATCAAAAATATCCATGACTCTTCGACGAGCTTATGTATCAAGCAGCTTGTATATCCCAATGCAATATGATAACGCAAGGGTATGGATATGTCCAGATTTTAAACACAACAAATGCATTGATTTTGAAACAAAATCACATAAATACAACATATCATATTATTAACATACAAGGAATTGGCTTACACTGAGAAGTCCAGTTACAAATGGTATAAGCGCACATATACCATTCCTTTGAATAGAGAAAAATGAAGTTTCACCCAGAATCAACCAAGAAGATTGAAAACACACCCTACTTCCACTCAGCCTAACAAATGTCAACACCTATCGATTGAATGGTAGACATCACCTCTCCGTTCCAAAACAAAGTCAAATAAACCTTCTCTGATGACTCACCATCTTGACCCTCCTCTCAGACATATACAAACACCCTCTGACCCCTCCTCTTATTTCAGACAAAATTTGACTCTCAACTACACAAATACAAACACGTTCCCTTCTGCTCCGACTAAACGACCCACAACATAATATCCCCATCTCTTTTGTCAATATCAAACATGTAAAGTTAATACGATCCAATATTGTATTCAATTATCAACTTTGTTATTTTCAGTTAATCTCGTTCAATTTCGTTCCGTTTCGTTTTGCACCTTCTAATTGAACTCATTTGCACCAAAACAAGTCTCTGTTCATAGCATTTTTGCTGACCACTGTAAAAATAACATCCTAGTTGGATATATACTTCTTTAACTACTTCCTGAGGAGCCATTTTTATGGGGGAATAATTATGTAGTCATTGGGACAAAGACAATAGAAATTTCAATATGTCAACTACTGGATTAAGGACTTCCCCATCTCCAGACATGATGATCGCTATTCTGCCAACTATTACTATGTTTCACCAGTAGATCTGACAATCTCAAAATTTTGCCTGGTCTTTTCTTGGTAAAGTTAGAGTCCCATGGGCAGCAATAAGCTTATCTTTTTAACCATATATTGGTATTTCTCCTTGGTAAGTGCCCAGTAGCAATATTCAGAAGGAACACCAGGATACTACACAAGGAAGAATAAGGACCATCATCTGAATATTCATCTAACAAGTCAATTTTTATTTTTGTTGCCTAATTATCTGTATGATATTCACTATCCATGTTTATTGCTTTTTTAATCTGTTAGAGTTATCCCAAACACACACACACACACACGCAGAAACACACACACACACACACACACACACACACACACACACACACACACACACACACACATATATATATATATATATATATATATATATATATATATATATATATATATAGTGTTACCCAAAAGCACACCAAAAGGAATATTCACCTTACAAGGAGGGATCTGACAATGATTCATGTTCGGTGCAAAATTTCACATAACTTTGTGGTAGCACAAAATATAAATATATGTAATGAGTAAGACACAGAAACAGAAATATATCTGAACGAACGTGAATGCCGAAACTCTCATGCGAACAAATAATCAAAAATCTTCTTGTCCTTTGTTCAGATAACAGAACTAAAATTATTAGGTTTTGGAGCAACCGGGACAATAAGAGGAGACAGGATGTACAACTGTCTATTAGGGGATGTTGTCCAAAGGATGGAAGACGGTTGAAACACATTTGTCTTCAGAGGTGATTGCTCTTCCAACTTAGGAATAGAGCATCCTGGTGGAAGGGTGAATTATGCATGAGGAAATATATCGCTTAAATTCAACCTTACTGACCGTCCAGTTCTACGTAGAACAGAGCTAAAATGCCATCCTCTGGGCCTGGAGCGAAGGTTTCGATCATACTTTGTGGTACTGGATAATCTATAGCCATACTAAAGAGTTGTAATACAACTACCTATGTATGACACAATTTTTTAATCATTAAAAAATATATATATATATATATATATATATACATATATATATATATATATATAGAGAGAGAGAGAGAGAGAGAGTGGTTCTATGAAAAATGTTATTTTCCCTCTTATATCTAATTTCCCAAGTTTTTATCAACTTCTCTCTCTCTCTCTCGCTCTCTCTCTCTCTCTCTCTCTCTCTATATATATATATATATATATATATATTGTTTCTCAATAATGAAAGAAAATCTGGCTGTTATTCTATTTGATTATATCTTCTGCCATCAGCATATAATTCTTTTTTTTTAATAACATTAGGGGAAAATCTGTACAAAAGTTATCCAAAGCAGATCGACTAAACGACTGCAATTTTAGACGTACCTAAAATCCATAAGTAGAATTTAGAGAAATGGAACTTCTACATCTATTTCTCAATTAAGACTGTTGATACAACATTCAATAAATTGAGAGGGAAAATATCAAGTTTGAATCGTGCTGTGATATGCTGGGTTCAGTTTTGTACTATAGTGAACGTGACATTTGGCCCCCTTTAGCTAATGTAATTATAAAATAATACAATATAGACACTCAAAGACGAATGGGAGACATCATTTGAATGCAAATTGGCGATAATGAATGGAGACGCGTCTCTGTTCGCTTGACTTCCTAATGAGCTTTTTTGTCTCTATAAGCACATCTAATTGGCCAGGTGTGACAAATCAGAAACGCCCTCGATAGTCACTCAACTGACACTAAAACAAATGATTAGCAAAAGATTGAGAAAAATAGGGTTTACGAACATCTGTCCACGTGTATACTGTAATGGTTGACACGCAGTACGTCATAGGTTCGATTCCCGGTATGTGCGAAACTCTTGTTGATAACTCCTCACTGGGAAAAATTCCCCCATGCATTCACCGGCCAATTGAGTACACCCTAAGCTGTGTGACAGTGAAGGTATTTTATAAACTTGCGGGAATAAAGCCCAGATTCGAGACTGGCAATGATCACTAAGCTAAAACATTCCACGAAAAACCGACACGTCGTCACTGGCCACCATACTACATTGGGAGATGTCTCTTGGGAGACGAAGTGCTTCACTTTCAAACAAGATTCACCAGATCTCACTATCATGGGTGTCGTGGAGCTAATACTCATGAACTTGTCTATTTCGCCTCAGCATCTTATATTCTGCTGGCCACGGTTTCGCATGTAATCTCGGGGAATCCACGTTGTGAGTAGTGATGTCCAGCGGTGATCTGACATTCTTGCAACATGAACCAGCAAATTGCCATCTGAGTTTTCTAGTATATTCTATGATGTCTTAGACTCCTGTTTTCTCCCTAATATACTGTGCTGTCTCATGATCTCTCCATGTGATGTTCAGCATGATTCTCTCATATGCACGTAGCATGTTTCTCAGTGTGCAGGTCTGTCTCTTTGCTAGGTTCCATGTTTCAACTCCTTAGGTGACTATCAGGAGGATGCAATGACTGTATATCCCTCTTTTCATCTTTTGATACTTTCTTGTTCTTGAATGATGAGCTTGCTCTACCGAAAGCTTGCCATGATAGAGTGATTCTTCGCTTGATTTCTCCTTCTTTCGAGGATTTCATGGATATTTGTTGTTCTCCAGCACTGTGTTTTTGATTTTAATCTTTGAGTGCTTCCCAACATGTTTGTTGTACACAACATTAGTCATGCTGATTTCATGTGGAGACCACCTTTATTGCTTTCTGTATTCAGTTCGTCAAGTATTAATCAGTGGTTATGAAGGTTCTCCGCAAAATAATCTGAGGTTGCTTAGGTATCAGCCTATTCTGATGCCTTTATACAAGCACACTAAGTTTCTGAAGATCATTTCGAATCAGGCTGAAAGAGACTCCGAGTCATTATCAATCCTGATAAGGGAACTGCTGCGACATTATATATGTTGTAATAGTCTGGCGTATACGGGGTCTACACCTTGTAAACTGAAAGCATCAATAACCTTGGGAATTTCCACTGAGTCGAAGGCCTTCTTGAAGTCAGTCAGTGATACAGCGAGTGGCATTTTATATTCTTTTGCTTCTCTTCTAGTTGATTTATCGAATGGAGTAGCTCCTTGTAGAGGCAGCTTGGTTATTTTCCATCTAGCGAGTGATCCGGTTGCGGATAACCTTGGAAAAAAAATTCATGGATGCAGTTGAGTAGGTTTATTAGCCTGTAGTTGTTGCGGTCATTCGGGTTCCTTTTTTTTATGTAACGATTTCACTGCTGCGTTCTTCTGAGACATTGCAATCTTTTGCGGCGTAAATTTAAATAGAATGGCCAGTTTCCTGGTGTTGTCTTAATTAGCTTTTTTTTAGTAGGTCGATGGTGATGGTATTTGGAACAGGGGCCTTCTTCTTTTTTTTTTTTTGTTTTTTGTTTTTTTTTTGTTTGATGGCTAGTTTCACTTCACTCCGGGGAAGTCCTCGAACTGATTTATCGCATCTTGCTATCCTGTTCATTGTTGGGTGGGGGGTGGGGGTACTCACTGTCCCACTACAGCAAAATATGACACAAGGTCGAGGCTTAACGTGGAAAGAATTGGAACCATCCGTCCAAAAACGGATCCAGCCGTCGCGATTTCGATTGCCAAGCGACCGTAGAAGCTGAAACAACCTCCGTCGCGAAAGCGTCCAGTTGGGGACCTGCTCCTCTAAGTGCAATGGAGCAGTGCTGCCCTGGGGTACCATATTCCCTGCAGCCGGGGCGAGTATTAATAGAAGAGCCCAAGGACGAGTCCAAAGGCTCCCCGATGCGCGTTGCAGTGTGCAGTCTCAGTAAAATATCATTGACTGACGCAATGCACTGACGCACTCGGTCTTGACACCACCCACACGCAAATCTCCGGCCCATTCGACGGGCAAGTTTCAGTAGCTGCGCCCTGGGCTCTGTCGTGGAACAGATAGCACACTTTGATCCCGAAGAAAAGGTCAGAAAAAGTTTGTTGCTCTGGATTACTTGTTTGGAGGAATTGAGCTTTTATAGTATTCTTGGGCCCATTCGACAGTCTGGTCCTTGTTCGTTGTTAAATCAACATTTTTCTTGAAAACACGAGTTATATAGTTTTTCGTCCAGATTTTGTTAATAGCTTTGAAACCCCGACCTTTTATGAGTTTCGCTGTTTGCTGTTGTATATCTTCTTAAATCTTCTGGGTGTTTTATTTTGTCCGGTTCCTCCTTTTCTCTTTTTGTCGTCAGTGGCTTGAGACTTCTGTGATTTTCGTTTCTTCTAAGACTTTACGGTAGGTTTGTGTGCTCTTTGGTATCAACATATCCGTGTCTTCAATTAGAGAGGCTGTTTCTTATTTTCTGAATTCGTAAATGTTGGTGTCGCTCTCCTTTGTTTCCGTAAGAAGATCATATCTGTTTTTCAGTTCGAGCTTGAAGGATCAAATGAACCCTTTTGGTACGTTTAGTGGTTGCAGCCGGATTAAACAGTGCTACCCCTTTGTTAGAGGATATGGGTTTGGATCCAACTTGACAATTATTCCTTATCATCTGATCAACCCTATCCGCTCACTGCCGATAAAAAAAGCCACTAATAAAATTAAGAAGGAGGAAAAGGTAATCATAACTTTCAGAATAATAATAATTTCTTTTTTTTTTATTCTTTTAATCCATGCAATGTATACAATATCAGAAATTAGAGTATGCATCCCCCGAGGCCAAGGGAACACAAAATGGAGAGATGAACTAGACAGATTCAGGAAATACTGGCTCGACGACGCCCACGATAGAGAATTGTGGCGAATCCTGGGAAGGTCTATGCCAAAAGATTAAGATGATGATGATGATGATGATGATCGTGCAAGAGTTGTAGGCCCAGCACTGTATTTTCTTGAAGTTTTTGAAGTCATTTTACTTACAAATAAACCACGTGCAATGATCGAAAATTTGACGGACAAAGACAATCCTTTTCTGTTGAGATTATCTTTCAAAATTATCAAAAACAGTCTCGAAAACCTTCATGCATCATAGCAGCCTGAAAAAAAATTAACTTTAGATAAGCATGTACAGTGAAATAAAAATAATGACACATACACTTATTTACAAAACGAAATACATGAAAAAATTGCTATCAATCGAATCATTTGAGTTTAAGTTTTCTTATTATCCGACTTTAAAGATGAAATTAAGTTAATTGATATCCTTTTGATAATGACATTTGAAATTTCCCATAATTGTCTCTTTGATTTATTAGTGATGACATGACGGTGAAATTAATCAATCTCATTTTGAAAACTATTGACATTATCTTTGTTTCAAACCTGGTAACCTATTCCAGTAATCTATCATTCTTTCGTTTGAAAAATCCAGGTTAGACTAATTTTCTTGTCTACATTTTTTTCGGTCACAGAGGCTAACAATTGATTTTGTGCAGTTTTGAATTTTAAAGGTGTCTGTCAAGTATCCTCTCATCCAACGCTCTAACAATGTGGTCATACCTGGTTTATTTAGTCTTTCTTCATAATTAAGATTTGACATCCCGTCAATAACCCTAGAAAAAGCTTCTTTATACTGCTTCCACGTCCAAGATAGTTCTCCAATTACTCTGGAGCATTTTACATGTCCAAACTTGTCGGTGATATCCAATAGTATGCCTTACTGAAAAAAGTATGCTGTTTTCATTTAGTACGGTTTTCGGGATACACTATCCATTAGAGGCTAAAGAGGGCATTGTCCTGGATATAGAGTTGTATATATGGCCTTTGAAATTCAATTTCTCATAAAAAAAAGACACCATGTTCTTTTTCAGTGTCAGATATATCCGGATTTACTCCCAGAGACTCATACTTGCTTTTTTAGTTTAATTTTCTGTGAAGAACTTAGCATTTGTGTACATTAAACTCCAATAACCACACACTTTCCTACATTAATAACTCATTAAGGTCACTTAAAATAGATGTATTTTTGCCTTGGGTTCGCAACCATTTTTAGCTCGTCTGCGAATAGAGTGATATCATTTTTAATATTTTCGGGAACATCATTTATGAGCACCAGAAATAGTATTGGAACCAACACAGAGCCCTGCAGGCCCCTAGACAATACAGCCTTGGCTTCCGACTTCATCTCCAATTTTAACTTTCATACATCCATTAATCAGAAAGTTTACCATATTTTTAGAAAATCCAATTGCTTCAAAGTTAATTACTAGTATGAAGCAAATCGACGCAGTCACCCACTGCCGAATATTCACCCGCTTCGTTGAAAGTATTTTGTAGTATTCGATAAGCAGGATCTACTTATCATGAATCTGTGCTGCATACCAGTTATTACATCAATTGCAGGGATATGTTCTCCCGTAAAAGTTGCATATATCTTTCATTAAAATGCTTAATAATGACCATGGCTTATAATTTTTACGGTAGATGGAAGATTCCCTCTCATACATTGCTTTCCAAACTGTATGCATACACACCTGATCAATGCAGTTATTGAATGATGATGTGAGGACATTCACAAAATCACAATTGTCCGCCAGGTATTTCAACATATTCGGATGTAAATTATCTTGATCAATTGTTTTGTTTAAATTCTGGTTTCCAAGCACTTAGTTAACCTCGCTAGACTTGAAAATATTTTCTCTAGAACATCACTCAATCGTCTATTACTTTGAAATCACATTTGTAGAATGGGACCTTGGGTTTGGCGTTGAAAAACCGATTGAAAGAAATTTGATAGAAACCTCTGCTATTTCTAAAGTTTGTTTTTTTTTCGTTGTCAGAAGGGGTCTTCAGATCTGCACACAATTTAATTTTTACTCGTGTTATGTTAGTTATACTTACAAGCCTACCTAGGTATCTACTTTTTTTTTAATTATTATCATTTGGGGATGGAATAAAGTCTTTATTTATGCCTGCTGTCATATTTGTTACCAAAATTTGAACCAACTCTTAACCCCCTCTAATCCATGTGATGATGTCCAGTGCGTATAGTTCCAACTTTAGGTCACTGCATAGCAAATTGCCCTTTGTATTTTAGAAAGGTTATAGATTTCGGTCAAACGTAAGGTATATATCAATTGTAAAAAAAGCCAGAGGTCAACGAAGTGAAAGTACGATTAGAACTCACCTAGCACAGATCACACTACAACTATTTCACTCCACATGCATCGTTCCAATGTCGTAAGTTTATCAATTGAAATTTCAGCACAATGGACCATGCCAATCGAGAGTTATTTACCACCCAATTTTTACTCTGGATATTTTGGTAAGAACTATGTTTCATGTTTACACTTCAATTGCTGACTTAGAGTTAAATAACTTATTACTATTGTAATATGTTATTATTCTTAATTTTTCTTCTCGAGTGTAAACTCTAACATATTTTAGATGTTTTCATTAATCTCCAGTTGATTACTGTTTTACATATTTTGTGTAACTTACTACAAATTGGAAAGAGATATTTTTTTTACTAATTCAATAAATATGTTTCTAACATTGGCTTTTACTTGTTCATTATAAGGTGGTATGAATCAAATAACATTTATAGCCATATTCTTACTCTTTACAATGATGCTCTTCTGGTTGATTGAAAATTTCAAGTTAAAAACCAATTTGCACTCATTATATTCTCTCTAATGTTTTTTTTTTCGTATTTTGAAATGTTCTTATCAATAGTTTCTAGTTCAATTAATTTTGAGCTAACCTAATGTTGACTGATGTGGGAATATATTCATGGCAGGTAATTAGATTTTACATCCACATACGGCGATTAACTGTCCGAAGTGAAATTACCTTTGTAAGTTTCGTATCTTAAATTGAAAGTAACATCTGAAAAAATAATATCAACCACATAATTGATTTTGAAACCTTCCCAATGAATTTCTATATAATTCCTCTTTTTTTAATTTTATCTACTCTGTGCTCATTGCAGTTTTTAAAGACTAACATACCACTCTCTCTGAGTAGCAAAATATGCCGGATATCATTTATAATGAGACGTTTACCACAATCTAAAGCCAAACAAAATCTGAAATTTAAAGGTATCATGCGCAACCATGGTCACATAAAAAATAAGGTTGTTTCTTTTTTCTCATTTATCATCATTATTGATTAACAAATATTATAACCCCTCTAAAAATGGTACCGGGCATTTTCGAATACTTAACACATTTTTTAATCTTCTTAACACGTATACAAATTCTTGTTGTATATTCGTTACTGTTCTCAAATGAATATTTACATATATTTTGATATATCTTGATATATATTGATGTATGATTATATGTATAAGTATATGAATATATATATATATATATATATATATATATATATATATATATATATATATATATATATGTGTGTGTGTGTATGTGTGTGTGTGTGTATGAAAATGGATATAGATATATTGAAATATGTATGTATATATAAATGTATATAGATATACATTGCATATATACATATGTATATATATATATATGTGTGTGTGTGCATATATACACATGTGTATGTGTGAATATATGTATATATATATATATATATATATATATATATGAATTAGTATATATATATATATATATATGTATATGAATATCAACCAAAATATGTATTTTCATGTATACATATGTATCTCTCTCTATCTCTTTCTCTCTCTCTCTCTCTCTCTCTCTCTCTCTATATATATATATATATATATATATATATATATATATATATATATATATATATATATCTATATATATATATATATATATATATATATATATATATATATATATATATATATATATATATATATATATATGTTGAAATACACATCTACACCTGTTAAAATATTTAAGGAGTGAAAAAAAACTAAAGTTTTCAGACTCGTGGAATAGTCTCATTCCACTCATGGGTGTAACTAGAGATTAGGGGACCCGGGAGAATAGGTTCCTTTTGGGGACCCTTCCAATAATCATTGAAAGAATTCATTTATACCATCAGTAGAAATGCAGTAGGTGATCTAGTATTTATGAAGCATATGGTTGGCTCTTAGTTTTCCCACACTTTCCAATCCTCAAAGGCGGAAAAGTCCAACTTCACTTTTGACCGCTGTCGGTAAGTAAGAAAACTTCCTGTTATCAAAAAGTCTCCGTTCACTTTCCCCCTTGAAGTGGGGTCCCATCAATTAAGCCCTTTGAATTTTTATGTATAAACATATAAAACCAGGAGATATTAATATTATACGAAAAGTAAGGTTCCACTTTTGCATCATAATTATATTGTAAATTGAACACCTAATCTAAATCCCTCGAGATGTTTATAAAGAGTTAGCTGATGTACCTGTCTATCCCGCATAGAATATTTCAAGTTAAACAAAAAAACGAAAACTTTCAGGCATGAAAGAAAAGGAATCCTTCCATCTCTGCCTGTTCAAAAGGTGAAATAAAGGTTACCTTTAATTCAGAAAACTTGAAAAATGAGAAAAAGTTTTCTCTCTGTTTTGACCCCCGACAGAAGCGGAAAACAATTTCCTTTCACTTTTGACCCTTTAACAAGGGATCTTATAATGATACTGACCCCTCACTTTTGACACCATGAAGGAGTAAACGTTTCTATTTCTCTTTTTGCCTTTTAAAGGGTGCAAATTTCTCCCTTCATTTTAACTCTTTATTAGGGGAAATTTTGTTAAACACTTGAATTGCATAAATTCTACCGACTAAAACCTTTCTTTTTCTTCTCACAAAATTTTTCCACTGAATCTTTTGAGTACGTTTGGCTAATGTGTTTGGGCTGTGTCAGACAATCGCACACTCCCATATATATATATTTATATATATATATATATATATATATATATATATATATATATATATATATATATATGTGTGTGTGTGTGTGTGGGTGGGTGTGTGGGTGGGTGTATATATATATATATATATATATATATATATATATATATATATATATATATGTGTGTGTGTATGGGAATAAATTGAAAGAGAAAAAGAATATACTGTCACTTCTGACTGTTGCAAGGAAAAAGTGGTATCAATTCACTACGAAAGACTGCTTTAAAGCATACCAACATCTAAAAATCCCAATGCAAGATAACCCAACAGTGTGAATACGTCCAGATTGCAAACCCCTTAAATGCATTGCTTTTGGAACAGAATCACAAAAAGACAACGCGTTACAATATCAGCATACAAGGAATGGGTTAGCACACAACAGAAACATTATGAGTACACAAATATTTCCTTCAAGAAAACACAAACACAAGAAAAGAGACCTAGTCTCACTCACCATCACCTGAAATGATGTAAACAACACACCCATTTCAATTCCGCCCCATATACGTCTACACCTATCCATTAAATACCAGATACCATTGCCCAATTCTGAAAAAAAAAAACCAAAAACAGCCAGACGAACATTCATGAAAACTGATCATTTTCATCCTGACCCATCTTCTTACTGACCTTTCTTATTTCAGATTATGTTGATACTCACAGACACTGATTCAATCACCTCATAACCCCTCCTGTCTCTGATCCTTCTTATTTTGGACGAACCTGATTCTCAGCTGATACAAACAGCTCCCCTTTCCACGCAACTAAACAATCGAAAAACCCAACCCAATAACCCTGGCTCAGCATTTCATTCCTCAAATCTGAAACATGTTAACTACGTACAGTTTTCCCTGCAATCATAGCAGAATGTTTTGGAAAAAAGTAGGGGGCAGCAATTGAAATGCATCAAAACAATAAAACTTTTTCAGATGTAACACCTGATTTTTCTCATAAATTTTTCCTTCTCTTCCACTCATCAATTACCGACATTGACGTGTACCAATAAATATATATATATATGAATATTCCTATGATATAAATGAATGAACATTTTTTTTTAATATATTGAAACCTTATTTGAAATGAACTCCCCTCTTTATATTTGGCTAACGCAATATACATAGGATAAACGATTAAGCAAAATGAAGCTGCTGCGGGGATAGAACCTACGACTGATAGGGTAGCTGCTTCAACGTGGAGTTGCTCTTACCATTGAGTCGAATAGTCAACGAGAATGCATAGGCCTAAATAACTGTTTCAACTCAAAATTCTCATTTTGTTCATTTACGGTCACTATATGCACTATTTGTTTCTTTCAACACGAACACTTATATTATTAAGAAAAGGATATATGATTATAAATTGCGTTGTATTATATTGAAAAGCCGAATGACACATCCATCGTGTAATAACGGGTGATTATTTCAAATAAGTTTCCAATGACTCATTACAGATTGTACATTCTGTTTCACTCAAAAAGATTTTCAAAAAAACGGTTGGAAAATATACATTTCAACATTTCATAAACATTCGGAAATTTCTACTCTTTCGATCTATTTGAGGTATGTGATCTACCCTGTAAACTTATGGATTGGCCCGGCTTGACTGCCTCCCGGTCAGCTTTGTGATTGGATTGAGTAGAGGAAGCTAGGTCAGATGTTTTTGAATAGATAGAGTTCTAATTCTTCTGTTTTCCAATATAATTGAATTAGGTTCATTGTATCGTGGATTTTTTAAAATCATTTTAATTCATCTATTTGATTTTATTTATTTATTAGTATTAGTTTGGTTCGCTGCATGGACACTTTTTTACCTTTAGTTACGAATTGTGGGGCAAAGGGTGTTAAATTGAGCCTGCTCTTATATTTGCTTCCTGAATTCAGTTCAACTCCTGATCTCCCTTACTCCTAAGTTCGTGACTTGTACGGATAGGTCCAAGTTAGAGTAACTACATGGACACTTGTCCGTTTTCATTCGGTTACGATGTGTAAGGTTACCGAATCGATTCGGGCTTAACGTAGGGTAAGTTTATGAATTGCGATTCGGCACTAGGGTTCTTTTCAACCAAGATTTGTTCTACCACTCTATTTTTCACTTCATATATCTGAGTAAAATCTTTTTTTTTATTTCTACAATGCACACCTACCTCCGATCTGGAATTTAATAGCTAATTTCTATCCTCATATGTTATTTTTCTTATTTTTCTTCCGAGCATAGTTCGAATATCGAGTTAAGACTCTTTAATATCTTAGCCTCAAGTAATACCTCCTGTTGATTACTGCTTTTTTCCCCTCTCTTCGTTCAATTTTCAATAATGGATTGAGAGTGACGTCTTCTTGCGTCTATATTGTTTAGTAAAACTGGCTTTAGATTTGACATATCTAGCTTTAAATTCTGGTCAAGTGATTTCAATATATACTTTCTCGCATTTTCCATGTACTCTATTTCTTTGGTTAGAAATTTATTTTGAAGGATGCATTCTGCAAATTTCTTACAGTTACAATTTTTTTCGTTTTTGGTTCTGGTTATTTTATTCTCTATTTGTTTCAAAACATAGTTATTATGATTTTTTGTTTTTTATCGAATCGTCAATACAACTGTACCCAAACTTGATGTAGTAATGTAAAGTATTTTATGCAACTTATTGTTGCTTTGAAAGTGCTTTTTTTCTAATTCAACAATTATTTTCTCTACATTGGTTCTTATCTGTTAATTATAAGGTGGGGGGAACCAAAAAAACATTTATAGCTCTCTTATTAATCTTTTCCGATGATTTCTCATTTATACTTATTGTATACACTTTTCTCTAAAACTTTTAAACACATTCGCATTTGATCAGTTCTGTGCTAAGCTATTGCAAACTGATGAGTGAATCGATGGGGGTCAGTTCAGTTTTATACTTATATATGGCGGTCGGATGTTGGGTTTGGTATAGTTTTCGTAAGTTTGGTAATCGAAATTGAACGTAACATCTAAAAAAATCAGTATTTTTACAATGACCATGATGTTGATTAAAGACCCATTTCCCTGAATATTTTGGTAATTCCTCTCCTTATTTATCCACTATGTGCCCATTGCAGTTTATCTCCCTAGAAGACAACCATCTAAGCAAAGTCCTCTACACCTTACTTCTATATCAGTACTATTTGTTAAGTTAAACAAAATATGAAGCTCAACCAGATCTGAAATTTTCGCGCTATCATGCGTACCCATGGCCACATCAAAATTCGGGTTGTTTCTTCACACTCTTTTAAACTCATTGGCCCCCATTATCAAATAACTCAGCTTTTCTACATAAAAAATGTAAATAATGTCTGTGTTAGAATATCGAACGTAAGTGCAAGTCTCAGCAATATTTAGTTCATTCTTTGATATTTTGTCCTGGTTGAAGGATGAAAACAGCAATATTGAATTGTATGAACACTGCCTTGTTCTTAGCTACTATTTTCCTTAACTAATTAGTGGCTTCCTCCGATTTGATCCATTTATTCAACCCATAATATTTTTCCTGTACAGAATATTTTTTCCAAAATTTTCTTCAAATAATTTAAGATACATACTTCCTCAGATTTATCAGTCTGACCGTCAGTTTGTTGGCAAAGTCTTCTCTTATGTTTATTGGAAAGGATATACGCATTTTTCTCTGCGATTTTAAGACACTTATTCGGATTTATTCTGTTATTTTCTTCAGCTTCTGCATTGATGATTATTTCGTTGTAAACGTTTTTTTCCTTTTTTCTACAAGTATATAAACATGGATATATATTAAAATATACTTATATATATATATATATATATATATATATATATGTTTGTATATATATATATATATATATATATATATATATATATATATGTGTGTGTGTGTGTGTGTGTGTGTTGTGGATCAGTGCTACATTTCAAAAATATTCTTTATTTCGATGCATTTCGACGGGAGCCAGCCATTTTTTTTTCTCCAGATAAAAAAAAATGTATTCGCATGGTTCACAGAAAGTTTTGCTTGTGTATGTTTTTACGCCGAGGAAAAGGAAGGATATTTCTGTATCGTTTGTTTATTTAGTTGGAATGGGAGGGGAAGTGTTTATATCTGTTTAGGTGGGAGTAACATTTGCTTTGAGATGAGATGGGTTCGTAAGAGGCGGGTCAGAGGGTGTCTGTTGCCTGTCTCTATGATCGATTGGTTTTTAATGGTTCACCCCCAACAGTGACAACCGCCTCATAGAGCTAATGGTGAAGATAGGGAGTGAAACATGCACAGAATATTCCTCGGGGAGTCTGAAGCAATTGCATAATCATCAGCAAAAAGGAAGACTCTCGCCAAGCCCAACATTATACAAGTTATAGCCTTGAATCTTTGCTGGTTATACAATCTACCGAATTGCGAAACCCAATACCTATCCTTTCATAAACATCTCTGAATGCAACGTCAAGCATATCCGAAGAGAACTAAGAAGAACAGATTGCAGAGGCACCAAAACACATCACTGTTTGGTAAAGTCAAAAGCATCTGAACTTCCACTATCACAATGGTCAGATACTTTCATTGGTTCATGAAAAATATTATGATTAGCCTGGCAAGAACTTCCCAGAGTGCCTCACTTAAGGTCGTATCAATGGCCTTTGTAAGATCTATAAACATTAAGTACATGCTCTCGTACCTTTTTCCAGCAGCTGGCGAAGGTTAAGCATCATATCAATTGTACCACTACCAAATCTCAGGTTACATTGGGATTCAGGACGCACAGTTTCTACAAGGATTAAATTAAGGCGGTTCAAGATCACCTGAGCAATGATTCCCTCTTCTCAGATATCGCCAAGATTCGTCTATAATTGTCATGTACAATTATTTCCTTTGTGATTGGAAATTGGTAATATAGGCATCCTTGAACCACTGCGGAACATATCCTTTATTTCTGAATACTGTAAGAAACTCTGAGAGTTTGTTTATGAGGGTTTTGTAACCTCATTTGTATATTTTAGCTTGAATACCGTATAAGCAAGAGGACTTGCCATTTGCAAATAGTTTAACAGCGGATGTAATTTCTGCTATGAAAAGCTTAGCTGAGAGAGATTTAATGACGGGGAACTGAGGTAAATTATTGACTCCTTCCTCATTTACAACGACTTAGTTTTTAAGGCACTTGAGAAATGTTTTGTCTGTTGTTTTAAAATATCATTCTTGTCAGTCAAAAGACCCATTTCGAGGATGGAATGGGTGTTGAACCATTTGAAATTGGTCGAAAGACCGAATGTTGATAGAATGACTTCAAATAATATTCATCGGCTGCTTCATGCAAGGTTTTCATCCTCTTTCCCCAGCAGGTTTGGTTGATCTCCCTGAGCTTTGACTGCATAGAAACTATGGGAGCATTTTTTTTCTTGAAGATCTTGATAACATAAAATCATCTGAGGATCATAGTGATTAGAATGATTAAAGTACTAAAATTAACAGCGATAATATCGAATCATGGTCAGATTTCTGAAATCCTATTTACGATACAGCTGAGAAAAAATAGTTCATTTTCAACGGAAACATCTGGACAGATTCAACTCCAATGGCTCAGATATAAGAAAAATATGCGAAAAAAGACGATATGGATGAGTGATAAAATGTTTCTTGAAGTAAAAAGCTTGTGCAGTTGCAACAGCAGCCTTATATATATGATTGTAAATTCCATTATCTCACAGTGAAAATCTACCTGAAATTATCTACCATTATTAAACAGTGAATGTGTGGATTCGCCAAGACAACATAAATAGAGAAAGGAAATAAAGAAAATGGGGATACTGCAGAATTCAAACCTGCCACCGATAGGGTAGCTGCCACAACGTAGCTTTGCTCTTACTACTGGGCAGTTGGTAATCGGTTGCAGGTTTGTTTCCTGTGGCATCCAAATGTTCATCTATATATAAATATGTGTGTGTGTGTGTGTGTGTAAAAGTTATTCACGTTTATATATATTGTGTCTAAAACACAGTGAAGTCCCAAACGATTGGAAAACTGCTATCATAATGCTTTTATATAAGAAAAGAAACCCGGAAGACCTCAACAACTATTTGCCTACAAGCCTACTCAACTGTGTATACAAACGTTTCACAAGGATCATCACCAACCGAATCGGCTAAAATCAGCTAAAAGAAAAAGCAGCTGAGTATAAACTACCACTCGCCGTAGCATTTATCAACTTCAAAAAGGTGTTCAACTCAGTAGAAATCCTTGAGGTCATGGAGGCCATCAGTCGACAAGGTATAGATCCAGTATATGTTGAAGTGTTGAAACATATATACAATCACAGATGCTCCTTTATCAGGTTACATGAAGACTCGGACCACTTTCAACTCCAGAAAGAAGTAAGACAAGGTGATACCAGCTCACCTAAACTCTTCACAGCCTGCCTCGAGATGATCTTCAGAAGACTTGACTGGGAGAGTAAAGGAATTAAAAAAGACGGTAAGTATCTGAGCAACCTCAGATTTGCAGACGACATTGCCCTTTTCGCAGAGAACCTATACGACCTCCAAGTAATGACAGATGAAATAAATGAAGAGAGCAAGAAAGTCGGCCCACACACGAACTTCAGCAAGACGAAGATCATGTGCAACAACCACATCGGAGATAAAAACACTAAGATCAAAATCGAGGACACAGAAATGTAGGAAGTAGACCACTACATCTACCTAGGACAACAAATCTCCATGAGACCCTCAAAAGAAGAAGAAATCAAGCGAAGAATCACACTAGAATGGCAAGCCTTCGGCAGAACTAGCTCAGCCTTCAAAAATGAGAAGATCCCATTGATCCTAAAGTGAAGGGTGTATAACCAATGCATCCTCCCAATAGTCACTTATGGAGCTGAAACATGGAACCTAACAAAGAGACAGACCCGTAAATTGAGAACCATGCAACATGCACATGAAAGAATAATACTGGGCCTCACATGGAGAGACCACAATACAGCACAGTACATCTGAGAAAAGACAAGAGTCAAGGACATCATTGAATCCATTAAAAATCTCAAACGGTGGTGGGCTGGCCATGTTGCAAGAATGGCAGACAACCGATGGACAGCACGACTCACGACATCGATCCCCAAGATCACATGCGCAACCGAGGCCGGCAGAATATTAGATGGAGAGACGAGTTACACAAGTTCAGGAAGTACTGACTCCGTGACACTAATGATAGAGAAGTGTGGCAAATTCTAGGGAAGGTCTATGTCCAACGACGGACGTTAAAAACTGATGATGATATATATATATATATATATATATATATATATATATATATACACACACATATATATATATATATGTGTGTGTGTGTGTATGTGTGTGTGTGTGTGTGTGTGTGTGTGGAAAATATAAGCATATATAAGAATTACAAGGTCACTATTTCATTCTCAACGCACTTTTCAGCAACCGTGATTTTCATTTGGATCGTAATTTTTTTCTGTCATTTAATCAGGTTCAATTGTTTCTGAAATCCTGAGATTCAAACCAATTATTACTATGTATGTATGAACAGGATTATAAATGATGCATTCATCGTTTAATGGCAGGAGATCATCTCAAAGGCTGAAACAGTCATTTGGGCCTTTCCAATAGCGGTGACTGTTCAACATAATGGTAAGAACAAAGCTACGTTGAAGTGGCTATCTCTTCGTTCGCGAGTTCGATTACTGCGGCAGACCCATTTTCTTTAAATCATCATTATATTTACGTTGTTTAGGGCAAATGATTCATTCACTGTGTATAAACTGGAGGTCATATTGACTTGAAATTCTCTGTAATATAACTTATTTATACTCATCCGTCAGGTTGTATATCCATTTCTTAATAATAAAAAGAATATTAAGGTATGCATAGAGAGAGAGGGGGGGAGAGAGTGTGTGATAGAGGAGAGAGGGGAAAGAGCATCCAGTAATGTATGTTTTATAAGACGTCTTACCTTCTTCTTGTGGCAAAGAGTGAATATTTTTGGTTTTTCTATATACTTATCTGTGAAACATAGTTCAGTCTAGCACAAGCCACACAAATGAATGTCATAGTCTGATTTTCTTTCTAAGCATCACTCTCCGCCAGGACATCTTGAGTGTGTGCGCATGGGTGCACGAGTAAGCCATGTATATACTTACTTGTGTCGTGTTTATGTATATGAGTGTGCATTTGTCGATATTCACTCAATCATGTACAGCACGTAGACATAGAAGCACGTGTATGCAGTAGTGTCATTTTTATCTACCAATTTGCTTCTCAAAGATTTTAACGAAGTTTTTCTTCGTGGTACTTGGAATCTAATAGTATTCAACCAGCGAAATTTAGCTACCTACCCGTTTGATTTTGCTTAGTAAGCAACTTTAAATGAACTGCAGATTTCCGAAAATCCATTCATAAGCTTCATGATCTAATCTTCAATTATGAATATCACCCCACACCTAATTTTATCCATACCAATTGTATAATTAGTACAGATTTATTAAGATATTCCTATAGCTCTCTAATACATTTAATTCAATAGGTGATGTCTTTTATGTTAAGTAATGTTATTTTTGTTCTTTCAATTTCAGATATACTCACGATGATTTTGCAAAAAGAGCCTACCGTGGTGCAATGATAAACAAGTTTCTCACGTTGGTGAAAAGGCTTATGCAATGGCTTATATTTTTGCTGGGTGCTCTACCATTATTTCTTTGTAACATACTATGAACACAATACTGGAAGAAAAAGATGATGGTATGACACTACATATTTAAAAAAAAAAAAAGAAGATAAACCATTGTGACATCTTTGGTAGTGTAATAGATTAAAGCATAGTCCCAGCACTCATAGTAAAAATGAGCGCCCGAATTAGTGGATTCGAGTCTCGTTCAGCATTCATTTTTTACACTCACACCTAGATTTAATCACAAAAAGATGGATCAGCAAAATTGCAAAGCAAATCGATAAAAAAAAAAAGACGAGTACGGCATATTCGTAATGGAAAAATATCTATACAAATTCGTAATGGGAAACTTCATTGTCTTGTTTGAAACATAAGAAAACAGCTTTTACATTACACACACACACACACACACACACACACACACATATATATATATATATATATATATATATATATATATATATATGTATATCATATGCCTAAATTGATTGGCACATAGTTTCGTACCAGATCATTTTTGCTCCGTATTTGATTCATATACATGCATTTGTTGAGGTGTTAATTTATACTTTGATTATGTTTGTTTGAACACGTTCTTTTCACATGAAACTCCTGAAATTTAATCAAATAGTTTCTGTGCATACAGGTAGGTTTTTCTAGAAGCCTTGCCAGATATATCCAGTATTCTTGGCTGCTTTGGTTGTAGATTTGTTGGCCTAAAAAAATATATGTACCAGATTGTTATACAAAAACCGCTTTCAACTACAAGCACACGATCATTAAAAAGTGGACTTTTCAAACGAACGAACAAATTGTGACCATCTCCAACCTTGCGACTCAAATCATGAGGTATGAGGAATTTACTTCACCTGTGCCAGATGTCCCCCGAATATTCCATAGACTTCTCGATTCTCAGCTACGAACGCCCGAGTGTTAGTTTCTTAATGAGCGTCCACAGCTAATCTCAATTCATTATTGTTGAGTCAGGTCTTGCGACCATGATCCAGCTCATCAAAGAGGTTCAGATCATCAGACGTGAAGTTTGGAAACAAGGACGAATAATCTTTTCCGGAGCAATAAGTATTGAGCGCTGTCGGAATAAAGTTTTTCGTGATAATATGTAAAAACTGTGATACATGTTTCATATATATATATATATATATATATATATATATATATATATATATATATTGAGAAAGAGAGAGAGAGAAGGGGGATGTATAGATAGACGTTAGTTATGAAACATTTTCATAGGTATTTATGTATGCATTTTCAAATATTGTTAGCTACACAGACAAACTCATTAAGAAATAAATCGGAATTTTTTTCGGATATCCTTATTAATTCTTTTTTAATTTTCTCGATCACGTTTCCCACAAGATGCTATAGATGGAGGCCCCTGTCTCTATTAAAGCCACTTAGTCGACTTCGGAACGGCTCCGAAACGTTGCATCTTCCAGATAACAACTGTAGATGACTGGCGTGTGGTCTCCGTCGCCTGTGTGCAAGAGACTGTTTATCCATTCGGTCACAGTTGTTCGTATGAACATAGGCCTTTTCGATACGAACAAGCCAAAGCGGATACTCATATTCAATTCGCAGATCTATCAGAGATTACAGTAGCACAAAAAAAAAAAAAAAAAAAAAAAACTGGGAGTTCTCATTATTAAGGCCCTTTTCCTTCGCAACAACTTCTGGGGACGCAGCAGTCAAATATCAGACCAGACTGTCTTGAAGTTTGGGTCTGAAATCACCGGGAGTTCGGTCGGCCAATTAAGCAGTGATTGAGATTAATTTTCTCATTATGTTCAGCTGACCCCGTTCAAGTTGAAAGTCAAGGTAGTAAATACTCGACACTCAAGAAAAATACCAAATGGCGGCAAGGCTCTCTCGGAAGGACATTTACTGCCGACCAGCATTACGCACCAACTTACCTACCTCCTTACTTACTTACCTATGTACATCTCTTGCCGACCTTAATTCAAAAATAAGACGGTATTCGGGACGTCTAAGTGCTTATTACTTGATAGCTGAGGTCAAATAATGAATTATGTGTGTATACATGTATGAATGTAAATGTATATTAGCTTGAGCGAATATAGATATATAATTGACGCACACATATATACAAACATGGATGTTATATATATATATATGTGTGTACACACACACATATATATATATATATATATATATATATATATATATATATATATATATATATATATATGTGTGTGTGTGTGTGTGTGTGTCTGAGTGTGCGTGCATCTAATGAAATATATTTTCTCACACCTACTCATAAATATGTATAAACATATGCGTGTGAGTGTATTAAACATTTCAGAACCTTTCTAAACATTTTCTTCAAGTGAGGAAAAGGGTGATGAATGTTATTGGTTCATAAGTACACGTATGCACACTTGAACACGAAGCAGTTTGATGTCTGTCTATCTCAGTAGATGTGCGCATGTATCTCTATATGTAGTTCATATATACATTTGTACGAATATATAGTCTCTAAACAGAGCTCATATAGACATTTCTACAAATTAATACGTTTGTCTTCATATATACATACGTAAAGACATATAACCTGGGGGTTGCCTAATTTTGAACATGAATAGAATGATTTAAAATGATTATGATTTTTTTTTCCTAATGTGCAAGTGTTTACCACGAGACAATGCACAGGATCAGAACACATTTTATGCTCTTTTAAATGATGTATGTTTTGATAGTAACAGTTTTAATACAATCATATATTTCTCTTCAAATATTTTTGCCATTCAGTTTAAATAACACGCTAGAAATTGAATGATGCTCTTGTGTTGATAATAAGGTGTATAAAGTAATTTATACTGACTTTCGGTTAGAAATTGATTACTTACGAGGGTTGAAAATGCAGTTTGCGCTATCAAATAAGCTTAAGTGATAATATGGAGTAATACCTTCTGAATTTCAAAATGTTACTTGGATAGAGTCAGATCTGAACAACCGAGACAAAATACCCTAGGAATAGTGACATACATTCATCGATGTGCGATAGGGAAATAACTGATGGCAATATAAAAAAAAATATGAAATCCAAAACTATGGTTTGTAAATAGATGTGGCCACGAAAGAATTCACTCAAAATAGTTTTAGCCCATGTGGAGCTCACAAAAGAAGACACAATTCCTTAAAGAGTAGGGGAGAACGCGTCCGATTCGCCACAGAGTATTTTAGCTCCTAAGATAATATGAAATGATGAATCGATATTTGAGATATGTGGGTACATTGGAAGAAAAGTAAATATGGTCGTTTATAGTTGATTGTGTGATCCAGTTGGATTACAAAGTACCAAATAGTTCTACTTTTTCTATTCTGTTTGACAGATGAACAGATTTCAGTTTGCGTATAAAACATTGGTCTGCATGGCCAAATCCAAATTACTGTAATTATTTGTATGTAAATATCTGTAATGATATCCATTTGGTCTCCATCAGATCTTTCTTATGTACCAATTCAATTTAGTTGAAAGAAAATAATATACTTATATGATTTTCTTTGATGAAAATAAGAAACTCCGCTCACAACGAAAGCGTGATCTTCAATTTGAACAAATAATCAGTACAATGTAATCCCAATGACTTCAATGTTATATAAATACAAGAACACGAAAGAGAGTGAAAATAAAAACTGTTTTTCTCTCTTTTCGCATCGTAACCTTTGATAGGAATTCATCATTTATCCATAAATGGCGTTTCAACCGAATTATTAAATACTACATGGTCACTGAACGTACATTTTCAAATGATATATGAATTAAGATTAATCTGTTTTTGAATCCGTTTTTGATGTATTGAGCATAGAATAAACTCATGGATGAATAGATAAGAAGAAACGATATTCGATTGAAAGATTCTGAAAGAAAGAATAAGAAAATGAATATGTACGCACAAACATTGAATCATATATAGATATACGTGCGCGCGCGTTCGTGTGTGTGTATGTGTGTGCGAACGCGTGCATGTACGTGCTTGTGGCCGTGTGTTTGTAAACATAAACATATAAATACAAAGATATTCTGTTTACCACCTTTTGAACCGTAATTTACGATTCTTAGTATAAACTATCATGTGAGTATTCATATCGTGTAGTTACGTGAATATAACTATATCTTCATACACATACATATGCTATTGATACACACAAAAACATGCACACATAGTCACATGTAGATCTTAGATATATGCCAATAAGTGACAGTATACACATACCCACATAAACACACATATACACACAAACACTACCAGAGATAGAGAGACAGAGACAGAGACAGAGATGGAGGGAGAGAGGGTTATTTATTTCCTAATGTATATTTATATGTGTATATGATGTATTATACACATATTTGAAGTATTTATTGATATTCATATATTCACATAACTATTGAAATCCCCATTGATATATATATATATATATATATATATATATATATATATATATATATATATATATATATATATACGTACTAAATCCTATACCCATGACCATGTGTGCACAAATGTATATGAATATATAAAACTTTATACACAATGATGAATGCATAAATATACACAAAAACATATATATATATCCAGATACTCACACATGTACATGTGTGTCTGCGTGTGTGAGTGTGTGTATGTGTGTTTTAGTGTGCGTATGCGTGTCGGCGCCATTTTAATTTGCTCCCTATTTTCCTCTCTTTGAGCATTCGCCTGTGACGCCTTGGACTTGTATTTATTCTTATACAACCGTAACGATTTTTGGTTCGCACGCCTGAAAAGACTGAACATTGACCGACGACCGTGGGGACAAGGAACAGCTTTGTGTTCTACTTTGTACCAATTAGCTTCTCGTCACGTTACTCCTTCCCAAGTTTTTCGCTCCCAGCAATTTTAAAAAAATTCTTTTCCACGCTCTTAGCTCATAATCCGTCATTTTTTGCTAGGCAGTGGCTATTCACGATCAGAGAAACGCACTAATCAGCCAGAAACTGTGAGATTCATTATCTTTCATAAAATGTAAAGGCAAAAATAAGTAGCAGTGCAAATATAACGAATACTTACGAAAATTGCATCATCATTATTATCACTTTTGTGTACTAATGTGGTTAAGCGACCAATCTTAATAAAAACATTCAAAATATTGGTAGGGTTTTTCTGAGAGTTATAATCGGAATGCCGATGTTATTCAATAGTCTTGATTTCGACTACAGCTTTTTTTTCACTATTGCATTATCATGCGTAACTGTGAAGTTGATAGTTTTAATATTTCAATAAACCTCATCCTAGCTATTTTGATTTTTTTAGATAGTCTAGGAAAAGCGCACCGAGATTTATGATAACTGCTCTCTTATTACAATCATCATTAATGCAACAAAAATTACAAATCATTTCATATATTTATATCTCTACAAATTAGAGAGATGTTGAAAAAAGTATAGAATTCCATTGAAGACATTTACAAAGCTCAGCTCAGTCGGGTATAAGCACTCGATATTGGAGCGACCAGTACAGATCCTGCCTAAAACATTTCATACCAGTAATGGCCTGCGAGACACGCTTGCTAACAATTGGTGTCCGTTGGATGCCAAAGAAGATTTTTGGTCAACGTGAATTTACTGGAAGTTTAACTAAAAAATGTATTCTTGGAATTAATACACATATTCTTCTCCTTGTTGTTGTTGTTGTTGTTGTTGTTGTTGTTGTTGTTCTTCTTCTTCTTCTTCTTCTTCTTCTTCTTCTTCTTCTTCTTCTTCTTATTATTATTATTATTATTATTATTATTATTATTATTACAGTATTCGTCGCAGATATGTCTCAAGGCTAAATGAGATTTTATCACTGAGGAGCTCCATAAACTTGCTCAGTATCTACGATGTCGAGCAAAATTTGATTGCTTCTGTTTATAATTGATATCCTATCTTTCCATAGTTCCGTGGGAGGGATTTCAAGACGGACCATTTTAAACTCCAATCATTATGATACTACAGCCATGTAGTTACTCAGCAGTTCCTTAACGTCTCGGGTTGTTGTTTTTTCCTTCTTTCCTATGGGCAAAGTCTGTTGGTAAGCGTCTTGACCCTCAGTACAATTTGATCAGGCATTTATTTATTTATTTATTTATGTACTTAGATTTTTCCAGATTGTAGGTCGTTGTTTTCAAGGTTGAGTCGGATGATTTGTCTGCATTTAAAAAGTACTGGTAATTTGTTTTTTGCATTTTCGATATCTGATTTGATAGCCATTTTTATATTACCATATTTGAATCATCTGCCCAGTCCTTGAGATGTTGCTATTTACTTCTACAGAATTATACGTTTGTCAGAACTCTTCTGAGCAAGATCAACTCTTGAACCTCTCAACACAAATATATTCTCGACTGCCTTCGTCTTGGGCAGCTTTGGTCCAAATACACTCCTTAATCAATGATTCGATTTCTTCTTTAGTTCTTGATTCCCGGTCAAACGCGTCTTTTTATCTAATCTAAAAATCTTATATAATAATTAAAACAAGCAATGAAAGTTAATTTTATGTGGATAAACATTATTCAACTACAAAAAATGCTGCACAATAATCAAAATTTCGATATTATTTCAACCATTTCTCATTGAAATGGAAATGGAAACCAAATTAATTTCACTTTTTGTCCATTAAGTATTGATTACCTACAAGCATATTCCTAGGGATGCATGACATCTTGTCATGGGTGTCGTTGAATAAAGGTTTCTCAAATAAACTCGACATTTTTTTTTCAAGTTGGATATTTCGTCCCGCAATGGGTGTGTATCGTGGGGAGGCACAGACAGTGCTTGCGTTAATTCATCCTTACTTTTTTTTATTCTCCTTTATTTTACTTGCATAACTCATTATAATTCACTTCTGGCTTGCTAGGCCCATCGAAGCTTCACCAGAGGCATTTTAAACGTACCTCCCCTGCTCGGTCCATTGACCGACTCTGCCTGTCTGAGGATCGGATTCTCTCTATTCAGAATCAGCGATTTCCGTTTCTTAAACTTGTTGACAGCCAAAACTGAAGAGCTCAGCTTGCCCCTTATTGAATCGATGACATATATAATAATTTGAAAGTACGAATAATTACACATTTAGGCAATGCCTTGATGGAGAAATCATACGATACAAACCCATGAAATATTATGTATGTGTTACTGAGAACCAGAAGCACGTTTTTAGAAAGTTAGTTTTGAAAACGTTCTCCCTACATCTCCGTTTTAACAAAAATACCTATAGAATTCTTCCAGCATAGGTTAAGCTAATAGCTTCAGATTTTAAGCTGAATTAATTCCAATGGCAATGTCATTTAGTTAGGTGATTAATTACTATAATTTGTATAATTCAAAGTAAAAAATTAAGACGAACCAATGAATATATTGAAATGATGAGCATATCGAATCAATGAGGCAAATTGAAAAATACCACAAGCAAATTGAAAAATACGGCAAACAATTATAAGGAGACAATAAATTGATAAACATAATCGCATACATACAATTGCAGCTAGATTCGCTGCAAATGTTATTATTTTGTGTGAGTCACGGCATGAATTCGCTCTGGTTGGATTCACAAGCTTAAATGAGTAAATCTGAATGAGTAATAAATTTGATACCTAGATTAAAATCAAACTTTAATTTGGGACCTTTTCAGAAATCTCCGACAAAATCTTACCTCTATATTTTCGAAGTTGGAGAGTTTGGAAAGGAAAAAAATCACTTTTTTCTTGCTGACTTGAAACTCAATTCGCTGTGTTGATTTGGAATCAAAATTTAATTGCAATTTAATCTTGGAGAATCAACCTTTCTCACAAACGGTCAGTCTCGTTTATCATTTTTTAGGGTTCTTGATTAGTCAGCTTTACAGCTTAACCCGAAGAAAAGACTAACGCTGTCAAAAGTTTAAAATTAGGAAAAAAAAAATCACTATTGGATAGAGCTTGATATTTTTCAATGGCATTCGTCCTCAAGTGTTTATCGTGAAATTCCATTTAGCATTAATATTTATTTTGTTTTGATCATTTTTCTCCATTCTCCCTTGTGTATGATTTAATGCAGAATTAATTTTGTATCATCAGCAAAAAAAGCATGTATTAACTCTTACGTGTGAGTGTTTTTTTGGGGTTTTGTTCAAGTTTATTTTTTCAACATTACAAAATATGCAAAGAAAACTAGGATTAACAAAAATAGACATAGAACAAGAAACAGGGAGCGCATACTTCTGGCAACGCAATTGTCAAGGGAAGTAATTGTGCATGGATCCGTCACGAAATTTTAGAATTTTTCCTGTTCCACATTGTCCAATACTCCATTCAATTTCATCGAAATGCATTTCAGAGCTTTTGGAGATTTCGTGTGGACAATCATGAACCGTGAGCGGTATTATGTGGAGAGGACGTGTAACTAAGATAGAGGGAGAGGTAATTGCAAATACATCGACAACGGAATTCAATCACTTCTTTTGTAGCCTATTATCCACTCTTACGCACAATTTCGTTGAGAGTCATTAAGATATTTTGAAGATGTCGTGTGAGCAACCACGAGCGTATGCAAATGTATGAAGAAAAAAAAAACAGATTAATATCTCTGAATCGAAGAATAATCCAGATCAGCTAAAAATTTAACCACGTCATCATATCTTCCATAAGATTCAATTGCAGTTCTTTGGAGATATTGCACATTAGCTGGAAATACCAACCGTAGAGAGGTTTCATCTGATATCAATTAAAGCATCAAATCCAAGACATTTGAAAAAAGTCTTTTTTTTTTCGAGACGTTTAATAAATCAAAAGTAAATACAGTAGATGAGACCACCAAAATTCAGCGTTTTCCAACCTCCAATGGGGATAGGGTCTACGTTCAATTGGGTTTGAAGGAAACATCTGTTGAAAACTTGACTTCGCACTGTTTAATGTGAAGATAAATTTAATTTCATTGAGATACTTCAAACCATGCAGAATATGTATATATGTTATTCATATATATATATATATATATATATATATATATATATATATATATATATATATATATACACACACACATATACCTACAATATTCTGATATATATATATATATATATATATATATATATATATATATATATATATATATATATATATATATATATGGGGGGGTACAAAAATATAGAACTAGAAAATACGCGTATTTTTTAATACTTTTATTCTATCAGACCTTCAGATCTTTGAAGATGAGTCAGTTTTCATGAGAGCGTTTTTGAGGGGGTTGTATTAATGTAAATATAATGTTGAATTTGTCAGTACTGCGAAAAAAGTTTTTACAGATGGGATATTCAATTAACGATATTTCTACAACGCCTGCGAATCTTTAAACATTTGTTTGTTATTGTTTATAAGTCACATAGCTGCCAAAACTCACCACCAGAATGAACATATAATAGGTGGACCTACTATGGATGTCCCTAAGGGCTAATTTAGTGTCAAAACTGCTATTAGGGTAAAAAATATAACGAAAATCCCAGTGCGACTACGATGACCAAGCGTTTAGAAGCGCAGAAGATTTCGACGGATAATTTTTTTTCCTTTCAATTTTACGTGCTATTCTTTTTATTAAACCTTTAAACCTTCCAGAAGTTCATCTGTTGAAAAAAATTAAAGGCTTTTGAGAGCAGGGGCTCGATTCACAATGTTGCTATAAAGCTGATTTCTTCTCCAAGTTTTGAGAAAGTTGGGAGGATTCTATTTACAATATTATGAAGTCAGTGAATGTTTGAGCATTTGTTCATTTGCTATAAGCCTTATAGTTGCCCAAGATGCTGAAGTTTTGGGCTTAAAAATCAAGAGAAACTTTACCCCAGGATTAATATAGTCCTTGAAAATCAATTTTGGTCAAAACCACTTTTTCCACCTTAAGGTGTACGACTTTATGAAAGAAAAAGCTGCAATATATGCAACTAGCTTTAGCATTTGTTGACTGGAAATCCCTAAAGTTATTGATGCAATACTACAAGATGTAAACCCTGTATATGTCAGAGTATTGCAGCATATCTACCGACACAGCAGTTCCTTCGTTAGGCTACATAAAGGCCCTTCAATTAAAAAAAAAAAAAAGAGTGAAACTAGGTGATACCAGCACACCTAAACTCTTCACAGCCTGTCTTGAGATGGTCTTCCGCATTGGAATACAAAGGAATCAGGACAGTTTGTGGATACCAAATTAACCTCAGATTTACTGACGATTTAGTCTTCATTGCTTAGAACCTCCACGATCTCCAAATAATGCAAGACGAACTAAATGAAGTAAGCAAGAATGTTGGCCTCCACATGAACTTTAGCAAAACAAATGTCACGTACAAAAAACATTTTGAGGATAAAGACACAACGATCAAAATTGAGAATGCAGACCTGATGAAAGTTGACCACTACATCTACCCAGGACATTGAGTCTCCATGAAGTCTTCAAAAGAAGGAAAAATAAACCGAAAAATCACACAAAGTTGGCAAGCTTTCGGTAGAACGACCACGACTTTTAAGAACACATAAAATCCCACTAGTCCTAAAAAAGGGTATACAACCAATGTGTACTACTGATAATCGACTATGAAGCTGAAAAATGGAACCTTACCAAATGACTGTCTCTCAAAATTAGAACCATGCAATGTTCACATGAGAAAATCATGCTCAACCTCACATTGGAAGATCGTAAGACAGCAAAGTATATCAGAGAAAAGACAGGAGTCCAAGATGTAGGAACTGTCAGAAAATTCAAATGGTGATGTGCTGGACATTTTGCAAGAATTTCAGACAAGAGCTGGACATCATAACTCACAACGTGGATCCCCAAAGATCATATGCGAAGTTTTGACCGACGGAAAGAAAGATGGCGTGACGAGCTAGATGAATTCAGAAAGTACTAGCACCACGATGCCAATGAGAGAGAGAGAGATCTGATGAATCTTGGGGAAGGTCTATGTCCAACGACGGACGCTCAAAGGCTGCTGATGATGATTTAAAGATAGATTTATTCATATTAGAAAAAAAAAGACAGTTGAATTACCTATGGCCAAACAGAGAAAATGGGATTGGTGGAGAAAATTCAAAAAAATTGATTCTATGCGCCTTTAATATATTAGTCCTTCAAACCTTCAACCAAAAATGCCAATTTGGAGAAGAAAAAAAAAAAGATTTCCGAAAGGTTTTTGAAAGGGAGTGTTATATTTACTATGTAACTATAAAGCTTTGAACTTTCTGGAAATTGATTAGTTTTTTTTTAATTGATAGTTTTAGATGGGCTCTATTCACAATGTAACGATAACGTTAAGCTGGTCTCTTACTTCCTGTGTGTACGGTCATTAATTTCTCTTATTCTTTCCACAAACAAATGAATAAATATGTAGTTCTAATTAAATCAAAACAAACAAAACTTTACGAGGAAATCAAGTGCAATCAAATGTGTTTAACAAATCATAAACAAAAATGTATGTCTCACTCCGATTTATTCATTTCATCATACAGAAATCTTTTCCCTGGAGAAACCATTATCTAAAGCAAAACATGTTTACTCGTATGTTCTTCCATAGTGAAAATCACCGATGGTCTGAATTACAGAAAATTTGTAAGGTCCCCACGAAGGAGACAAGCTAAATTGCATATTATCGGAATCTTAAACCTCTAATTCCGCTTTCGAACATTTTAATAACGGTGATATGAATTCGTTGACCTGTCTGATGGTGCGTGCAAAATTATGCTCCGACCTTGCAAAATCCAACCTCCCGGTTACTATTGCACACAGTAAATTGAAATATTTATTCACTGATTGTGTTTTGTAAGAAGACGTTTATCAAAGAACTCTTTTTATTATTTATATTGTCAAATGTTCAGTTATTTTCCCCGCTAGGATCCCCTGTTAGTGTATATATATCTATTCAGGATTGAGCACTCTTTAAGTGAGGTAACTCATCCATTGTAAGCTTACACGATGCTCTTCCATAGGAATAGAGCACTCTGGTGGACGAGAAATTTCAGTGTGAATGGATATATCGCTTAAATTCAGCCTTACTGACAGTCCAGTTCCGTAGGATATCGGCTTCCGGGTCTGAGGTGAAGGGTTCAATTCTGCCTCTCAGTACTAGATAATGGAAAGTCAATAGCTACACTGAAGAGATGTAATTGTGTCATCCACAGACAGCTGTTTCGTTACAACTCTCCAGTACCACGAGGTAGGATCGAAACCTTCGATCTTACCTCTGCCCTACGCAGAACTCGACGGTCAGTAAGGTTGATTGTGAGAGATGTATTTACTCACACATGATTCCCCAAATGATTCCCCATGATTCCTCTATATTCCTCTATATCTAAGTTGGAAGAGAATTGCATAAACTTATAATAAACGAGTTACTTCACTATAAGTGTGCTCAACCCTGAATAAGAGAGCGTTAATTATACTATTAATTAATAATCATATTTATATTCAAACAACTGATGATCCCAATGAGAGAAAATTTATACAATGTACCATAACAACAAAGTATATGTAAAGTGGGGGGAAAAAAGAAAATTACATGTAGTAAAATGCCTGCTCGTAATACTCTCCGTTAATACATTTACAGTCGTGTAGACAGTAGATTACGTTAATCGGTCGCCATTTGTTGCTTTGGACAAAACCAAACTGGGGGAAAAATGAGTAGGTATATTGTGCGATGTCCATTTTCAAAAAGTGAAGGGGTTACCTGCCCCGGAATTCAGCATTTGAAATTGTATTTTCATCGTGACTCAGACACCGCTCATTGGCGCCAGGGGGGAATACACAACTACCTGGGTCAAGAGGCGTGACTGGTATGTGCATCTTTATGCAGCGAGGCATTTCGTCTTGTTGACATCAACTGAAATGTACCAATATTTGAACCCGGCTCTAGGGATCCACCTCTCCAACTGAACATTCCACAATCCACTTGAGCAAGAACATCTGAACTTTTGATGGTGTTCAAAATTACATATACATTAGTGTCACGAGTACTTTTGAAATTGTCCTCATCGAAGACTTTTTTTTAGCATGAGGCTTGACTTCCTATCTGAGGTATTCTGTCGGGACCACCTTCTTTCGGGGAGGACTGGTAAGAATACCAGGATCCTGACCAACAAAAAAATATCAACACATTTGTGCTCTGTAATAGTTTTCATGAAATTTGGTGATTTTTATCTGAAGCTGGAGAAATCATTTCCCTTCAGTCATAATGGTTAATACGCTAGCCAAGCAGACTCTTACTATCGTTGCCAGTTCGAGCTTCAGTGGATGAACCGCTTACGTGGCCTCAGGCCAAACCATAACCGAAAACCTTTTCAATTCCTCGGGAAGAATGCTATAATTTTTTCAACGATGGCCCACGCAACACAGCAAATCGTGAATCTTTGGGGAAAATGATAATTTCGCTGCCTAAAAAACTAAGTAACTTACGACAAATGTTGAAGTATTCCTTTTGGATGTTTTAATAATTTTGCAAAATGCGAAGCGATATTTTTTTCAACAAATACACATTTTGCAATCATCAACGTTGATTGACCTCAGGTGGGCTTTTTTAGTAAGTACATGTATATTATTAGCTTAGTAATTATGAGTGTAAAAGAACTGTTCATACCTGCATGCTCATTTATGAATTAGAAAAGGAACCAACTGTTTACGAACGACCGTAGAATGACGGTCTGAGAAGTTGTAATTAAAAAAAAACTGAAATGACTCGGGTAAATTAAGACGAAAGAAATAATAGTCAAAAAATTAATAATGATAATAGACAATGGTTCATCTAATAAGTACCGAATTCGAGAAATAGCACTACTTATGTAAACGAACAAAAAGACAGCATATTTTGGGGGTTGAAGATCTATACGGTCGTATTTGCCTCTGTAGCAGGGGATGTTCATTACTCAATTGGTGAAGCAGCCATTGCGCTAAGGCAGTTTCCAAGGGAAGACCGGAGGGGATGTGATTCTTCCTTTCCGATCTGCGCTGTTTACTTACGGTTGTAGATTGACGGTCTGAGAAGTTGCGTTACAAAGCAACTGAAATTAGAATGGGAGAAACACTAGTTAAATATTCATAAAAAATAAAACAATCATATTTATTCCAAACTAGTGAGGGATGAAATCTGTGAAAGTAATAAAGAAGTAAATGAACAAAACTACGGAAGGTTATTATACTAAATTAAATTACATTGAAAATATTTTATTCAGATGGAAACTGTAATTATGAAGGTATGTTTTTATTTCTATTTCATACTTTGAAGCGAATCTACAGTTATTCAGATGAAGAGTTTATTGCTGGCTTAGGAAGAGAAGTTTATTTTGATACTAATAGTGACATTCTTATTGATGATCGCTTTCCCACAAAGCAAAGGAAAATGATAATAAGATTTGAAAAACGTATCACGGGAAAGAAATGTAAACTAAAGAAAAACTCATGGAAATTCTTTTTTCTTTTTTTAATAAGAATGATTGAGTTGATTTTAATCGAAAATCTGGTTTTCTATTTAATTTTAGGTTGCACCAAATCTATAATAATAATTACTTTATGTAAACCTTTTTCAGATTAACGTTTTAGTTACTTGCTACGGAGGACCAGCATCCAGCTTGACCCCCCCGCCTAAAAAAAAATCCAACTGTTTCCTGAATCCTGCTTCAGTCTTCTAATCACACAATAGTTGGCTTTACAGAAGTATCATAGAAATCATTGAAGAAAAAAGTGGGTAGTTTTGCTCAGGCAATATTATAGGAGTCATCTCTGTCATCGTGCATTGATGGGGTGGCAGTAGGATATGTGAGGGGAGCGAGGGAGGACTTTCTCGTATTTACGTAGCACGTATGCCTGTTTGTTCAGTATGAGTACATGTGTTTGCCTAGCGTGGGCCAGTGTTTTGCTACGGAGTTTGTATGTGTACTAAGTCATCAAGACTTGTTGACAGTGGCTTTCACCGGGGGCACATACAGTTAATTACATCGAGCCAATCTGTCCACAGCCGACCCCTTTCCTTTCTAGTTTATTATACTGCTTCCCTCTTCTCTAACAAATAACGATTCGAGCAATTTTACCACCATCTAATTTGGGTACCTTGAGTTATCTTACAAATGGGCACCAGTGAACCCTGTCCTTGCTAACAGATCGCCCACGATCTTATGTTTTCTCATGTTATATTTAAACGAATTGTAATATCCATTGCCCCGACCAAAAAAAACAAAAAAACGAAATGTGCACCTTTGGCAAAAACCAGAAAGTTTCTTTCCATGAATTTGTTGAGAATCTTGAAGACCAAGTCTATAATTTTTATTATTATTATTATTATTATTATTATTATTATTATTATTATTATTATTATTATTATCATCATCATTTTTGTTATTATCATTATTATTATCATTATTGTTATTATAATCATCATCATTGATATCATTATTATTTTCATTTCTATTTGCAATCTCACACCATTATTATCATAATAATAACAATTATTATTATTATTATTATTTGGAATCTCACACCAGTTGCCTGGTGGTAACCGCTGGAGTTTGAGTGACAGCAAGTCTCCTCAAGTCTCCAGCCCTCCTCTCCTCGTACTCATAGATCGCAGTAATTTTGCGACTTACAGTTTCACACCGGTTGCCCAGTGGTTATCGCTGAAGGCTGAGTGACAATAAGTCTCCTCAGGTCTTCAGCTAACGTCTCCTCTCTCTTTCGCATATCATGACAGAGCTACGATTCGTTGCAGTCCTTATATCTCTAGCACCTTCCTCAGTATCCGTCCAGTGCCCAGCAGTGCTGTGGTCTGTACGGTCTCTATCCTCCCCCTAATCCCGATCTCCTCCAGTCTCTCCCTCAGCGTTTTGGGGACAGTTCCTAGTGCTCCCACTATGACCGGTACTACCCTGGTTTTCATGTTCCACATTTTCTTTAACTCCCTTGCTAGGTCCTGGTATTTTTCCCTTTTCTCACCCTCCTTCTTTTTTACTCTATGGTCTGCAGGTACAGCAACGTCTACTATCTGGCAGGCCCTCCTTTTTTTGTCTACTATTACTAAGTCCGGCCTTCTTGCCTGGATGAGGTGGTCAGTTTGGATGTCGAAGTCCCACAGTAGTTTGTGGTTGTCATTCTCCAAAACTGCCTCTGGCTTGTGCTGATACCACTTTTCCCCATGGTTGAATCCCATTTGTTTACTTAGTTCCCAGTGTATCATCGTTGCTACTCTATCGTGTCTATGCTTATACTCCTTCTGGGCGAGTTGGCTACATTCACTAGTTATGTGGTTTACTGTCTCATCTCTTTCACCGCACATGCGGCATTTGCTGTTTGTCTGTGTTCTATCGATTTTTGCTTTTATGTAGTTTGTCCTTATGCTTTTGTTTTGGGCTGCCATGATGAGCGATTCTGTTTCTCTCTTAAGGTTTCCCTTTCGTAACCACGTCCATGATTTCTCGTCTGCTATATCTTTTATCTGTCTTTTAAACTCGCCGTACAATTTTTTCCCTTCCCACTTTTCTTTTCTAGTTTGCTGTACTGTTCCATTATTATTATTATTATTATTATTATTATTATTATTATTATTATTATTATTATTATTATTATTCAGAAACATATTTAAGTACATCAATGAATTCGTACCTAACGATGGTGAAAAATGATTGATATCTATTTTCAATAAAAACAATCAGTTTTTCCTGATTTTCAATGAAGAATAATCAATTCTAAAATAGGCTTGAACAAATTTTCACATAGAAAAAAAAATCCTATTTGGCTGTTTAATAAACATTATTTCTCTATCTCCAAAATATTTACTTCGTTAAGATAAAAAAAAACCCAAAAAAAACACTGACTCTTAGCTGAGGAACGGTGGAGTAAGTGTGAAGCCAGTGACTGGGTGGCAATTGAAAAAGCATTTTAAAAAAACGAGTCACATCCTCACCTACGTATACCGGGTTCAAATGCAGTCAGCGCTAACATGCCGCTACGGTTGTCGTTTCATTGCTCTCCTACCAGCATTTGTTATGTCACACATTCAACGCCAGGATGGACAGAGAAATATAATATTAATTGGCTATAGCGAACAAAATCTTTGGTAAACTACTCAAAACATTTCCTAGTGTGCAATTCTCCGAATACCGTCAAAATCTCCTGGTATCATCATTCATATTGAAAGCTAATTGCCTTCATTATCATCCTATTTCTTGATTAGTATTGAGCTTAGTTTAGTCTGGCACAAGGTCAATGAGATTGACCTAGTTGAAGATCATTACATTAACAAACTTGTCAGTGAGATGAACTGGCTAACCAGCGCGCTACGGTAGGAAGAAAAAGAAACGAAGATTGCACGTTTTTGTTTCTTCTTCTTTTAGTTAGGCAGGGGAAATCATGGCTCCCGAGGCACTTGACCTTCGCCCTAGCGTCAGATGAGCGATGTCTTGGCCGCAACAGAGCGCTGGACGCTGTTATTTCCAACATTTGTTTAGCCATCACCCTTCTCCTCGCCTTCAAACCCAAACAAATTTTCACTCATCATCTATCAAGTTCAACGACAACAAGGATCAGAGAACATAGCTGTCGGTTCCCACCTATTTATTATTATTATTATTATTATTTTTATTTTCCCTTTTCCTTAAATGCTTTCAGTAAATAACAAGGTGAAGGGTTAAGGAGAAGAAGAGAGGAAATGGAGTGGGGGGGAGACTTCAGATGTGGGTTAAAACTGAAGGAGAGTAAGTAGCATGAGAGCGGAGAGTAAATGATAATCTTTTGCCACGTTTTGGGTGGGGATGGCTGGCATATGCCCGGGTAAGGGTTAGGTTGAGTTAACCTGGGTCGGGTCTGGGGTTCGACTACGGCAGGAAAGGAAAACAAGTCGAGGAATGGGATAATCTAGGAAAGATGGAGCTGGAATCGGTGGATGTCGGTCAGCGGTTTGTAGGGTAATAGTTCGTCTGGACTAAGAGTTTATTGGACCATGTTTTCCCATTTAATTGTATCACCACAACCACGAGTTGCTATAGAACCTCCTACCCTTTTCCGACAATCCCTGCCTTATTTCACCCCTCTTTTCAGTGACATTTTTTTTTTTTAATTCAGTGATGATCATGTTGGTGGTAGAAATGTAGGAAAAAGTGTTTGTGGGTTTACGCGATGGTGGACAAGCAGGTGCGTGTATTCATAGGTACGAGAAGTTAGGGGTAAGTTTAACGGGTTAGGTGTAGGTTAATGATGGGATGTGGGGAGTCAACCGAAATGAATACAATATTTTCGACTCCCGACTACCCAGATTTGGTAAAACAGCAGAGACGGATGATAGAATGATGTTGCTGTGTATTCAGTCAAGTTCTGAAATGGCAATTGAGCAAAATTGCAAAGAGGACATATCAAAAACAAAGACAGGCGAACAAACTAAAAAAGTAAAGACAGGTTTCAGAGTATATGTAAAGGTAACAGACTGTCAGTTTCCAAGTTTATGTTGGACGGTTGGCCGGCATTCTTCAAATGATTTCGCTTCGCTTGGATGGAATAGGGTCAGCGGAAAAATAGTTCATAAGTGAACTTATTTTAGTGGAATGCGTTTTTTTTTTATGGCGCGTGTATGCGGGTGCGCGTGAGTGGATGCGTGCCTGAGTGCGTGTGCATGTGTGTATGTGTGAGGGTATGTGTATGTATGTGTATGCACGCACATTGATTAATGTTTATCGAACCATACAGTTTGTTTCCTTTTAAATAGATGTTTATGCATTCACATCAATCAATGTATTTACATCTATCACCCGCCAATCATTTTCTCCCCTCTCTCCGTCTCTCTGTCTGTCCACCTACCTGTGTCTATCCCTCTCAATCTCTATCTGTCTGCCCGTCTGTTTCTCATTCTCTCTCTCTCTCTCTCTCTCTCTCTCTCTCTCTCTATATATATATATATATATATATATATATATATATATATATATATGTTGAGATTTCAATCCATCCCTCTCTTCATACAAACGAGACACCACATGACAGATGCGTGCACACACACACACACACACACACACACACACACACATATATATATATATATGATATAAATAAAGAATAATTGGAGAAATGGGCTATCTACGCAGTTTAGGCCTACATTCTCCGTGTAATTACGGGAGGTCATCTCAAATTATTATTTAGTCTTAGTATATGTCAATTGCTTCATAATATAACTGTCCACGTTTAGATACAATAGTGCCGGTATAGATAGTGAAAGAACAAGATCAGATCCGGACATATGACAATTATTTGTACTTTCGACATACCAGCGGCCTGTTTAGCTCAATTGTAAGAACGATGCTACGTTAAAGTGACTACTGATCGGTCGCATGATCGATTCCCTCAGTAGCGCATTTCTCTAATTGTATATCATATTCACGTTGCCTAGGCCAAGTGACATATTCTCCGTGTAATAGCGGGAGGTCATTTCAAACAGTGTTATGCATTCGTATTTATTCTGTTGGATTATGTATCCATTACGTGATAATATTTTTCTGCATTCGGAAACAATAATGCAGATATGGACAGTGAATTAACGAAATGAGCTCTGGGCACGCACAAACAATCTCTCTCTCTCTCTCTCTCTCTCTCTCTATATATATATATATATATATATGTGTGTGTGTGTGTGTGTGTGTGTGCATGTTTGTGTGTGTGTGTGTGTGTATATATATATACAAAGAGTGAGAGAGAGATTTATATGGTGACGTTGGATTAATTGGAGAGGGAAGAAAAAGACACCCAAGTGTTCCAAAATTTAAATTGATTTATCAAAACCATAGTCCTCGTGGATGGCAAATGCTCAGACTCAACTATATATATATATTTTTTCCGATAAGATTATAATTGAATTTGAAAAAAAACAAAACAAAATAACCTTGCATCATCTCTATCTTCCCATTCAAAATTTGCTCTTCGCAAATTCTATCATATGTTGTTTGACAACGAGAGAAACCAGTCCCTCGAAATATGTAACAGATATAACTATGAACCGTTTTCCAAACTTTCCGTTTCCATATTGTCTATTAAATGCACTATATTTATACTTTTACGAGTCGGCTGCGATTAATAGGCATAGTTAATTTTTTAGAGCTCTATGAAGAAATATTGGAAATCACACAGCCTAAAAAAATCAAAAGACTATTAACCGCCGACCATTCCTAGAAAGGCTCTGTAAAAAAGATATTGTCGACATGGAAAACATTGCATAAAGAGAAATAAAAATGGTAATTAATCGCTGCCCCCACCAAATAAGGCCATCTAAAAAAAAAACATCGTTTGCATGGAAAACGAGCTTCTTTGAAAGAAATGCAAAAGACTATTAATCAGTCCACTCCTAAAGGGGTTCTATAAATAAATATTGTCGACATGGAAAACATACGAGATAGAGAGAAACACATAAAGCTATTAAGGTTCCGTAAAGAAATATTGTCGACATGGAAAACTCAGTACTATGAAATAAATACAAAAGATCATTTATCACGGCCCACCATTAAAAGGGCTCTATACAGAAATACTGTCGACATTGAGAACATACTATATGAACATAAATATAAAAAGCTATTAAATGCGACTTACACCAAAAATGTCTCTGTGAAGAAATATTGTAGACGTGGAAAACACAAATAATAAAAGACTATTAATCGTGGGCCACATCAAAAAGGACTCTATAAGGAAATATTGTCGACACGGAAAATACACTACTTGAAAAGAAAAACAAATGACTATCAATGGTGGTCGACTCCTAAAAGCGCCCCACAAAGAAACATTGTCGGCATGGAAAACACGCTACATAACAAGTGATACAGAACTGCTTATTAGTACTTGTTCAAAACATAAATTCTACTTGTATGACTTGTTTTTTGAGAATGAAAAAAGAACTTTACGCAAGAAAAAACACTTTTTATTGCAATCTGTACAAAATGGCAGGTATTCAATCAAGGTTTGAAGTTATGAATGCAAAAAATCCTGAATATGTTTTTCACCAAAATGATCAACAACATGTTACTCAGTTTCCTTTATCAGACTACATAAAGATTCGGAGCCACTCCAGCTTGAATAAGAAATGACAAAGCGTACCCTGCTCGTCCAACCTCTTCTTAGTATCCCACGAAAAGAATGAATAGGAATTGATTGCGAATACTTAAGTAACTTCAGATCTGCTGACGACATCGTCTTATTTGCCCAGTACCTCCAAGAACTTCAAACAATGTCTGACAAACTAAACGAAGAGAGCAAAAAAATAGGTTTACATATGGACTTTCGTAAAACCAATGTAGTGTGCAACGGATATGGTGATGATAATGACACAAAGATTAAAATTGAAGAGGAAGAGCTAAAGAAAGAACATCACTAAATGTATTTGGGACAAAGTATATCCATGAGAACCTCAAAAGAAGAATAAATCAAACATAGAATCACCCTAAGTTGGCACATTTTCTTTCTTTCTTTTTTTAGAGATCAGAGATGAATGAAAATTCATGTTTTTTCTTAAAAGGTTCAAAAGTGTTGGGGCCTATTTTTCCTTATTAATGGATTAAAATCAACGGAATATATATATATATATATATATATATATATATATATATATATATATATATATATATATATATATATATATAGAGAGAGAGAGAGAGAGAGAGAGGGAGGGAGAGAGAATTTATATTTTAACATATTTCATTTGGTATCGAAAATAACTGAGTAGCAAATTGGACAGCGTAAATTCCGTCGAACGTAAACCGTCCAAGGATATATATATATATATGTATACATGAATCACAATGTTAGGCGAACTGAATGGAGAAAGCAAGAAAGTAAGTCTTCGTATGAACACCAATAAAACAAATTCTGTATACAGCTATATGTTGAGGACAAAGACGCAATGATCAATATTGAAAAAGCAAGGCCAAAGAAAGTTGATCATTACATCTACGTAAGACAAAAAGTCTCTATGGAATTCTCAAAACAAGGGGATATCAGCCGAAGAATCAATCCTGGGTGGCGGGCTAGAGGTAGAGCAAACTCAACCATCAAGAACAAAAAATTCTTATGAGCCCTAAAATAAGACTATCACACCAGTGCATCTTCACGATAGTCACCAATGCAGCTGAAACATCTAACCTAACCGAAAGATCGACCCTTAAACTGATAACCATGTCAACCCAGTATATCAGAAGAGAATAGGTGACAGATATATCCGAAAATCCACTGGAAAACTCAAATGGCGTATCTTGTGGAACGATGGACTCTAAAAGGCGGATAATGATTATGACACAGCCAACGATAAATCTTGACATATAACCATTTATACGCAGGTGTATATTTAATAATAGGAAAAAAAACACTCTTGGATGCAAAAGACTCTGGCCTACTGCATCATCATCATCATCATCATCATCATCATCATCATCATCATCATCATCATCATCATCATCATCATCAGTCTTTTATCGTCCGTCGTTGAACATAGGCTTTCCTCGGGATTCGCCAGACTTCTCTATCGTGGACGTCGCGGAGCAAGTACTTTCTGAATTTGTCAAGCTGGTCTCCCCATCGAATACTCTGCAAGCCTCGTTTGCGCATCTGATCACTGGGATCCATGTCGTGAATCATGATGTCCATTGGTTGTCTGCCATGCGTGCAACATGGCCGCCCATTGCCATTTGAGATTTTTAATGGATCTTCTCTCAGACGTATTGTGCTCTCTTGTGGTCTCTCCGAATAATGTTGAGCATAATTATTTTATGTGATTTTTGCGGATCTGTCTCTTGGTCAGGTTCCATGTTTCAGCTCCATAAGTGACTATTGGCAGGATGCATTGGTTGTACACCTTTTTTTTATAGGATTAGTGGGATCTTCTTACAGACGTGTAAATATCTCATCATCATCAGTCTTTTAGCGTCCGTCGTTGGACATAGACCTTCCCCAGGATTTGCCACACTTCCCTATCATGGGCGTCACGGAGCCAGTACTTCCTGAACTTGTCTAGTTCATCTCTCCATCTTACACTTTGCCGGCCTCGGTTGCGTATGTGGTCTCGGGGGATCCATGTTGTGAGTCGCGATGTCCATCGATTGTCTGCCATTCTTGCAACATGGCCAGCCCACCGCCATTTGAGATTTTTAATTGATTCTATGATGTCCCTAAGTCTTGTCTTTTCTCAGATGTACTGTGCTGTCTTTTTGTCTCTCCATGTGAGGCCCAGCATTATTCTTTCATGTGCATGTTGCATGGTTCTCAATTTTCGGGTCTGTCTCTTGGTTAGGTTCCATGTTTCAGCTTCATATAACCAATTCATCCACCCAATAGTAAATATCTACGTGTGAATAAATGCACACACACACACACACACACATACACGCACACACACACGCACATACACACACACGCACACACACACACACATATGAGCCAATAGGCATTTCCTATTTCTGTACATTGAGTACTGCATAAAAGCTAGATAATTATTTAAACTAAGTAGCTTGTCTATCTGTCATCGACGCGATCAAAGTGTTAACAGTACTCTTATTTCATTGAGTTAGAAGTTGGGCTTGATTTCAGTTTGAACAGAGGCAGATTATTTCTCTTTCTCTCTCTCTCTCTCACACACAGTATATATATATATATATATATATATATATATATATATATATATATATATATATATATATATATATATATACACACACACACACACATACACAAACCTGTGTCGTTTTCATTTTTGTAGATAAAGACACGCATCGATATGATGAGAAGTGTGAGTTCACACGTAATAATTCCCGTCATACGATAGTGTTTTAACGTTTGGAATGGATATCAACTTTTGTCATTTTTGGATCATTTATATTTCAACTGTCTCATGAGGGGTCCGTAGATGTGGACGGGTCTCCATCAGATAGGATTGGGGAAAGGTGACTCAATACCCACTTGACCTTGAACTCAGTTGACTGCTGGTAACCGACAACCGTCGTAAACTGTTGTTTTATTATATTTCAAGTAAGAAATTAATGATATTGTAATCATCATTTTTGCTGAATATTATATTTTTTTAACAGTTGATCTATTCTTTTAAAAAGTTTTTTTTAATTATTCATTTACGTCGGCGGACATCAATTGCAGTGTAATCTAAGGTAATCTTGGATGACGAAAATTGACATAAAAACCTTTTTCAAGTATGCAAAATTAATTCCCGATTTTTTATTACTAACTTTATGCTATTTTCACGCAATTAAAACTAAAATTATGACTTCAAAGACGATATCTTAATTATTGCAATATGCTTTGAATCACTGATACAATTTGTTACTTACATTGTTGGGAAGAGAAACGTATGAATTATCGGATAGTAAGCAGTTATAGATTGGTTTATTTAGGTAAAATATGAAACTTGTATCCGTTTTACACTCCAAAATGTAAACAAAAATGTGGCATCACAAGTTGTGTGCGTTACAAAGTGACTGACGCAGGATTATATGTATGTGTGCCTGCGTGAGTGTGAGTGTGTGTGTGTGTGTGCAGGTGTGTGTGTGCTGCATATAAAATACATGCATCATATATGCATCTTCATATGTATATATATATATGAACTCACGCACACAGAGACATCAAGACATATAGATATATATATATCTTTGCACATACGTGAGAGTTTTCTTTAGGTGAATATTTTTATAATTTCTTAAATTTCTTCAGTCTAGAGATCAAATGACTGAAGTGATACTTGGTTTAGGCAAACGACGAATGATTCCGTCCTTTGTGTCACGGTGGATTTGAAATGCCTCAAGTCCTGGCATGAGAGTCCTGTCAAGATATCATGTTTTCTTCATGTGGTGAACTTGCGTTTTCACTCTGTAAACCTTGTGAATACACGATACACAAAGACGAAAACTGTCCCACGACTGACCGTTGCTCCTAGTCATTTTTGAGTCACAATTATGATAAATGACTCGCGTATTAATCCAAAAATAGTTGTTTTTCTAAGTATGAGCATGTTTGCTCATGGAATAGTATGCCTTTGTGTTTATAGGCATACTATTGTAACCTGATTTTATAATCTTATAAGTATACTTAATACATCGTTGGTTAGAATATCTAAAAGTGCAAGTGTACTTTTTTTTTGTATCACCACTATGACTTCTTGACAGGTCCTTCTTGAAACTAATTTTGGTTGCTTCTTATTCTAATCCGATATCGTAATTCTTTACCGATACATACCACTGAAATAAGTCGTATAGTTGCATTGCTTACTTATCCCGCTAGGGCAGGCTCTTGTGGATAATAAATACGTGTTCAAATCTCGCCGTAGGCTTATTCTTTATTTTCGATCTACTCTAGACGGTCGTAGATTAACGGTTGGAGAGTTGCAGCAAAATGTTACAGAAATAAAAAAAATACTGAGTGCTTCATCTAAGGAATTCGTAGACTATTAAATTTTGGTATGGCCTGTATTTATTGATAATTTCAAACTCCGAGGGTTTGCTTTCTCTATCTACACCGTCACACATCACTATACTACCCGAGAGAATCGTGGACTTTACAAGTATATTCGAATACTATTGAGGATTATTTTTGAATTTCGGTAAGAAAACGAACATTTTTTCATTGAGTTCGTGCACAAATAAGGAGATCCTTGAGTTGGATTCGCATAAAGAAAGTTTTGTTCATCAGACCTGTTGACCGGCAGTGGTCGTTGGGTTGCCATGCTAGACCGGACCAAATGTCTGAAATCTTTATCATAGGATTTCAATAGACATAGTAAATTAATTGACATAAGCTTAAGAATCTCCAATTAGATTTTTACTAATTTTAGTCTTGAAGAATATCATAATAATTTTGGTTAAAAGGGGATTATACAACACCCCATCCTCACAAGTCTTGTACTGGGCTAGCCTAAGCTTAGTAAATATCTGTATAGATATTCTCCGAAAGATATAGCAATAAATCAGAATATCAAAAGATCCTTGTCTGGCACAACAAACATGGCCGCTACATCATGTCCCCTAACTTTTTTTATCGCTATGAGTATCTCTCTCAGAATATACAAACAGGGATATCTTAGTTTAATCCGGCATAAGAGTGAATTGGGTATAGAGATTAATTTGTTTTTTGAGCTCATGAATTTTGGTTTTGTATCTGACTAAGCTAAATTTGATAAACATGTACCAGCACATTTACATACCAGTATGGACACACATTGTTGTGCAGTGGTTAGCGCTTCAGTCAAGCATTCTATTAGCAATGAGTTCGTTATTTCTTAGGGGTTAACCGGACGTTGACAGGCGCCAAAGTTGGGACTGCCAAATACATGATTGCAAGCAGATCCTCATATTCTTACACACAGGAATAGATAGACACACTTAGCTGCCCAAACATACGGCCACAATATACAAGATGAGCAGACGCCACACACTAAAGGAATGCTAGAGTATAAAGAGATACGGGTTGGTGAGTATCCAAGACTAAATATCGTACAAAAGAGAAAACAAATTCTGATTTTAAATAGAATGGCCTGTCATGGACTACTGCAAAAATACATCAGCTTCTTTGGTTGATAATTTGAGACGATGCCTGTTTTATGTTGCGTATCTTGCGTAAAGTACTTATAAATTAGGGATAATGAACTTTTCACCAAGCGTGTATGAAGTCATAAAAAAGGACAAGCTATTGAACAATGAATGAGAAAATGTGTTATTTTTTCATCTTTATAAATTAAAGGTATTAATTACCTAGTATTCTTTTCGTAAATGGCAAAATACGTAATGGAATTCCCACGGGTCCTTCTAACGACGACAACAATAATAACAAAACAAAAAAAGAAATGTATAAGAGGGTAAATGCAGCCGTTCCAATACGCTACAGCGTGAAATTTAAGGAAAAAAATAGATATGAAGTCGTGGAATGTGAAGAAAGCGATTGTATTAATGATTACAGGAAAGCTTGTAACGATTCCGTAGACTCTTTGGGGGGGGGGGAACTGGGGGAGATTTGGAACTCCAAGGGAGTATTGAATCAATTTAGACAATATCATTATTAAAATCTGTATGAATTCTGAACTAAGTTTTCAAGATTTGACAAACAAAAAAAAAAAAAGAAAAAAAAAATAAGAACGTGGTGTCATTACACAAGATCTGTGTGGAAAGCGTCCAGCCATTTATTAATAACGATATATCGCTTCTTAGTTTCCATCGAAATACTTACGCACAAACTCTCCTTATCACTTTTCAAAACGGTCTGCAAAGTCTCCTTACGGAAACACCAACAGCTATCTTGTGAAAAAAAAACTATCTTTACTCTCGCCCACGGTCTGAAATATCATCCTTCAACGGAGATTTTTGGTTTTAGAACTCGCTGGGAAATGGGGTTAAAATATTGGTGATACGATGTGTTGCAAAAGAACTCTGCAGCAGGAGTGAAGGATGACTTGCTCAATCATCGCAGATGTGACAGTCTTATAGTGCACATACTCACTCAATGGTGTTTCGTTGCAGATTGAGTAACTCCCGGAAGAATGTCTGTTAAGGTATACGAAATAATGTTCCCTCTGATTGATTGCCATTTTACATCAAGACCATGCGACCGATTGGAGAAATATCACATCAAAAGCTATCATCTGTTTTCCAAATATTGATTGTTTCATTGGGTTAGCCAAAATGTTTAAATTAAAAACATTTAGGTTTGATTTACTTCATGCCGAAAAAAAATCGTCTTCTATTTTTGCTTAATAAACCGAATTAACTTTATACACACAACGTGCGTGTAGATAAACACACACACACACACACACACACACATATATATATATATATATATATATATATATATATATATATATATATATATATACATATATATATATTGTGTCATCCACAGACAGCTGTTTCGTTGTATTACAACTATTCAGAGTGGCTATAGACTATCCGTTATCTCATCCAGTACCACGAGGTAGGACCGAAACTTTAGCTACAGACTTAGAGGCTAGTATCTCCACTCTGCTCCACGGAACTGGACGGTCAGTAAGGTTTTATTTATTTAAGCGATATATTTATTTATGCATATATATTCCCTATCCACCAGAGTGCTCCATTGCATGTTGTAAGAACATATATATATATATATATATATGATGATGAATTAATTGATTCGTTACACAGGCATACTTGTGTTTCTGCCACTTGAGGCTTCTTTGGGTGAATAGTTCGATATTTTCGGATCCTAATTCAAAACGCTTTTAGGGGGGGCGTATAGAAAATGTTAACTACACCATCAAGCAACACCAACGTCTGAGCCAGTGGGTAAATAAAAACGATGCCCTTACTTAGTTTAACAAATAAAGGTACAAAAAACACCAGCGCATTTGAAAAAAGAGAAATAATGGACTTTTACCACACAATATCAAAGGTGATCTGGGCTACGGAATTCGCCAAAACCTCCACAAGCATCAGCGAAAACGCCATTGAGATGATTAAACTGTTGACTGAGAGTAATATTCGATTATCAAGACCAATAGACAAAAATACAGATGTTTGTTGCTTTGATGTCTCACTGGGGGGACTGCATGTCAGATTTCATCGGTTTGTACATTTCATACAACCTCATTAGAAAAATGAATACTAAGAATATTGGACCGAGATGACGGACTGTTATTTAGCGAAAATAGCAGCAGGCAAAATGTGGAAGATCTTTTTGAAAAAAAAACACATCATTAAGGAAATGAGAAAATTGACTTTAAAAAAGAAATTGAAATCGACGTAAATATAGTAAATTTCAAGATGTAACTTTCAACCTTGATAATCGCATTCCCAAACCATTTATGAATGAACATTCTGAACTATGTATGTCAACGTGAGACCCTACCACCCAAATATGATTATCAAAAAGAACCTCAAATCCACAGAAAATAGACTGATATGCAATTCCTCAATGGAAATGATATTCAACAATGTTAGTAAAGAATATACTGCATCCCTAAACAATAACGATTTTACTGAGGTTAGATATAAATACGATGGAAAGGGGAAAACCAGTGAAGTGAAATCAGCAAAATAAGAAGAGTAGAGGTAGAAAATTCATCTGGTATATTTCACAATTTAATTTACAGGTCAAGAGTGTTATTGATAAAATCTTCTTCAGATTAATAGAGAAACACGCCCCATCAAGCTACCTATTTCGTCAAATATTCAACCAAGACACTGAAGTTATATCTGCATCGGCGACTTTCAGAAAATCACATAGGTAATAAAAAATAGTTATAGTAAAGAAAATTTGAAAACAAAACAAAACAAAAACAGACTGCAATTGTTTAAATAGCTATAAATGTCTTTTACAAAACAAGTGTTAAAGATCTAATTTTGAATATCATGCTGAATATCAAACCTAGAAAAACCTAGAAACCTAGAAACGGAATGCTACACAGGAATATCAAAAATATCATTTGAATTAAGATTAGCCAACCATACTTCATACTTTTCGAATGAAAAATACAAAAATAGTACATAATTGTCCACACATTACTGGCAGCTCAAAGGTAACAATCTCATATCCACAGTAAAATGGAAAATGTCAAAACAAACACACATCTAATGGGATATTGAAACTCTGTGCTACCAATGTCTAAATGAAAGATCCACACTCATCACCTTCACTAAGAAGACGGATTTAGTAAATACTAAAAAATGAAGTGACTATCAAGCGTCAGTACCACTCAGCATTTCTACTAAAACATCATAAAGAACTTTTATGCAAATTATCCTACATACCAACATACCAACAGCCAAACTAGGCCGAATCACACACAACTGTTATTTTACATTAACACCTCTATTTTTAGGACAAATAATCACCTCCGAACTCCTCTATAAATATTAATTAACAGACCACCTACTTACATAAATGTTAATCAAGTAACACGAAAATATGATATGGTTACAGAATTGAGAACCACCCTACAGATATCTTAATAGAGATGTTCACAGATATACACTCTCTATTCAAATCTATTAAAATCGATTTCTCTACATGCCTAGTAATTATACCCCACCTATTATAAAGACGGGTCACAATAATTTCCCTATCTATCTTGGATACATAGAATTAAACTCATTAGGATTTGAGGGAAATGAACAACAAACCTCTAATACCATGTGAGGGCGGACCCTAAAACTAATAGATAACTAACAACAATATGATAAATCTTCTGAGACAATCTCTCCTCCTCCTCCTCGAGTACGTAGCCAGCACTTAACCGAAGGATCTCCAATGCGACACGTGAGAAGCATTAGCGACATTTTAGTACAGCCAACATAATTTATGATAACCAGCCGTAGTCACCGAGATTGCAACTTTACTATCCCTACGGGGGATAAATAAACAAACAAATGAGGAGGAGGAGTTAATAGTGAAAAGTTAATAGTGAAAAATTGCAAAAATTACCAACAGACACCTCAACGTTCATGATATCTAGGACCACAAATAAAATCCGCGAACCAATAGCATAACAAAGTAGATATCTAAAAACTAAATTAAAATTTTAAACTAAAACGGAATTAACAAAATGAAGGGGTTGAGATGATATGAATAGAAGAATCACAAGCAAAAAACGAATAAATAAATACTCTGTAAAAGCGTTTTGAATAGGGCTCTGAGAATACCAAACCATTCACGCGAAGGAGTCTTGAGTGTCAGAGACACACAAAAAAAGCGAATCAGGGAAATCATCATAACTAATAATCCACTATAACTGAATGTTTCTGTATCGAGCAATTCTATGAAATAAACCAATCACATATCATATACTGAACTATAGATGTGTACCTTGGTCTCTCTCTCTCTCTCTCTCTCTCTCTCTCTCTCTCTCTCTCTCTCTCTCTATATATATATATATATATATATATATATATATATATATATATATATACAAAAAACTACTTTATTTTAAAATAATTTCAATACGACAGTAGTGCAGTTTGAATTTTTCAACTCAATCATTTCCATTTAATCAAAAGTGCCCAATATATCATTAATGCAATACCAAGCAATATCTACTTAATATAGGGAGAGAAAACACTCGGCACGTGTTTCATGGTTAATCAATTTATAAAGTGTAGTTGACCATATTCAGAATTAATCCAATTACTTTTAACAAAATCACTGTCTGGGTACAGTATTTGAAATTAACCCAAATAGGTTTTATGAGTTGGATTTTGATCATGAAAGTAATGATCAAACGATTCCGTCAACAGATTACGAAACGAACTCTACACAATTTTTTTTCAACGTTCTTAATTCATCTTGAAAAGAATCGTTAATTTGTCATTTTTGTAACGTGATTTTCTAACTCTCAAGATGATCACTTATAGAAGATATCATGTTGATATTATGATGTGGTAATTTACAATTTTAATACAGATTCAAATTTATGTATATTTCATCGTAAATGAATAAGTCATAACTCTATACTAATATTGAATAAAATTCCATGATAAAAATGATAAGTATTCAACAATAACATCATGTTTTTATTTCATAAAGTAATTGGAAGATTTACCAAATATCATAACTATTATTTCAAAATCGTTTTATATCAACACTAATGATATCATACATGTGAAATAATTAGATGAATTCATAAATCAATAAAATTATTGATCATTATTCTATAATGGCTATATTCTATGTAATTGGTTTTAATTTAAACTCATCAGAACGACGGCATTTGAGAGCATTTCACTAGTTTGATTAAACAAATTATTTTTGTCCTTACACATTAAAACTATCATTCTTTCTTCCAGGCATAAAACGCATCCATCAGTAAAACTGTTAGGGTGGCAAAACAAGGCCTCAATTCCGTAGTTAAATGTTCAATCCTTACATTTAACAATGGGATTGAGGCCTTTCGGGTTTTTTATTATGTAGTGTACGTGTATTATTATTGTAGTTTACTGGAAATCAGACGTGTGATCTGTTTGTAGGTGGTATTTTACCGATGCGTTTTTCTGGTCGTCCTTTGCGAGTAAACATCGGTGTCCATACTTCCCCTTTTCAATATTTCTATACGTTTCACCGATGTAAATTTTGGGCCAGTTGTTGTAAGGTATGTGGTATATGCTTGCTCCAGGGATAGAATTTTTTCTAGCAACTAACAAAAATAGGCCCACAAACTGCAACAAAACATACGAAACTGTCAACAACATAATCTGTAAACCATGGAACAATTCTCCACCTCATCATCTTGCTGATGGTGTCACTCCCTGCGAAATGTTTGTGAACTGACCCAATCTGTGTTTTCTTAATTGCCTATAAAAGAATTCATCATTATGTCGAATACAACCTACCCATTCAATAAACACACACACACACACACACACACACACACACACACACACACACACACACACACACACACATTAATATATGTATATTATCAGCCTTTAACGTCAGTCGTTGGGATGGACATTCCCAAAGATTTGCCAGACCTTTTCATCATGGGCATCGCTGAACCACTACTCTCTGAAATTATCTAGCTCGTCACGCTATCTTACAATCTGTTAGCCACAATTTCGAATATGATATCTGGAGATCTATGTCGTGTATCATGAGGTCTAGCAGTCTTCTGACTTTCTTGCAACATATCCAGCCCTTTGCCTTTTGAATTTTCTAACTTTTTCTATGATATCTCGGGCTCCTGTCTTTTCTCTGATATACTGTGCTGTCATAATCTCCTCATGTGAGGTTGAGCTTGATTTTCTCATGTGCACGTTGTATGGTTCTCTTTGAGGGTCAATCTTTTGATTATTTTCCGTGTTTCAGCTCCATTGGGGCCTTTCGGTAGGATGCATTGGTTGTATAATCTTTTTTTAGAACTAGTGGGATTTGTGTGTTCTTGAAAATCGAGCTTGCTCTAGCAAAAATTTCTCAACTAAGTGGAGTCATCAATGGAGACTTGCTGTCCGAGGAAGACGTAGAGGTCTACTTTATCTAGCACTGCGTTTTTTGATCAGCGTGTCTTTGACCAACGTGTTTGTGGCACAAAAACATTTGTTTTGCTGAAGTTCAAGTGGTAGCCAACTTTCTTGCTTGTTTCATATAGTTCGTCTAGCATTATTTGGAGGTGGTGAAGGTTCTTATCAAAGAAGATGATGTCGTCAACAAATCCGAAGTTACATTTGTATTCGTCGTCTATTCTGATTCCTTCATGTTCCCGTTCTAGGTATATATTCTAAGACTATATCAAAGCAGGTTGTGAAGAGTTTGTTTGAGCTGATACTGCTTTCTCTCACTATACATATATATATATATATATATATATATATATATATATATATATGAATACATCGCTATTATTTGTGTAATCGATTTTATATAACTTATATTTCTTTTAAAGTTCCCTTTGCTTTTGACACCTTGATATGAAAGAACGTCTCCTCTCAAATTTGTACCCCTAAAAAAAAGTTATCCATCAGTTTTTATCGCTGAAAGTAAAAGAAAAAAATCCTCCATTTCAATTTCGATCCATAAAAGAGGAAAAGACGCATTAACGTGTTATACAGACCCGTAATTTTAGGCGAGGAAATCGTGGGAAAAACATCTCTCCTGTAAAATATGCGCAGACATTTCAGAATGTATGACGTTTGAATTGAATGTTTGTTCAACTTTTTACCCCGTTCGTATCGACTAAAAATGAGATTTTATATGATTTACATTATCTACTTTATGTTTTGAAAAACGAAAATTACACATCCACCAGACTAAACGTACAGACATGTTTACACAGCATTACAACAAGCTACCTGCAAAAGTAAGCTCATACTAAGAGGATGAAAATCATAAACAAGAATGTTTTGAAAATTAACTGTTACATATAGGCTGTCTTTGATTGAATGATCCATGACAAATACTCCCCCATATACTATGTGAAGACAGAGAGAGACAGAGACAGAGAGAGACACAGAGACAGACAGAGAGAGACAGACAGACAGACAGACAGACAGAGAGAGAGAGAGAGAGATTTTACACTGTGGATGCCTTCCCAGAGGAGGCATATTAAAATCAGCCCTAGATAAATATATTATACTATGGAGTGAAGGGGTTCTTTCTAAACGTTCAAAAATTATGATTTTCCCTTCAATGAATGCATATTAACAAAAGTTTTACACAAATAGAAATGTAGAATATATTACCGTATGTATTTATGAAGTTAGTTATCTAATAAACATAATTCAATATTAAAAAGTTACGCAGTGTTGAGTCGTCTTAATGAAATTTTAACCATTTGGAATTTTTGGTTACGACAAAACTTTAAAATTCATGGACAATCGACGTGATATAAATCGTTTAAATTTCAATTTATTAGTTTCTGTTGTTGTTAAAACCAGTGTCTGGTCTATAAAGCATGGGAGAGAGACCCAACCAGTAAGATTTCGAACGTGGTAGGATTGTTGAACATCAGAATCAGGGTCTATCATAAAATGCAATAGCTGAGTGAATCAAAGTCAGATAGTTGTAGAATGTTTTTTTGTATTATCCAGATCGTTATGGAGTCAAGTTGGTAGTATTGATAAAATGCTGGATCGTCATAAGAGGACAGTTATCTGCAGCATAGCTTCAATCAGTCCATCGCTCGTCTGAAGTCAGAAACAAGGCTCAACGTTTGCACAAAAAAAAAGACTATCGGTGGAGAATTATGAAATCAGGATTGAGACACAGGAAGATATCGCAGTGTCCAACTGTTGATGATTCATAAACAGTACCGATTAGAGTTTGCAAGCATTCATTAAACGTGAGATGAGGGACCCAGCACTGAAAATGATCCACAAACAATCTCTGGTCTATACGTTCATTTGGCCTGATCATTAATCATAAACCTAATTACCATAACACATTTCTTTTGGAAAATGAACTGTTTACATCAGAGATATCTATCTATGCTGTCTGTGGATAATTGCTGATAAAAATCTTCGTGTTTGATAAACAGAAGGGGTTTTCAATGCTGACTCATCTTGTTGCTAAAATAGTATCTTCATAATGATAATTACCACTGGAATCGTCATTTCGAATTTAAAAGAAGAAATAAATAGGTTGAAAATATTCCTTATCTTCGGAATTTCATGCAGACTTTTTGATCTCTACTAGTTGAATGGATTGATCGGAGCATGAAGTCATGCTTTGGCTGTTTTGAACTCTATGCACTTTCTTCACCCAAATATCTCATCAAAAGAACCACACACATCGACAGGCATTTAGCTTAGAAAATGAACAGCTCACCTGAGTCAACGTCCTATAGACACAACTTAGAACAAAACAACATTTTAATCAACCGTTTTATTTTTATTTGTATCTTTGAATTGTTTTCTTGGCTCACGTAGGAAGGCACGGCCGTGAACCACAATTAGAAAAAAAAAAAAAATGAAATTTTAATCATTTCGGAGAAAAAAAAATTGCATATATCATTTTCTATGTAGCTGAATATTGGAAATCGTTCGATAAAGGAAACCATCCCATTTATAACCTTTTAAACCATTGGCGAAATTTTCGATGGAAGATCATGCAAGTAAATTCCAAATGCTTTTGGGAATCTTTTGGCAGAGGAATTATATATATATATATATATATATATATATATATATATATATATATATATATATATATATATATATATATATATATATACATCAGTTCGTGTAGGAAAAATTATCGAATATTTGATTAAAAGATAAAATCTAATAAGTTCTTAAAATGTTCCATCCTCGCTCAGTTTCAGATACCAGACCATTAAATAATTCAAGCGATCATTTTAAAATTCAAAAGCAACCTTCAAAAATAAATATGAATTATCGTAACCCACGAATGTACTAAAACTAACCATCTAAATAATTATGTAAAATTATCTTTAAAAAATAAATCCTCTATCTTAAATCATCTGAAGAAGATAGAATTTTTTTTTATCAACAATCACCTAAAAAATACCAGCACTAAATTTGGGCATTGTCGGTTCAAAATGAGGCCAGAGACTGAAAGAGCACTTTCTTGTAGAAGGAAAAAAACAACTTTTTTGGTGATGCTTAGTGTCGCACTCACACAGATCTTCGAAGCTGTAGCCCCAGTGACCAGGAGGACCTGGACGCGAGCACGCATACAAATACACAGTCGGGCAATGAAAGAAGAAGACCACTTGGCTGATTAGTCGGATAAGATATTTGTATAGCTACAGCGATTCGATATAAGTTTATTCATTTAATTATTAAAAAATATTTTCTCAAGAGAAACATGTCTTCACTTGAATTTAAAAAAAACAAAACAATATCTAATCTATTTTGAATGCTTTCAATATAAATACATATATTCATTGGAAAGAAATTTTATTGAAAGCATAAGAAATTTACGTCTATGACCTTTCATAGTTACTATCGCTATGGTTTAATATGGTGAAAACGGCATGACTTCCCACACCTAAATACTTAAACTTGATAAATTTAGTTTGAATGCATGTGATTTTATTTTAAAGTCATCAACGAGGCATAGTTTTTTTTTTGTTCCGAACATTGCTTCATATAATACGAGAAGTACTCAACACAGCCTCAATCTTTATTGCAAAATAATGACAAATTTAGAGATATTATCTTGATTTGTTGTCAGATAAAGCATTGTCGACCATGATTACTTTTGCACGACGAGTATTGCCTCCTTAAATTTGATTGTTTTTTGTCGTAAGATCGTCATTCTCGAGGCATTAGTAAACAGTGTGAAGGGGAAATAAAGAGTAGGAGAAATTTAAAAAAAAAAAAAACAGAAAAAGAAAAGAGTTCTCGTTTGAACCAGAGTTAATTCTTTATTTCTAATAACCCCGGTCTACTATTTTCCGTAGAGACGATCAGAGTAGTTGCTATGAAAAAAAGCTGAAACTAAGATGGAAGAAATACCCATCAAAAATGAATAATGATTTACAAATGTATTTCTAAAATCAATCAACATCGTATGAAGCTGGCGAAATGGCATATATGTGTAGCTAATTTGTTTTTAAAGGTACAGAACGATTATATATATATATATATATATATATATATATATATATATATATATATATATATATATATATATATATATATATATATATATATATATATATACATATATATATTTATATATATATATAATCACTTTTCGGCATCCTTTCAAATATCCGGCCACACTTTTTTTTGTCAATACGCTCTGGACACGCAAACAGTTTGCCCGAAAAGAACAACTTGAAGTACGCCACCAGAAATAAGGCAAGAGCATCAGAGTTTAATGATTTGAATATGCAGCTAAGTTACTGACGATCCATGGATTCACATCGATGTCTATGTATGTATGTGCATGTATTACACAAATTATTTGAGGCAGAGTCAACGGTGCAAGGAGATGATTGGTAATCGCCAGTGGAGTAAATTCGATTCTGAAAGGATGCCTCGCTACTATAGCCTTGTGCCAGACTAAGCCGACTTTCGTAGATAACTATGACTGATTTGGAACAAAGCCTTTTGGCATTTGTTAAATATGTTGAGAGGTATGCAATTTTTTAGAGGAGATACATGCACACACACTCACACATATACATATAGAGCGACGTATATTTTCACTCAGACGCACGTAAACACATATGTACTCACACACATTTATATGTCTGTATATATATGCATGTTCGTGCATGCACGTATGTGTGTGTGCACGCGCGCACGGGCGCGTGTGTGTGTGCGTAACCTGCACTCCAGAAATGAGACACCAGCATCCTCACAGTCTGCTAGGCAGCGAAATAATTTCATCTTCTGACAGTTTATCACTTCACCGAAATATTTTTGATTGCTAAATAAAAGATATTTCTGTGAGAAACCAGATATACAAATAAATTATAAAAGGGCAACGTAATAAAACTTGATTGACAGACACGGCAGATAACATCGGAAAAGCATTAAGACTTATAGTAGATAGGAGGTCAGTCTGAAAAAAAATATCAAGCCGTTTCAAATATCTCGAGAACCGGCAGCGCAGCCTCGATGCAAATTTGCAACCAATCAGAATGGATCTCCACGAGTGTGTGTGATCAAAATAACTACCTTGGGGTTACTCAGTCAGCATTCAAACGCCATTTCAATTGATATTAGTAGCATTTGAAAAATGAGCACCGTTTCATTACGATGGAAAACGGAATTAAAAAATAGCATTTTCTTAAAATCCCAAACTTTGTTTCATGTCGATTTTAGCCGCTGAACGAATGTCACAAAAAATAAAATAATGCTATTTCTTTAATGTTTAAAGTTTCATTGCAAGCTAATCCCCAGCAAAATATCATCTGCGTTTTGTTGTTGACGTCTCTTTGTCTTTATACATCAATATTGAGTGGGGTTTCTTTTCGAGTCCTCTTCAGATAACATTAGCAGAAAGAGAATTCAAAGGGTCATTATCTAATAAGTTACTTAGATTATCTACAACATCACACTAGCTATTCAGTATATCATTTAAAGTTTAGACGTAGAAAATGAAATATTTCACAAATATTGATAATTAAAAAACACAAAAGATATATATATATATAAATATATATATATATATATATATATATATACATATATATATGGATGACTCAATTATTCATATATATATAAATAATTGAGTCATTCGCAGACAGCTGTTTCGTTGAATTACAACTCTTCAGTATGGCTATAGACTATTCAATATCTTGTTCTGTATCAAGAGGTAGGATCGAAACCTTTTCTTCAGAACCAGAGGCTGGCAAATCACCTCTGCCCTATGCAAAACTGGATGGTCAGTGGGACTGAATTTAAGCAGTACATTTACTTACGCACCATTCCCCATCCACCATAATGCTCCATTCCAAAGTTGGAAGACCTTTGCTATTTATATAAAACCTCATCACCCTTCCATTTATACCATCCTTAACCTACCCACACAATCTATTACCAAAGCACTTCCCTCCTACCCTGATACCCAATATCCAATCCAAGACCTACTACTGTTACTAACACTACAGGCTTCATCACATCTTGAACTAAGTCTCATCCAGCAGGATGACCCTGGCAGATGGGATAACATTTTTTTGCTCACAGAAGCAAAGCTCCTGATGGTGAATGCACGTTCCCCAGCAAACTTATAACCTCTAAAAGGTACACGCACACAGCACACACGACTGAAGATGGGAATACCTCCCGAAACATGTCTAAACCATCAATGAAAACATACAAAATAAGCCTAACTTCTATACACTTTCAGTCATATATATATATATATATATATATATAATTTTATCTTAAAACTGAAAATTTATTACATGGACGTCGTCTAAACAACGCTCATATTCCGTACCAGACATGACCAGACGTAACCCATCAACCAATGTTCACTTCTGCTGCGATCTACCCGGCTTTGCAGTGCAAAGGGTAAGTTATAATTCCGAGACAGCCTTGTATCAATCCACACCACGTGTTGTGTCTCACAATACAGATTTATATTGTTCATTCTTTGAAAATTCTAAGAGTGTGAAAATATTGAAAGAGCTGCGGATTCCTCTATGGGTAAGAGTGATAAGCAAAACAGAAAACATCTGTTATTATCGATATGATATTACCATTTTGAAATTCAAAAATTCCGAATACTCAAAAGTGTCTGTTTTCACGAAAATCAGAAGCGAGATTATGTAACTACATATATATATACACGATAAACATACACACACACTCACACACACACACACACACACACACACACACATATATATATATATATATATATATATATATATATATATATATACACGCGATATAATTATGCGTTAGTAAATATACATTGTTTAGTTCGGTCCGACTGACTGTCCGGTTCTGCGTAGGGTAGGGGTAAAATGTTTGCCTGAAGCAAAGATTTCGATCCTACCTTGTGGTACTAGATGCTGGAAAGTCGATAGCTACATTGAGGACTTGTTATACAACGAAACAATTGTCTGTGGATGACATATATATATAGGACTCAGTTGACAGTGAGGACAATAATTGTATGTTAAGTAAAATTTATTTCAACTTTTCGATCGAATGAAATAAAATTGATCCGAAAGAGTTTTCATTTTTTACCCAGTAAATACGTATTAAGCTATCACAACGCGTAAATGAACAAAGCTGTACATAATAATCTTAAAGGTTATGTTTTTGTGTTATCAAAAGGTCAGTTATATATATATATATAAAATTCATCAAAATAAAATCTTCAAAGAAACTTCTATTCCCATATCATCTTATACACAATTCTTAAAGAAAAGTATATGCAATCTTCAGATGCAATTTCTTTTTTAAATCAATTACACCGACGATAAAAAAGCGCATAATGCTACAACTGAACTCAATAACAAACACACCCGAAAAAGACTCAACAAATATGGATGATATGGGTGCATAAATCATAACGACAACTTCCCAACAATTATAACGAAAGAAACTAAACATAGAAAATACCTTTGAAGCTAGAATTTTCGAAGTACCCCTGTAATGACATCGGACATCGGATAGCATTGATGTTAGATGACAAACCCCAATGCCTTCATTACTTGGAGTACACGAATCTTTTCAATATTACTCCATTTATAATTATCACATTGATAAAACCGAAAGGCGAAATATACAATTAGAATAGATTTTAATTGACTTATTTTTGCTTTCTTTCTTTATTGTCAACTAAATCCATACTCTCAGATGTATCATGTCCACAAAGTTATCACAACACCATATGTATATATATATGTGTGTGTGTGTGTGTGTGTGTGTGTGTGTGTGTGATTGAGCGTTTGTGCATGCATAACTATAGTCTAGAACGCTTTGCTCCTTTAAACTATAAACATTAAAAAACTGTTTAAATTGATTTTTGTGTTTCTCCAAATCTGTCAATGCAATTCATGTTCTTCATTTTTTTTTCCTTTGATTTCCCTACACTTTGATATTACTGTACAATATATAAATTGTCTCTTGTTGGGATCATCAGTTATTTACCATGTAGCTGTTTCGGGAATTTAAAAAACAAAACAGTTGTATCAACATGGCACCTCAGCAGTGTTGATCAAACACCACCACCTTCATTATATAGTTTCTGCAATGAGTGTTGTTTGTCATTTTATATGAGGTTTCATGTGTATTGTATATTTATATCATTTTACACTAGACATTTATTTTCTGAAACAGGGCTTACTCTGGGAGATTACCCTAAAAGCGTTTATAACGATGAGGGATCATAAAGTTTAACAACAGACATGACTCACTCTTTGTGTTATTTTCATTGATGCTCACCCATGTGAATATCAAATTTGTAATATATATATATATATATATATATATATATATATATATATATATATATATATATGTATATGTATATATATATATTCAGATTATAAACCCTTTAAATGCATTTTTTGTGAAACCGAATCACATAAAAACAACAGATTACATCATCAGCATTCAAGGAATCGGCTAGCACACAACAGACCCTTTAGGAAACAGAATAAGCATACTCCATCTATTTAAGAAAAAAAGAAAATCTTACCAATCATCTACTCAAAAGACTAAAAACGACACATCCACTTCTACTTCTACCCCATACATGTCAACACATATGATTAAATGCTAGACACAACACTTCTATTCTTAAAAAAACACACTGACCATTTTCGTCCTAACTCCACGGCTCACTGACCTTTCTCATCTCAGACCAACGTTATACTTACAGACACAGATACAAACACCTCCTGATCCCTCCTCTCACTTACCCTTCTCACAGACCAACCTGATTCTCACCTCCCACCAATTCCTACCAATCAACAGAAGACTCCTTATTTCATTATTCAAATCTCAAACATGTGAACAGCGTACAGTTTCACTGAAAAAGGTGGTTGGCAACCGTCGTAACGCACCAGACCATGCCCATATGATAATAAACGTTTTCGAGATGTAACACCTGCTTTTCTCTGAAAAATTCCCCTCGCTCCCAAACAGTGATTTTACCAAACACACGTGTGTGCATATATACATATATATATATATATATAATTGTCTCATCCACAGACAACTGTTTCGTTGTATTGCTATGTGTGGCTATAAACTATCCAATATCCAATCCAGTACCACGAAGTAGACTCGAAACCTTTGCTTCAGACCCAGAGGCTTGCATTTTACCCCTGCCTTACCCAGAAGTAGACTGTTTGTAGGACCGAATTTAAGCGATATATTCACATTATGCACCATTCTCCATCCACCAGAGTGCTCCATTCCAGAGTTGGAAGAGCATTGCTATACTAGCTTTCAAGGACGACTTGCCTTACCTAAAGAGTGCTCAACCCTGAAGAAGGGAGCATTATATATATATATATATATATATATATATATATATATATATATATATATATATATATATATCCTAGGTTGCAATCGAGAAAGACTGATGATTCTAGAGTAGCATCTTAACTTCAGGAAATACTGAAATGGGCGTGTGAGTTTAGCAACCCTAAGTGCACCACTCGCAAGAGGGGCCCAAATTAAGCTGAGGATAACCCTGAAGAACAATGCCACAGTCTACCAAGAGGGGGAAATGAGACTCATCTTACTGATGAGACATGGGATGCCAAATACCATTGCAGGGAAAACTTTTAAGAATGAATTTATAAACGGTTAACTGGGAATCCCTCCCAGGTACGCCCTTACCCCCACCGGTGGATAGGTTCAAAGTTTCTAAGTTCAGACTCACCATGACCTACCGAGTTTTTTGAGGGACGAATACTTAGGAAAACGGCAAAGCTACTGGGTAGGAATCGGCAGACAGTACTGTCATAAAACAGGTTGAGTTTCAACTCTGCAAAGAATATAACTCAAATACTTCGCACTAGAAGACAAGACCTCGGAACATCCTGCTTCCAACAGTGAGCAAAGACAAACCCCCGGAAGAGAAAATCATGCTTCAGGCAGAAGTGAAGAGAGGAGAGCAAGAGCAGAGGAATACTGAGAGCAAGGTGTCTTAACTATAAGGAGGATAGGAGCCATATCCTTCTTGCCGAGTGAAGTCTACAATACCCTTGAGAAATTTCACAGATTTCGTATGCAGGGAGGCCATTGTGCAGATTGTGTCGCCAGAAAGGAACCACGGCACATATTCTGTCAGGTCGTAAGACATCATTTACCCAAGGCAGGTACAGTCTCTGAACAGAAACTTAATCAAGTCCTCCTTACTTCAGTCGGCAAATAAAATGGAGATGATTGCCGGCCTTGGAAGGTAGCTCCAGTTCCACTACATTGTGGTCAGATGTGGTTATATATGCAAAACAGGGAAAGAGAATAATTATGATGAAACTCTGTACAATGAGAAAAGGGCCGTGAGGAGGCTACAGAGAGGAAATACCAGCGGCCACCCCAGAGTGATTCTTCGCTTGATTCCTTCTCATTTTAAGAATTTTTCATGGAGATTTGTTTGCGCAATTTGTGTTCCCCCAATCATCGAATCATTTATTATGGATGTCAAGTTCAAAATTCTCAGAAAAATGATAATCTGATGTCAGATGAATATGGAGGATGCTGTAAGACTATATATCTCAATTATTCTCCAGACACGGTCAGCTTAGAGGTATGGAATCAAACACTGTCATTTAGCCTTTCATTCAGTTCATGTGGGATCCATCACTCCGACTCCTTAACTTTTCTATTACCTGGCGTGATATGGTCATGCTTGGTATCGATATTTCCAAACTTAAACGTATTGAAATAATACTGAGGGATTCGCTCAGTAGTAATGCTCACTTGAAATGCTTTTTGATGTAATCAGCAGCTCAAGCAATATCATGGGCTCAAAAACTTCCAATAATTATGAATAATATCTCCATTTACAATGAATCTGTAAAAAACGAACCAAGTAAATTTCTGATTTCCACCATAATTCTCAATGATGTAAATAATGACGGTCTATGTGTGGTAAACTAATATTACATATCTGCAAATTCTTCAAGGCTCTCTTTTGAAAATACAGTTGTAAACCGTATTTTTTGCCAGAAACCTTTTTCACGCACAAGACGTTGTCCGAGAATTGATATTGTCATAAGTATTGTAAATCATTTTGGAAAATTCGATTCAGTTGTATGACAGCATATTCAGAGTGTTTTTGTTTATTTGCTTTTTTTTAAATATTTTGTTTTTAAAAAAAAAAACTCAGTAGATTCATTAATGGTGGAGAGATTAGTAAAATAACACCTGCCAGTTAAGCCACGGTGACTCGAGAGACTAGGCTTTAGTCACCGAAGGAAGTGTTGCATACGCTGTAGGTCTGTAGGGAGTAACAAACAAGCACATTTGATATAAAATTTTCTCACCACCACAGTTAATAATTGAACTACCATAGTGTCAAACTTTGAAATCATGTAAAAAAAAATGCTATCGAAAATGATACGGTCAGAATAAATTCTATTTATGACATTACTGGCACTTTTCATTGGAGACATCAAAAATACACCTAGAAACGTCTAGATTCGGTAGAATCTATATTTCATGAATAAACCCGTCCAAATACCCCCTATCCCCCAAAATGATTTTTTTTATCTTTTTTCAAGTTGGGTATCAATTCTGATTTATAAGTCAATATACAAAACGATATGGCTGGGAGCGCTGGGGTACGCATATTCAAAAAGGGATAGAGCCCTTTGTCACCTTTGATGGTTACGGTTATTCAATCAACATCATATGCGTATTCTCAATTTTAATCAAGTGACAGTCCCTCTTGATCAGTATTCTCCTGAGTATTTTTGCAGAATTTGGTCGTGCCTTGTTATTTCCAAAATTACAATATTACACAATTTTTATCTATTTGCAAGGACTTTATGGACCGCTCCGAGTTAGTCAGTGATTGAACATCGACACTTCCTTTGCTCGTATATCCCAAAGCTTTTGCAATTTTCGCGCAATGTCCTGATAATTGTTACATGTTGTCATTCTCCGTCAACACAACTTTGTGTAATGATATTTATATTAATTAATTGATGTATATATATTTTATTCATTCACATATTCTTTGCGACGATTATTCTCTTGCTTTGGATTAGGTCATTTTTCTGAATGTTGAAGTCTTGATAATGTTCATATTCTCTGTTCTCAAGGAAAATTCCTGGTTTGTGCTCGATAATCTAACAACTTGCACAGTTCCAAATCGATTGCTATCCCCACTTGAGCATGTTTGTTATTGTATTCCATCAGGGACAATTCGTTGCATTCGGTTATTACTGACTGTCTACATGACTACATGGAGGTGACTTGCAATGTTTTGTTGCATTTTGTTTATTTTTACCTTCACATAATTGGATATGAGTAGTTATTACGAGTGATCATTTTTCTCTTTTCTAATCCCTTCTTCACAGCCATTTCCCAGGATGTTTCTTGAAAAAAAAAATCCGTTTGTTCTCACATTATTCTTTGCCAAGGTACAATCTGAAAGGTCTCACTGAGGATCAACCGAAAGAAAAATGTTTTCTAGCACTAAGTAACATCGCCTATTTCCGTATTCCGGTAGTCCGAATCAGAGTTTCAGATTTTCAATTTTTCCTAAATGTCTTTGGATCTATTCAAATGTGTGATGGTGATCATAATGGATCACTCAGTTCTCTGGCAAGGTCCTGATATATATCCACTTTTTCATTCTTTTAGTTCACTTGCAAGTCACTTACACTTACTATTATTGATGTCATCATCATCATCATCATCATAATCATTCTGATTATCATTATTATCATTATTATTATCATTATTATCAATAGTAGTCGTAGTAGTAGTAATTGTAGTAGTGGTCCCATCAGATTTCCCTAGCCTGTTTGGCTGGAGGCTCAGTGACTCTAAAGTCTCTTGTGCTCTTTTTGAACATTATTTTACTTCTCATTTTTTCTCATGTTTGGTATACGCAAGCATCAAAGTTACAAGAGAAAGTAACGCATTTTAATGCAATTATCAAGACCATATATCCATAGAAAACACGAATGCGGTGAGGAATCCCATGATAATGAGGAAGTGTATTTCTTATGTAATATGATAATGAATGAGTAATTGGAAGGTTGTTGTGGAAAAAGTACAATGAATTCAATTAATAAAAACGACACTGATTTAAAACAACTACACTTACAATTACTATAATGGGAACAACTATAATAAAACAGCATCGATACTGTTATTAGTATTATTTGTAATACTACTACTACTACTATAACTAATAATTATAATAATGATAATAATAATGATGATAATGATAATAGGAACGTATTCAATGCAATTATTAAGACCATATATCTATAGAAAACATGAATGGCTTGAGGAATCCTATCCTAAAGAAAAAGTGTACTTCAGATATAATACACGGTGAATTCGAAAGATAGATAAAAAAAATGTCAACCACAAGAGATCATGGACGTAGCTTAGCAAAGGGAACTTGATGAGAGAGACTCAATGGCTCGCCATGGGAGCCTGAAACAAATAAATCGGAACAAATAATGCCAAGGAAAAAATCGCAAGGACCAAACCAGACAGTAAATGCTGCCTATGTGGAGAAAGGGATGGGACTGTAAATCACATAAGCAGTGAATGTAATCAAGTAGTCCCGAAAGAGTATAAAACAGACACGGCAGAGCAGCAACAGTGATACACTCGGAACTGAGCAAACGAATGGGATTCAACCAAGCAGACAAATGGTATTAGCACTAACCGGAGAAATAAGAGCAAATAAGTTACTCTGGGACTTGCACACCTAAATTGACCACCTGATCCCAACGAGAGGACCGGACTTGGTAATCGTGGACAAGGGAAGGAGAAACTGCAAGATAAAAGACGCTGCCATGCCTGCAGAACACAGAGTAAATATGAGAGTGACTGTAAAGATTGGGAAATACCAGGATCTGGCAAGGGAGATGAAGGTATTTACATTGAAAGTCAAGGTAGTACCAGTAATTATGAGTGCACTCGGAACCGTGCTGAAGACACTGAAAACGTATTTGGAGGGACGGGATAAGAGGAAGGATTGTGGTTATGCAGACCAGAGAACAACTTGGAATTGCATGAATACTGAGGAGAGTACTGGAAATATGAGATCTACGACCCCAGCTGTTAGCAATGGCCTAAAAGCCAAGAAAAAGACATCGTAGAGAAAGTACAAACAACAGCGCTGCTATGATAGGTGAGAACGATATGGGAGGAGGGCTGGAAACCTGAAGATACTTTCTGTCATCCCATCTCCAGCGATAACCACGTAGCAACTGATGTGAGCCTGTAAACCACAGCACTGCTGTGGACTGTAAGAGTGTGAAGACGAGGGCTGGAGACTTGAGGAGACTTGCTGTCACTCAGTCTCCATTGGTGACCATCAGGCAACTGGTTTGAAAAATGGAAATGATGATAATAATAATAATAATAATAATAATAACAATAATAATAATGATAATAATAATAATAGAGATGATAATAATATTAATAATTATGATTCAACTCACAGTATGAAGAGTAGCATTGCTAATGAAATTGTAGATATTGTAAACGCTCTGAAAAAACTTGATGTCACTTGCTGTAGTTCTTAGAGCATTCTTGCAGGAAGCAATTCATAATATTTTATGAAAAGTAGTAATAAAAATAATAATTAGGGCAAGCGGCCAAATCGAGACCTGAAGGTCACAAAACAAGGTCAGCTGACCCGATTCTTGTTGCGTTCCTAGATCAGTAAAAGTTGACCTTTTCCGAAATGGTGTTAAGCTGTATGCAGTGCCGGGGCAGAACCTGCTCAGGGTAGATGAGTTCACTGCACACACAATATGCAGACTGAGTGAAAATTTTCATTTGTTTCTCTATTTTATCTTTTTTCCTTTCCTCCTCCCGGCACCCACAAGGTTTTTTTCTTGTGATAGTTGTCGTTGTCTCCCTTCCTTTTTTTTTTTACTTGCTTTCTCTCTCTTTCTTTTTATTTCTTTTATATAGGTAGACCTCCGTGTGTGACATAGAAACATAGATTAGCACCAGTCGCATATAAGCAACCTCGAAATTATACGTGGCTATATATATATATATATATATATGTGTGTGTGTGTGTGTGTGTGTGTGTGTGTGAGTGTGTGAGAGAGAGTCTACTTGCACGTGCACACTTTTAGACACAGACGTCAACATATATTTTATTAACCGGGATTTGCCTTGAGCCATGGTCACATGCTCCAAGTTAAAACTCTCGAATAGACAGAGTGAAGACTGCTTCCCTTCGTTAACAAATTGCCCTCTGTCGCCTAAGGACGACTTCCGAATTCTGATAAAGGCCGTACATCGAACGCCATATTCTAAACAATTTCTTTTCTATCCTCCCAGCTACTGGGTAGGTGGTGCTACACAGTCTCTTAAAAATACATCCATTTTGTACATTAAATACAAGTAGGAAAAAACGGGAAAACATCTGCTTTTTTTTTTTCATCTGGGTGAGTAGAGACTGGAATATGGCTTTATTTTGCCGTTATGTTTTGGGTGATGAATATTGTCGAGGATTGGAAACGGATAGCTTACCACAGAATTTAGCATCCAAATATCAATTTATCACTTGGAGCTAAACCGTCAGATCCCACAGCCTATGTGAATTTGCTAATGTTGGCATTATCAATTCTCACTTATACAAGTTATATTTATGAATTCACCAGACATGATCTCCAGTATTCGATATTGATTTTGTCATAGACACAGACAGACAGACACACAGACAGACACACACACACACACATATATATATACATATATATGCATGTGTGTGTATACTCTGATTATAACATATGCGGCACAATAGATTCAGAAAAAAACTAATCTGTGATCAGAGCTGCATTTTAGAGCTGACTGCATTCGAACCCACTATGTATATTTGAAGTTTCCGCTGTTTTTATCTTAGTACACCGACTGGACTGTCTTATTACCGAAGTGATACTATTTTCAGGAAAGAATGTCGTTTAAACATTGAAATTTGCAAATTTTTCAACTCTAAACACGTGCAATGCAAACTAAAAGTCGGAGAAAAAGACTGGGATTTACTGTGCTCAAGACATAATACGAGCGTAATTTGCGTAATAGTCATTGAAATGATAATCCTAATCTGAGTGTAATCTCCAAGTTGAGATAATTCGCCCATACACTTGTCGAATTTTAACAGCTATGGCCCAAAAAACTGATTTTCAGCAAATAAAACCCCAAACACACACACACATATATATATATATATATATATATATATATATATATATATCTTCCCTTTGAAAAAAAATGGTAATCATAAAATTTGTAATAAGGGTGATAAGGATAAATATTTATCAAAACAAAACCTGCACGATCTGTTAGGGCTGGATCAGTAAATTGGTAACCAAGAAAAATCGAGGTTTTATTCCCTGGGAAAAATGCCCCAGCAATTGGCTGTGTGATCATTCTGTAGAAAAGATCTGAATTTAACCCATATACGGGTTAGAATTATTTTCCAGTCCATAATCCATGGCCTTTGGCAACACTTTATATCGCTATCATTAGCGAGTGCATCTTTCTTTCTCCAATGAAATCCAATATACTTTACATAACACATTATGAATGGATGTAAGGCTGAATGTAACGCAAAATACACTTCTGTTTTAATGTTTATTAAGCTTTTGTTTATTCAACTGCATCATACAAATGCCAATGAAAGTCCTGAATCGCGATTCAGTGTTTGGCTTCATGTTTATTGCCACAAAAACAATTCTCATTCGTGCAGTACTCTTATCATTTTCTCTTTCAAGTTTTATTAAAAGCACATACACATATATGCAAATAAAATGTTTCTATAGAGGTAAGGCAGAAAGTCAGCAACAATCCTTTTCTTATTCTAAGCTTTATATTACTGTCACAGAAAACTAATAAAAACTTCTGGTGACAGCATTAAAAGAATATTATATCCTTAGTTTAATATTTATTTTACCGTTAATGTCATTGCTAGAAGTATCTCGAGTGAGCTGACAAGTTAATTATGTTAACATAAGTAGTTCATAGGAACGAATTTCGGGATCGGGGTTTTTCTTCGGCTGACAATGTCAATATTGTGAAAACACTGTCTTCTGTCACCTTTTCGCCTTCTCTCTTATTTACTTAATCTATTTTCATTTATATATTTATTGTCTATTTATTAGGGTATTTATAATTAAGGATGAAGTAATAGTTATCTGTACAGTGAACCCATTTCGAATAACGGCTGCGGCTGTTTATGTTTACTCGGCACTGAATGAAATTAGGAAAGGCATGGATTCGCTTTTCCCTGAGCTCTATTTCATTGCCTGGAATATTGAGAAAATTACTCTTCGGTGATATACCATTCTGGTAAACGAGAAATAATTGCACAATTCTGTTGCGTCCATAGTCAATTTTCAACAGACCCAGTTCAATCATTTATGCAGGGATATATTTTCAAAGGCACTTTTCTAAGTTTAAAAAAAAAAATCTTTTACAAATCCTTCAACTTGAAAGACTACCATTTAGATTTACTTTGTTCATCATACATAGCAAATGAACGTATTATATTGAACATACATGAACATTATATTTTTGGCTGGACATGTTGCAAGAATGTCAGACAACTGCAGGACCCCAGGACTCAAAACGGGGAATCCCAGAAATCGCAAGCGAAATTGTGGTCGACTGAAAATAAGATGGCGTCACGAGCTAGACAAATTCAGAAAGTACTGGCTCTGCAATGCCATGATAGAGGGTTCTGACGAATCTTGGGGAAGGTCCATGTCCCGCAATGGACGCTAAAAGGCTGCTTTTTCAGATTAAAGCCGTAATAAGGTTGTACGAGGCCTGTGGCATATGTTATAAAGGGACCCTAGAAAAAGAAGAAAAAGAAAAACACGTTGACATTGCAACACAAAGATATTTTTCTTTTAAATTCACTAAATTTTTCCACTTGCTATTCAGCCAGATTATGCAACAAATATTCCTGATATTTCAGTAAAATTATATTGTTTCTGTTTTCAATTTTGTTCAGTGGTTATGAATTTCAGGTACCTTCATATTTATTAATGTGTCGTATTTGATTCGCATAGATCCTGTGTATTAAAATGACTACCTAAATTAAAGCTGACAATATCGCAAAACTTGAACACTCCATTGTTCATAAAAAGTTGAAGGCAGTATGAAACTCCTGTACAAATTATCGGTAAAAAGTGTACATTTACTCCTACTTAACTTAATAGATATCTTTTTAAATGACCAGAGTTTGGGATATTGTTGAACTTCATTGGCTAATTGTTTGATAGAAAATCATCCAGGCCTAGCCAGGAAATGACTAATTTGACAACCCTGCTTTCAGCAGATTATCCGTGGGTTCGGAGTTGGATGGGTAGTTTGGTCCTGCAAAAACTGCTCAGTTGTGGGAAAACACAAAAATGTGAACATTTTTTGCGAAAAAGTCAATATAGTTCAAACTGAACCCTAAACGTTCTAATGAACTAACCACAGAAAAAAAAAACAACAAAAAAAACCAACTTTTCGACTTATTTCCAGCTACTCATCCGTGTATTATTGGTGCTGTTTTTTTCTTTTGAACTATTCTTCCTTTAGATTGTTTGATACCAATTTGAAGTGTTTCTTTTGTTTCCAACTAATATAAAACAGTTTGTACTGGGTTAGATGATACCCACAGCAAAGTGAAATCATTGACCTAATCTATTGGTAGGAATGGAATCAGTCTGCCTTAAGTGCTCCAATCCAGGTTGTCCGTCTCCTAAACTGGTTACCAACAAATGTAAGGGAACCCCATCTGCTCTATTATTCACCCATAGCTACGGGGAAATATAGGCTAGCAAACTCTGTCTGCCTAGGTAGTCACCTATAGTCTAGGGAGGGATGGATTAATGCCTTCCCAAGGGCATTAGTACGAAGTGTACACCAAATGTCTCTGCCGGAATCTGAACTCGGTTCGCCGATTCTAATTTCCGTGTTCTCAGACATTAAACTTCTCGTCTTTTTCTTATTGAAATCTCCATGGATTTTTTTTTCTGAATTAAAACATTAGAGAAGTGAGGGAGAGGTAAAAACAGACCTATATCGCTCACCTAGCTACGTGTGGATCCAGGTATAAAGTAAACATTAAGGACATTGAACCCTCTATTTCATCCAACAACGGACACAGAAAATGAACAAGGTATAGCAGAAGTCTCAAGTAACCAGCTCAATGAGTTCCAAGAAGTTACTGTGTGGGATGTAAAGCAAGTCATGCAACAATCAAAATGCAGAAGAAGCACCAAAACCCGGTAACATCCAATAGACTTTACCAAAGAAGATGGTAAAGTCACCACTGAGAAACTAGCCAATAGATACAAATCATGTCCAAAACAAAGCCCCAGAAGTATGGGACCCTGCAATCATATACAAACTGCTGTCATGTATAAACAATTACTAGCTAATCAGCCCACTCCTCTGCAAACTTTTTATCAAAATGCTAACAAACCGAATCACCAGAACGCTAAATGAAAACCAATCACAAAAAAAGAAAGCTCCAGAATAAGCTACTCGACCATCTCTATTCGGAAAATCATTCAAAAGAGAAAGCAGCAAAGTTGAAATGACACCTGGTGTAACATTCAATGACTTTAAGATGGTCTTCGAACTCGGTGGAAATTCTCAAAGTTATTGATGCTATCATACATAGCGTAGACCCCGTATATGTCAGAATTTTGCAACATATCCACCGACAGATGATTTTTATTCCAACTAAATAGAGACTCTGGGCCTTTTCAGCTCGAAAATGGGGAAAGGTAAGTCGATATCACCTAAGCTAAGCTCTTCATAGCCTGCATAGAGATTATCTTTTGAAAAGTCGGATATAAAATCAATGAACAGATGGAAATTAGCTGGCCGTATTGCAAGAATGTCAGACAACCACTGGATATCGCAACTCACAATGTGGATCCCTAAAAATCATCTCTCAAGTCTTAGCAATGGTCTATATCTGACGAAGGAATCTAAAGGTTGCTGCTGCTGCAAATGCTGAATCATCGAATTGATAGCTCGCAATCCTCTAGCGCGGAGCCATTGAAAACGGGGGGCCGGTAGCATATACTACATTGTTAATCCAGCATTTTTTTCAATTGCTTTTTCATTCTCTACTGATGAATTACTGTAGAGTTGTACTCACATGTTGCGAGAATTTGAAATATTGTGCCTAACCGCTGGCCAAATTCATATTTCATTTGATGTTACCAGAGCATTCATATAATGTTATAATATAATCCAATATCTCATGTAAGATTTATCAAACAAATTAATAAAACTTCCATTCACTCTTTACTGATACAAAACATTACGGTCGTTGGGGGAAATTAATTTTTTAGCACCGACTACATTTAAACTTGCTGCCACTGCCTCGAAATACTCCTGTCCCAAGTTTATACCCAGGGTCGAAATAGGTTAGTCTCTTTTATTATCATCAGTATCCCCCGACTCTATCAAAATTCTCAAGCCGGTCTCAGATTCTCGCAACTTGGCATGCCCTTTGTCACCTAAGTTTTCCATCCGATTCTATTACATTTCTGACTCCTGGTCTTCCCTCTAATGTACTGCGTTATCCCGTGATCTCTCCATGCGATACTAATAATGATCCTCTCATGTGTAATTTGCATGATTCTTAGTTTGAGATCAGTCTTATGGTTAGATCCCATATTTCAGCTCCATAGGTGACTTCCGGATGCATTGGTTGTAAGCCCTTCCTTTCCCAAACTTTTGGGGTATTTTTCTTGAATGTTGAGCTGGTTCTGTAGAAAGCTTGCCAACTTACGGTGATTCTTCGTTTGACTCCTTCTGATGATGAGAATTTCATGGAGATTCGTTGCCCAAAGTAGTTGTAGTGTTCTTCTTCCTTTGGATCTGCATCCCTTATACACATCCGTTGTTCACAACATTGGTTTTACTGAATATGAAAACATATACTCTCACTTTTTCACTCCGTTTGTTTAATATTCTCTTTAGTTTATGAAAGTGCTTGTCGAAGAGGAGTATTTCAGCAGCAAATTTTACGTTAATTAGGTATTTGCCAGCAATTTTTATTCCTTTATTCGACTGTTCTAAATTTTGGAAGATCAATTAGAGGCAAACCGTAAGCTGATATCGGTAGATATGTTGCAGAACATATACTGAGTTCACTCCTTGATGTCTGATTGCATCGATGACTTTGGTTATTCCACTGAGTCGGAGTCTTTAAGGTTATTTTTATATGGTAGCATGATGCAGTGTTCCAATCTTGTAAGACTTTATCTATTGAATAGTCGAGCCAGTTTCCAAGTGATTACTCTACCAGACTTTGAGTTGGTCGACTGTAATGCTATTTTCTCCAGGTGCCATTCATTTTTGCCTGTTTGATGACTTGCTTACCCCCTGTGGGGTAAATTCTGGAAATGTTCCTGGTGGCTCACACATTGTGCTCCATGGGCTTTGTTCGGTTAAGAACACGGAGACATTGTCGAAAGCACCCGAAAGCATTAAAAGAGCCTTTGTCCCCCCCTGGTAATATTCAGGTTTAGTCCAGTTTATAATCCCAAGAATAAAACAGAATAGGCTATTCTATACCCACCTAGACCAGAATATATCTTATTGTGTTTTTCATAAATGTGTCTTTATTTTCAATTGTCTTGGGAGTCAATCTCCTTGCACGGCCTGCATTTCCAAATTACACACATACAGACACGTGCACATTCAAACACATATACATACTCATATACGCTGATACACCACAGACATGCATACACACTTACATATATGCATATACACACTCGCAAAAACTTACACATATACACATACAACGGCCATACAAACTCACATACATACAAGTTTGCACACATATATTCACATACAAGCATACACATAAATACAAACACACATATATATGCTCACTTATACGCATACAGATATACATGCACTTACATTGACTTATAAAAGTATACCCATACACATACACATACACACATGCATACACATATATTTAAATACATAATACACACACATATATAAACATCTGTGAATATATTTATGTGTGAATATCTATACATGCAAGCGTATATGCGTATGTGTATATGCTTATACACGTATGGGTGTGCTTGTGTACATGCCTATGTATGCATATGTATGCATGTACGTACGTTTGTATATATGGGTATATATGCATATGTGTGTATGTGTCAATGTTAATGGGTAAACATGTGCAGTTTTGTGAATACGTATGCAAATATGTGCAATGTGTACGTGTATACATGTATGTATGTACATCCATGTATCTGTATATGTATTTCTGTGTATATGCGTGTATGTGAATATCTATATGCATTTGTTAAATTATTTATGTACATATATCTATATGTACGGGTACGTATGTATTTGTATGCACGTATGTGTATGTGTTCATACGTATTTTACATGTTTGTTCATGTAAGCTTGTGTTATGCACATGTATGTATGTGTATGCATTTATACGTGAAAATGTGCCTGTGAGTTTGTGTGTATCTGTATGTGTATTTGATCATATGTGTATATAAGTGAGTGCATGCATACGTTTATGTGTATATGTAGATGTATACACATGTGTACATGTATTAGTGTGTATCTGTGCGTATGTGTGCATTTGTTGAATTATGTATTTGTGTGCGCATCCGTGCATGTGTGTGTGTGAGTGTGTATGTGCATATATCTGACAGCAAAATTTTGAAATTTTGTTTTATCCAAAATTTCCTTATAGTCAATTTCAGCAATCACTCTCTGTGTAGTGTGTTGAAAATCTGGATAAAGGGCCTCTCAGTGTTTGAGAGTTGGTGCAAGCGTTACCGAGAGAAAAGGCTACAAGATTAATTGTTAACTCACAACTGAGTATATAATTCTACAATTGCCACTTTTCGTCCAAGACAATTATTTCTCCCTTCCAATTACATTTTTTTAATATAATACTGATACTCAGGAGAACTTTACCCACTGGAGTTGAAAGCACTTAAATAAAGATAGAGTTATCTTTGTGTACATCAACTTTGCTTGTCTTAATTAAATTGATAGGTATTTATTTTTATGAACTTCGCATGTGTGAAAGTAAGATTATCCCTAAATGTGTGGTTTCTAAACAAATAAACAAAGTAAACGAAATAAAGCTGAAATTTATCTTATCAGCCTGTCTATTTAAAAATTCATAGGAAATGAATGCATGTCTATCCGTCTGACAGCCTAGCAAACTACCGCATCTGTGGATCAAGACTGACGCTTTCTCTAAATAGATGAAACGAATACCCCGTCTGTTATTTTTTAGAAAACTTTTCAATCTTTCTCTAATTTCTTTCTTCTTTTTTTTTTTTCTTAAATGTCTACACTTAAAACAAGTGTCGTTTCTCAAGTGGTAAGAGCCGATTCTCAAGCTCTGTTGGGTAGACAATAATTTCATAAGCAAAACGATTTTAATGCAAGTTACCTTATGTTACCTCTTGTCATTTCCTTCTTGTACTTGTAAAATATATGATACTAGGAGTAGCATATAGCTATCCATCTTTTAAGATGAATTAGATGGTTTTGATTAAGTTAATGTTTCCATTCTAACCCACATCATCTGTTATTTACCCTCTAAATTAATCAAAAAGGAAGACATTATTTGTGTATAGAAGTCAGGCTTGTTGTGAGATATATCTTTTCAAGTGCGAATTTGTAATTATTGCTTTGATTTAGTCTTTATTCAACAGTGAACATCTAAAGTGTAGGATTCCTAATTCGCTGCAATGAGTTCTTGGAAATCTTTCCCGCCAATATCTTCAGTTAGTCTGACTTTTGTACGATATGATAGTTTACTTTATTAAGACTAATGCCAATTAACAAGCTGCAAATGGATGTAATCTCCTGAGCATGCAGGGTAAAATGTGGAGATCTTTCATGCTTGTAAAATTAGACTTCTTCAACGTGATATCGCAGTGACATATATAAATATGTTCGGATATTTACGCTTGGTTAAATTCACAACAAAGGCATTATTGTTCACAAGAATTTTCTCTCACTATATTCGTAAGCATCAGGATAAATGTAAGTTATCACTAATGTGTCTAATAAATACTACCTGTGATATCACTGATCACTTACACAGCTAGTTGTAAAGATAATCTTGTGATGTCGAGCATATGGCTAGAGGTTAAGCCGAAATGTCAGTCTTGCAATACCTGAGTACTACGTTACTGTAGTTAATCTGTAAGGAATAAAAAAAGCATTTATTTTACAGTGAAAATAAAACAGTTGGTTGGAGTCTGATGCGCATCTTAAATATCTGGTATAAACAATGATGTCAATATTTTTGTGATTCAAGACACTGAAAAGAAGGTTTTATGAGTAATATTTCACGTCGAAATTTCAAAACATCTCTGAAAATCAATATGCAAATATTCATGGAAAACGTATTGACAGAAAATAACAAAAGAAATCGAAGAAATAATAATACATGCGAAAGTGATTATCTATTTGGTGCTTTGTCTCCAGTCAACTTCCCTCCAATAAAACAGTCTGGTATCATTTTAACACGGTTAAAACAATACCTGAGAAAGGGGAATCCGGGAAATAGCGGTTATCGTCCTTAACATGATGGTTCATCAGATGAAAATTTTATAATGAATTGATCTTTCTCTTCAAGATAGGATGGAATATTGTAGCCGCTTTAGTAAAGTTTAAAAATCAATATTGAAAGGGAAATGATTGGCTAATATTGTCATAAGTAAGTTTAAGGAAAATTCTTTTAGATGCTTCAGATTTTGCTGTTGAAAAGGAGACGGTGCAACAGAAAACTTGTTTACCTACGTTTTCAATACATCAGTGATACACATCAACTCATACATTATATAATGGGAGACGCATATCATCTTGTCACAGTGTTCGTCTCACACGCTTATAAAAACAAATAATAATAATAATAATAATAATAATAATAATAATAATAATAATAAGAAGAAGAAGAAGAAGAAGAAGAAGAAGAAGAAGAAGAAGAAGAAGAAGAAGAAGAAGAATGATGATGATGATGATAATAATAATGACAAAGAAAAGAGAAAATTGAAAAATAACACGTTAGAATGGACATATGGGCAGAATCGATAGTGAAATTCACAGGTACATTTCTTGGATGAACAAAAAAGAAAGAGCACCAATCAATGGTCGGCGAATGAGGAAGCTTATGACTATGCGCAAGGCATTACACCCCAGAGATTATATAGATTGTATGTGAAAAGGAAAGAGGGTGACAGAGAACCTACCAGTATAGAAGACTGTGTCCAAAAAGCCAAAACTGGAGATAGCCCTGCTGGATAGAAGCCAAAAATTTCTCTGGGACTTTGATATATCCACACTGACCATCCCATTCAAACTAAAAGACCAGAACTGGTTATCGTGAACAAGGGATGGAGAACCTGCAAGATAATAGACGTGGCCATGCATGCAGATCACAGAATAAATACGAAAGAGAGTGGAAAAGATTGGGAAATACCAGGACCTGGCAAGGGAACAGATGAAGATGTGGGACATGAAAGTCAGGGTAGTACCAATAATATTAGGCGCACTCAGAACTATACCAAAGACACTGGAAACAAGATTTAAGGAACTGCAGACAACAAGAAGTACAGAGGTCTGCACAAGTACTGCAAATGTAAGATATACGACCTCCATTTGTTAGCAATGATCAGGAAAAGGTTATAGTGGTGACGATTTAAGCTGCAGCGCTGTTGTGATATGCGAAAACTATAGGAGACGTGGCATGGAGACCTGAGGAAACATATCACCCAGCCTTCAGTGAAAATCAACAGGCTACTTGTGTGAAACTGCAAACCCTAAGACTATTGATGACCACCTGTGCAATTACCATTACTACTAATAATAATAATTAAAATGATACAAGTTAAAGCTCCAAAGGTAACACAATTTTAGCAAATATCAAGATTTTACCGCCAAAACCTGGTGTTTAGTATAGACGCCAAAAACTTTTACAGAGAGATGGGCTGCCAGCCAATGGAGATTAAAGAACCACTTTCAACAAAAGATGTAGAGAACTTCTGTGCAAACATTTGAAGCTACTGTAAAACGTCCAACGCAAATGCAGAATGGCATTGGAGGGAGGAGTAATGGAACATTATAACAGTGGTAGAACTTGATGTTACTCTGTGGGAGGCGCACGAATTGAAATCGCAAGGAATGGATAAAATCTCCAATCCTGGCCAAACACACTCTCATTTACCCGCATAAATTTAGCAAAATCTCTGTCAAGATCATGAACGCCCTGCATGAAGTAGATACGTGGTTAGGCAATGGTACCACTTACCTCTAGCTCAAAAGACGTGGAAAGAGAGACCAAAAAACTATAGACCTATTACCTGACTCAAAACCGCTTATAAACTAATCCCATAAAATCTAAAAAAAAAAAACAGAATGTACTCTCACCTTTAAAATTTGATATCACACTTCAAGAGCAAATAAAGCTGCAAAAAAATTCGTATGTGTGCAAAGACCGACTACTAATGAATTTAATTCTGTCGTGCCAAACTAAGAATTGCCAGGATAGATCACCAAAAGGCGTTTGACAGTGTACCACATATCTGGATACTAAAAGCACCTGAACTGGCACCTATTATAATTGATTTCCTAAAATGACATTGTACGATGAGATACTAAACTTAACTCTAATAACGGTATCTCTGAATCCAGGAATATAGCCATTAGGTTAGGAATCTTCCAAAGAGAATCTCTTTCACCTCTCCCTCAATGTTAGCGCTCATCTTTCTTTCAATTGAAATCGATAATACCACCTTTAGATATAAAACCGATAGCAAGAGAATAAAGCGCTTGTTCTTCATGGATGATCACATACTATGCGATAGATGAGCTGAGGGTGCTGTTGCAAACTGTTAAGAGGTTCAGTGATACTGGAATGAAATTTAGCTTCAATAAGTGTGCAAAATCAATCTTGAGTCGAGGAAAAGTGGCAACAAGAATGAAAGATATCCATGTAGACCTAGACACAATCACTTAAGAACTTGAACTTGAGGATACCTATGAATACATCGGAATCAATGATGGCAATGGATTTCAACATGCATTCATGAAAGAAAGAATAAATAAAGAGTACCACGAAATGATTTGAGCTATCCTTTAAAATGAACTTGACTGTAAGAACTGCATCCATGCAATAAACACCTAGGCAATACCTATTGCGCAGTACACATAATTAACCGAACATAACTGACATACGTTAAAACAGGATAACTTCTGAACAAAAGCAGAATACACCAACTAAAAGCAGTCGTAAATCCTACGAACAAAAATGTGCCAGAAGTATGATCAAGGTAGAACAGTCATACAAAACTGCAACCACTGGCCTTCACGCATACTTGCAAGCAAATGACGACTGAATGTCAATTCTTGTGATAAAACATAAAATAGCTGAAAGGCTTCTTTGAGTTGTGAGGTAATCCAAGGCAGTTCCATGAGAGCTAAAATTGGCTTACTTAAAATAAAAAGCCCCTTCAAATCCCACAAGAAAAGAAAAAAAAATAGAGCCAAGCAACTGGTAACAGAAAACACTGCTCGGCAAATACCCATACTACACCCAAGATGCTTATTTAGATGATGCTATAAAACCCATCAGTGGCTACTAAGTTCAGGATGAAAGGCCAAACAGACAGTTTCATTCTCGCTGAGTCTTCATACCAGGAATTAACAAGCACGCATTCTCAAAAACGATGCTGACACTAACTGTAGGCTCTGTGCAATGCAAAAACGGCCAATGAGGAAAACCCATTTAATGCCAAGAGCCCTATTTTATGCACACACACACACACACGCATATATATATATATATATATATATATATATATATATATACATGATACATATGAATTTGTACACGTACACAAACATGTAGACGTACCTCTCACCATGCCGACGAAGCATTTCTTTGAATGGTTCCTCTGATGTCGTCTAAATTGCTTTTTCGCCCCTCTCATTAAAGGTGTGTGTTTTAAATGACTTTATTTTGTATACTAGTTATTGTACACAAAATAAGTTTCTAGTTCCACATTATTCGTATGTGTCAAATAGTAATTTATCCCCAGAATGAACGTAGGATAGGTGACGATGATCTCTTGTAACATCTCAAAATCAATATAAGATCGGGTAAATTTCGGAAGGCATTTTCAAATCTCACAGCGATGGCTGCACCCTAAACCCTGAAAATTTGAGTTCAAGTGTAATTTGCCACGAGGATGAACATAGAATTGGTAGTGATAACCTCTCAAAACCTATAAATATCGATTAAAGATCAAGTGGCTTTTGGCATTTTCAACAGAGATGGCTGCAACCTGATGGGCTGCAATGTTGTGAGCAAGTCTAAAGACCTAGCGCTGTAGATAGGATAGGTGTTAATGACCTCCAGTGACATGAATTTTGAAGATGAATTTTGCATCCCCCCCTATACGAAGACTGCTGAACCATATGGGCAGCACCTTTGTGTACAAGAGTAATTTGATCCAAGAATGAATACAAGATAGGACTGGTGCTGACAACAGGTGATGTGTGAAGGTCAAAACAAGATCAGGTCAATTAAGCTATTCCAAAATCGAAGTGAAAATGCTGCACTTTACTAACTTAAGATATGTGTACATGGGTAAGTTGAACCAAGGATGAATAAGTGGCAATGACTTCTGGTGAGTTTTGAAGGTTGATTCAAAGTCAGAACAACATATATATATATATATATATATATATATATGTGTGTGTGTGTGTGTGTGTGTGTGTATAAGATACGAAGTGAAATTTACTCATATGAATTTGTACAAATCGAGGACACATTTATCATTTTGGTACAGGTGTTCTGCAAAATCATGTGGATTGTTATCGCGTGGTTCGCGTCCCTCGGTATAGCGGTTATACAAGGAAATGACTTGACATCGAACTGAATGACCGGTGAAGACGACTTTTAAGCGAGTTATTATAGGGATAAGACACTTATATGTCTCTTTAGTTAGAATCTCCAACATAATCATATTACTAAAGATGTCTTGGATTGAGTTTTCTCTTTCATATTGCAAGAATAGTAAGATCATGTACATAAAAAGTAGTTCAAATCACTTGTTTAATAGGGAAGGTTCAACTTTTATGAATTTAGTCTATTTTCTTGAAATACAATGAAATGAAAAGAAATAATCATTATCAAAATTAGAAAGAATATAGACCTAAGGAGTAAACACACCGTTAAATTACTTTTGTGGATAAAAAAATGAAAACATCAAAAGAAAGGGAAAGATGAGAAATATCGGCCATATTTTTGGCTGAAATCATTATAAACGATGAATGCAATCATTTGATCGTATGGTATCGCCCCAAACAGAGAAAAAATCTGCGCGTGTACATAAGAACGCATACACAGAACGTTGAATGAGACGAAGCGTAACATTTATATACGCATACACACGTTTCAAAAACATTGATGTTCTATTAACAAGGTAATGGGCTACGAATTAATGTGTTTATTTCCGATGTGATTCTTGCACATGACTTTTGCTTTGCCAGAAGTTCATGCGAAGGCCGAGGATTCTCTGCAAAAAGGATGATGCTGTTTGCAAATCTGAGTTCACTTAGGTATTTGCCGTCTATTCTAATTCATTTATTTTCCCGTTCTTGGGAGATCATCTTGAGGCAGGCTGTAAAGATTTTAATTGAGCTGGTATCACCTTGTCTTGCCCTTTTTTTTTTAGCTGAAAGGTGTCTGAGACTTTATGTAGTCTGATGAAGGAGCCGCTGTCACTGTATATATGTCGCAGTTCTCTAACCAATACGGGGTCTACATTGTGTACAGTTAGAGTCTTAATGACCTTGGGAATTTCCAAAGCAATCGAAATTGAAAACATGAAACTGGAGAGAGCAAATCACTACACCTACCTAGGACTGCGAATCTCTATGAAACCTTTAAAAAAAAGAAGAAATCAAGCGAAGAATAATTCTGGAATGGCCTGCCTTCCGATTGAGCAAGCTCAACAATAAAGAACGAGAAAATCCCATAACCCCTAAAACGAAGACTATATAACCAATTCATCCTCCTGATAGTCACCTCTGAAGCTGAAACATGGAAGCTAATCAAGTGAGACTTGCAGACTGAGAAGCATGCAACGTTCACATGAAAGAATCATGCTCGACAGCACATGGAGAAATCCCAAAGCAGCACAATATGTTAAGGAAAAAAAAAACAATCCGAAACTTCACAGAATCAATTAAGAACACGAACAGCAATCAGCTGGTCATGTTGCAAAAATTACAGACAACCGATGGACATCACATCTCATAACATGGATCCAAAAATATCTCTTGCGAAACCGAAATGGAGTGGCGATCTACACAGGTTCAGAAAAAAATATTGGCTCCGCGACACCCATGATAGAGAGGAATGGCAAATTCTGAAGAAGGTCTATGTCCAACTACAGACTATTAAAGTATGTTGTTATTGTTGTTGTTGTTGTTGTTGATGATGATGATGATGATGATGATGATGATGATGATGATGTCTAGTTCGTCAGGACATTTATATTTTGCCGATCACAGTTTCACATATTATTCCTGGGGACCTACGTCGTGGGCCGTGATTTTTATCGGTTGTCTGACATTCTTGCGACATGACCAGCCCATTGCTATTTGAATCTAATGGATTATATGACCCCTGCTTTTTTTTCTCTAATATACATCGCTTGTGTTGTGATCTTCCCATGTTATATTGAGAATGGTTTTCTCATGTGCATGTTGCGTGGTTCTCAGTTCGAGTGTCAATCGTTTGATTAGATTCCATGTTTCAGCTCCATAGATGACAATCAGGAATATGTATTTGTTGGTAAGACTCCTCTTTTCAAAACTAATGGGATTTTCTTGAGCCTGCTCTACTGAAACTTCGTCATTCAAACGGAATCCTTTGCTTGATTTCTTCTTCTTTGGAGGGTTTCATAGAGAATCGTTGTTTCAGGTAGATGAAGTGGTCTACCCATTTCAGGTCTGCCTTTTTGATTTTGATTCTTGTGTCATTATCCTCTACATGTTTGTTGTACATGAAATTTGTTCTACCGAAGTTCATTTCTGCTCAACTTTTTTCTCTTTCTTCAGTTCGCTTAGCCTTACTTTGAGATCTTTTTTTTTCTCAAAAAGAACGATGTCGTTAGCGAAATTAAGGTTACTTAGGTATTTACTGTCTATTCTGATTCATTTACTTTCCCAGTCAAGGTCTAGTTATGTAGCCTGATAAATAAACTGCTGTGTCGGGTCGGTATATATGCTGCAAGACTCTGACAGGGTCTACGCTTTGTTGTATGATAACATCGATGAGCTTGAATATTTCCACAGACAAAAGCCTTCTAAAGTCGAGAAATACTTCTGTGTATGGCATTTTTATATTTTGCTGCATTTCTTTTTAGTTGATTTACTAAATAGTGATGGTCAATCTTTGAGTAGTCTTTTCTTGAATCCAGCCCGTTCTCGTGATCTAGCGTTCTGGTGATTCGCTTTGGTGAAAGATTCGGCAGACTCACTGGCCTGTAGTTGTTTAGATATTTTGGGTTCCCTTCCCAATGTAATGGTATTATGATTGAAATGATCCAATCCTGGGACTTCACTCAGTCTTAGTCGATAAAAGATTGATAGTTTCCCGGTGATGACGTTTCTAACTTTTTCGAGTAGGTCGATGGTGATGTTATGTGGTCCAGGGGCTCTTCCATCATTAGTCTGTTTGATGGCTTGTTTTATCTTTCATTGTGTAAATTCTGGAAGTTTTCCTAATTGAGTTATCTCATCATATTTCACATAAAAAAACCCAGGTTACGATGAGTACGCACACTAGATTTGGTTATTCTTCATCGAGCAGTTTGACCGTCAAATGGCGATTTTCAAACTCTTCCCATTAATTCGTATAGATTTTGCAGCATGACCTGACTAAAGAAGGTCATGGGATACATGATCCAAGTACATATCTCATATTCAGTGACATGACGTGATTGAATGACGACTACACACGTTACTAATTATCTGACCAAGTACGCACGCTTCACTAATCAAGTGACCCAGTAAAGAACTCGCCATGAATCATGTAGCTTAATAGTACACGTTATACTGATGTTGCTTTGGCCAGGGAAACCACATATGAAACAATCATTAAGCTTTCCTGCTACGACAGCATTCTAGCCTAGAGTATATATTCATGGCATTTGTTTGCCCCCACTTCTTGAGTGCCCAACGGTCAAGACACGCTGTGTTGGGCTCTAAAACCAGTATTGTTTGAAGTAGTTAGATGACTTGAAATAAGGAAACTTTAATCATCGTTTGTCTCAGACGAATTGGAATAATGAGACTACAATTTTTTTTAATGTCTTTTTCACTTCATTCCACATCTGAATGAAGTGAGAGCTACCAACTGAATAAAAACAAACCGTGTCATCGAGCTATTGCAGGTAGGATTTGTGGATGACCATCAAAACTTCTATCACACCTTACTTCAATCTAATCTTTGTGGGCTATCATCGGATATTGCTGACTGATTTCAATCAGTATTTCACGTTTGAGAAAAGTGAACACATAATCTACAGCGGACAGCGAATCTGAATGAAGTCCTCGAAAATAAAAATAAAATCAAGCGAAGAATTACACTAGAATAGCAAGTCCCATTAGTCTTAAAAAATGGGTATGCAACCAATGCATCCTTCCAATAGTCACTTATGGAACTGAAACATAGAACCTAGCCACCAGACTCACCCTCAAATTGAGAACCATGAGACATACACATTAGAGAACCATTCTAAGAGTCACATGGAGAGATCACAAGACAGCAAAGTATATTAGAGAGAAAAACAGAAGTCGGGTATATATCATTGAAACCATTGAAAACTCAAATGTTCATGTTGTAAGAATGTCTGACAACCGGAAGCATCACAACTCATGATGCAGGTCTCCAGAGATCATATGCAAAACCGTGCCTGGCAAAATATATGATGTCCTGACGAACTAAACAAGTTCAGAAAGTGTCGGCTCTGTGAAAAAAATGGCAGAGAGGTCAAATGAATTTCGGGAAGATCTGTCCAACGACAGATGCTAAAAGGTCGCTGCTGCAGCTACTGCTTTATGTCTTATCGGCTCGTGCCCATGACTCTATACCTTTTAATGCAATGGCAATATATATATATATATATATATATATATATATATATATATATATATATATATATATATATATATATATATATATATATAATTGCTGTTTCAGCATAGAGATTCTCTTACCGTTGAGCGAAACAACCACCAGTAATGTACAGGTCCAAATAACAGCTTTCAACCCTAATTCTCATCTCGTTTATCCTCGGTCCATTTGCTTCTTACAAAGTGAGAATCATGTATTCAGAAATGGATATATGTGAACCGACAGAATGAATTATAAATTACGTTATATTATACAAAAAAAAAACCCTAGACAACGCAAATAGAATAAACAATTGGAGAAAACGAGCACACAGCAGGAATCGAACCAGCCAACGATCGGGTAGCCGCTTCAACATAGCGACGCTCTGCCCATTGATAAAAGCAAGATCGAAATCATAAGAGTTCTTCCCTCTTTTCCATGCCTAGATCCAAAATCAGCGTTATCATCATTTTTTTTTCTATCGTGTCGAAACAATGTAACACTTTTTGTACGTGCAATCTTTCAACAGTGATATCCTCAGTCTATATCTTCCTATAAAATTAAAATGATAAGCAGTAGGAAGAGACATTTAATTTAAGTCTGAAAAAAGGAAGTTTAATGTGAAGTGTCTGGCAGGATCTCTTATTTCGTAACATTTATAGCATTATCAATGTCATCGAAATACCTCTCCTGGTTTTCTATGCCTATAACAAGAATATTGTTCAATCAATCATAAGGCAAGTTTATAGTTATGATTTTTTAAAAAATATTTCCGTTGTATTTCGATGTATTCGACTAATTGTAACCGCTGAGACGAGGAAAGTTTCACGAAACAAAAACTGATTTAGAAAATAGAAAAGAAGAAACAAGTACAGAGAAAGCAACTGAACATTAAAATGTGAACACATAAGGTAGAATTATTTCACTCTTAATTTTACAAGGCAGTTTAATATCTTGTGTTGAGAAAATTTATCACTACATTGCCAATATTTGCCCCCAAACTTCCGCCATTTTGTTGGCAATGGCGCGAGAGTAACGTGTGCAACAGCGTTGATCTTGACCTGTTAAAGTAGATTTCGGTTAAAAAGTCGGAATTTTAGCAACAAATTGCAGACAAATTACAGGAGAATTTCCGTCTTGCTTTCTTTGTATAAAAAGACATTCCATGAGAGAAAAAGAGCGTGAGAAAAAGAAAATGAAATAGAGAAAGAATGATATAAACCTGAATACATATATCTGTATATTATATCCATATAAATATATAATAATCAATATAAGCTTGCTCACACTCATGCACACACAAACAAACACACACGCACACACACACACACACACACACACACACCCATATATATATATATATATATATATATATATATATATATATATATATATATATATATGTGGGTGGATGGGTGTGAGTATGTACGTGGGTGTGTTGTGGGTTTTGCATTCTTTCATTCAGCTTATTTTAGGAGTATCCTAATTAAATATATATAATGCCCACCCCCAAATGTCTTATTTGGTAAAAAAAAAAAATATTTTCTTTTTAAATGAGTGAAAAAAAGGAAGTAACCAAAATACATCAAAGTACAGGACGCAAGGTTAAAGTTCAGCATTATAGTTACATTGTAGATAGTCCCTCACCACATTTTGTGTTGGGAAAAAATAAAATTCAATCAAGTCGAATTGTTACAACATAAATAGAACCAAAAACAAAAAATTGATTTTTTTTTGGATAAAATACTTTTCAAAGAAATAATGGTAAGTGAAGTACTCCGGAACTGAAGTTTGGCACGCTGGATGGAAAGTGAGAGTCTAGTTCAGCAGTATAATTACGTCGTAAATAGAACCTGCTCAGCAGAAAAACATCATTTTTTCAAATGATTTACCAATGAAGTGAAGGTAAGTGATAGAAATACTTCAAAGCCGTAATTTCATATACAGGACGGGAAATGAAGGCGGGTTCAGCAGTATAGTTACATTGTAAATAGAAACCCTCCCCCAAATAAATGTTCGTGTCGAAAATATAATTTCTTATGAGGTAAAATAAATAAACTAAAATGCTTAGCCGTGGTTTTGAACACTAGTCGAAAAGTGAAGGTTCAGTTCAGTAATATATTAGTGTTGTAGATAATTCTGAACACCTGCCCCTGATTTGCGCTTTTGAAAAATGATTTTTCAATTGAGTTATCAAAAGTGAATAAGATACTTTAAAGGCATAGTTACGCACGATTGACTAAAAATGAGGGCCAAAAAAAATCAGTATATTAAGGTCTTTAATAGAACCAGCTCTGTTGAAAAAAAAAAGTGTTTTGGAAAATTGATTTCCCAATGAAGTGAAAGGAAGTAACCAAAATACTTCGAAGCCAAAAGTTCGCAGGCTGAAAGTTCGGCCGTAGTTACATCGTAAATGAAGCTACTTGCCAACGTAAAATCGAATTTTGGAAAAATAATTTCTCGATGGAGTAAAATGAATTGATAGGAATACTGTAGCTGTTTACAATGAATGGAAAGTTTAGCCGTATAGTTACATGATGAATATAACTTCGCAACTCAAATTTCATGATTAGGAATGAGGATTTCTCATTGGTCTAAAGAGAAGTAACCAAAATACTCCCAAGCCGTACTTACATCCCCCGAACAGAAAGTAAGGATCTCGTTCAGCATTTTGGTTACTGATTAGATTGAACAGCCGCCCCACAACATGATGTTACAAAGTACAACTTCCTTTTAGACAAGCAGGTGTATCTTAGGGATACCCTGATTCAATACCACCGGTTACAATATGACGTTTCCACTACTCAGAGGGCACGAACAGAATCAGATTTTTAGTAACATACTCGGCGTTGCCCGTGGGGGAAAAAACATGAAATATAACCCAACAGGAAAATATGTTCGATGATACATTTCTTCTTAAATGGAAAACAAATGAGAACACATGTATCCACATTGTGTACTCATGAAAATCTAGATGTAACGGGAAAAAAATGTTCTGATACACGAACAGGAACAAATAGCGTCTTTGCTTAGTTTTTCAAGGCGTTTGGATACGCTTCATGAGTTTTTGTATCATCAGGTGCCAGGATCCAACCTGAAAAATAATCAACATAGAGCTGTTCATGGAAAAAGCATGGGAAAGTCAGTCAGGTTAAGGCCAGCGATCTTGAGATTGTCCTTGTGCCTCGTTACAATTCCAAGAAATCTTGCGCTTTGTTACAATTTTCAGAAATGACCTCAGGTGACCTCTATCAACAACCCCACATTGTCTATCATTTTTGCCGTGTATATAAGTATCCAAAGCAAAACCTCAGTATTCTGACTGCAATACTGTGGACAACAACTTAAGAATAAATGACGTATGGTGACCCCGAATGACTTGATGTCAAATCATATTTCTAATTACTTTGGTCGTGAAAGAGTCTACCTATATGCTAAATTCCAATTTCATAGATGCAGCATTGGGGCTAAAAACTTGAATTGAAAAAGTGAACTCTGGTGACTTAAGATGAACACTGAGATCAATATTGCATTACCTTCAAAAAGCTAATATTCAACCCTTGCTAAATTTCAGTTACAGAAGAGCAATATTCTTGTTATAAACTCAAAAAATTGAATAGAAATGACCAGAATTGATATTTGGTGACCTTGAATGGCTTAAAACCAAGCTTAGCCTGTTACATTTAATGTAAGAAGATGAGCCTATATGCTAAATTTCAGCATCCTTGGAGCATAATTGTGGCCCACAAATTTGAAGATGAGGTCGATTGTGGCCCACAACTCTGATGATTAGGTTGATAGGTTTTGTAGACGTCGGAGATGCTCCCCAAGTTAAGAGGGAATTCGAACTGATTCGTCAGTTTGTTCATTTGTCAAGATATCTTGCGTTTCCGTGTCTCACTGGACATTTCTTTTATCTCTTGAAATCACGCCACCAGGTAATTGATGCGAGGAATCACTTTAGGTCGGCAAGCGTTTGGTAAAGCATGGTCAACTTTCAAGAACGAGAAAATCCCATTAGTCTTTAAAAAAAAGGCATTCAACCAATATAATCTCCAGATGCTCACATATGGAACTTAATCATGAAACCCAACCAAAAGATTGACCCTCAAACTGAGAACCATGCAACGTGTACAGGAAAGATTCGTGTTCAGTATCACATGGGGAGAACGTGACAGCACAGTAGCCAGATACATCATTGAATCAATTAGGAAACTCAAATGGTAATGAGCTGGCCATGTTGCAATAATGTTAGACAACCGCTTGTCGATTCCCAACATGGATCCCAAAAGATCATATGCGAAACTTTGGCTGGCAAAAAAATGAGATAGCGTGACGAACAAAATCAGAAAAAAGTTGGCTCTGCAATGCTCATGATGGAGATGTCTGGCGAATCTTGGGGAAAGTCTATCTCAAACAACGGTCGCTGAAATGTTGCTGCACACACACACACACACACACACACACACACGATCGACTTCACTGCACAACCAACCGATTCCAAGACTGGCTTGCTAACCATCTCCATAGAACAGGCATATTTCGGAAACACACAGATGTATACTTTTGGATTCGTGTGTGTGTGTGCTCGCCCATTAAAGAAAGAAATGTTAAATTAATGCACATTGGTGTGTCTGTGGTGTGTGAAATGTTTCATCCTGAGATTTATGCGATTTTTTAAGGGTGGTTAATTTTACTCTTTTAATTGCTTCTGAAATTACTTAATTTTATTCAGTCAGTTGTATAGGGAACAAATTCAGAAATAAAAAAGAGGCAATTCATATAATGAGAAAAAGAAAGAGAACGAAAAGTTTGAAAAGACAGAAATCTGGGAAATACTGAAAAATGCTGTTAAAAGCAATAATATCTAATGAATGCATACTGGAAAAAGAGAATGGAAGAGAAAGAAGAGATTCCGTTAGAGAGAGAGAGAGAGAGAGAGAGAGAGAGAGAGAGAGAGAGAGAGAGAGAGAGAGAGAGAGAGAGAGAGAGATTGAGGTCATTATTTCACTATCGTGGCATGTAAAATTGCTTGTTTTGGAAAACAAGAATCAGATTCTTTTGGATGTTTAAAATTCATTCGAGTTTTGGCAATTAAATGAAAACTGAATTTCATTGTTTTATACAAATGTATTGTATACCTTTCCGCTGGAAAGATAAATTGAATGATGAAAAATGAATAATTTACGCGTAGGGAGAGAAAGAAGAGATGAGATAAAAAGAAAGCAACAGATCGAAACGTGACCAATGCAGCATGCCACGTTGGGGCTGATCAATTAAAAAGATTGCGAAAAAAGATGACCAATGAATGAGTTACTTCTCTCTGTTCAGTAATCGTCACTAAAATGTTAAAATGGATGCAGCTGGACACAAAATGAAGTATAAACTTTAGCATAAACTCGCCTTGCAAATCCAATACCCTCTAAATACCTTGGCGGGGGTTAATTTTTTTTCCCTGACATGAAAAGGAGTAAATGTTCCAATTTTTTTAATCCCTTTAGCTCCATTGGTGCAAACTGGACGCACAATACATACATACATACATACATACATACATACATACATAGCTAGCAGGCCTGATGAAGCAACTATGTTAACAAATTTAGTGACAGTTTCTGTAGATGGTGTCTAAAAAGAAGAGACTAAGAATACCAGAAATAGGAATCAGAAAACGGTAAGAAAAAATACACCGTGATATAAGAAAGGAAGGTATAGAAGAAGAGGATATCGAGTTCGCAACAAAATAGAAAAATGTTCAGATGTCAATTCTTGGGATCTTGGTTGCCTTGTTTCAAGAAAGTTTACATGAAGTTTTTCGAGTAGTCAGCATATTTTTTTTAAAACTTACTTTTTTTCCTATTAAATCATCATTTGACAAGTGGCTAGCTTTGAACTTAGAAAAACTCACAATATACGAATATGTCTATTTTACACACGCTAACACACGCTGTCGATTTTGTACACAAGATACGCCCATCTATATATAGACAGTTACGCTTTGACGATCTTTTACTCAAACATACTCGCACATGTAATTGGGTGTCAATATATATATATATATATATACATATATATATATATATATATATATATGTGTGTGTGTGTGTGTGTGTGTGTGTGTGTGTGTGTGTGTAAATATGAATACGTATATCCATGCATAGTAGCATATAAAATATCAGCTTATATATCCATTTATATACGGAAATACAAGCACACGCGCGCGCATACACATGCAGACAAATAAGGGATTGTTTATCTATCCAACTCAATCTTTTTCTAATCTATCTATCTATCTATCTATCTATCTATCTATCTATCTATCTATCTATCCAGTGTTTTTTGAGAACCAATGTAGTTGCATATATCCCACTGGGATCGGTTGTTGATGTTTGAGCCAATGTAATGTGTTTTTGAATGCTGATTTGTCAAAAACACATGAGAGGCTAAACATATTCTTCCATCCTTCGTGTGGGCCAAACTGAAAAAATCCTTGTAGATATCTATACATAGAAAGCGCGCTATCAAACTCTCTCAGTTTTTGTCCATTAGTCTATCTATATACCTCACAGTATATATGCACAGACACACAGTGATAAGCTCACTCATAAACAAATAAATATACATGTGAGTGAGTGAGTGTGCGCGTGTGTGCGTGTACGAGGGCGATTCAATACTTCTTGGCCATAATTCATAATCATTAGCTTGAATTCGACCTGAAATATTCACTGTATAACGCTCGATATATGCGATTGATATCCACCACTGAATTGAGTGCATAAATAAAGGAGGAAGTTTGATAGAAAAAGCAATGAAATCTTTGTGCAATGCCTATCGTGGGATCTTTTTGCTTTTCAGATACTTTATACACATATAGAATATATTTAACAAAAATTATAGACAAAGTAAAACAAAAGAAGTTTTACTATTTCTCCTTTCGTAATCGTGATTGTGTTTTAGCATCTATCATTAAAACTATTAATTATGATCACTACTATCAACATTTCTTATTTCTTGCTATTAGTACTTGTCAAGTATCATGAAATTTGTTGTAGAAGTACATAGAACTTTGCGGTCACTGTTCTGTTTGATTTTTCTCTTATATTGTGCAAAAGAAAATATTCTCTCAGTTATGACATATTTCTAGAATATTTGCTGTCTCAGTTTCCAAATATATCATCTCATTCTCTAGCTTCTATTTATTTGACGTGTCTAGCATTTAACATTTTCATGTGATGCTATTCTGACAAGCCGACAGACACTAAAGCAAAGTGACCAACACTAATGGCTCATATTTACACATTTAAAGCCATTTTTTATTCTCTCAACATTCCTCAATAATTACAGACACACGTAATTACTATACATACGCTCATATAGCGTACGAACCAAATTATATATATATATATATATATATATATATACATCAATACGTCTACAGCCTAACGATGAATAAAAGAATTCACGTTTTACTAAAAGTATCTATTTTCAAACATACTCTTTTTCCTGGTCAATGCACTTGATTCAATAGTGAATATTCACCACATATATCGAATAATATACAATGAGTGAATTTTTGTCAAAAGTTTAAAAAATAAGTGTTTCATGGATGTGTATATATCTATATGTGTGTGTATTTGTATGTGTTTGTAAATTTTTAAATCTACTGCTACAAAAACACAAGCAATGTCTTTTGTATCAACCCAAAATAAGATTTTAGACAATCTAAATTTTGTTATGTAACACGAAATTCACTCGTTTTTTTAAACAAACGTAGAGAAACGTCTTCTCAAAATTACAACTTACTTTCGTCTCAGCTCACACAAAGAAAAATAATCTAAGAAAAAAAAAACACTTTTCTATGCTAGCTGGTTATGATTCAACAAAGCCGATCGAAACCAACCAGAAGTGTGTACTACTACTACGTCCGTGTGTTGGGCATAAAAGTCGACAGATGAACACAGCTCAAGGTAGTCAACCAAAACACCGCCACTTTAAACGTTTGCTCTGCTACCCTTAACTGACGCCGCTAGTCATCAACTGAACTGTCTACACATGTGAGACGTACACGTATGTTTGCACTTATACGTACACCCATAACATCTTTAAAAGTTCTCAATAATTTTCAATGAAATTTCGTGCAAGAATGTGCCATCGGCCATAAAATACTTGATTTGATATTGAGATGGATCCATGCAAATAATTTCCTTACGTCTTGGTTATAACACCACATAATATTGCCAAAGGTTTGTGTCTATTCACACGATATCTTCAAAAATTTTCCATATATTTCAATTTTTCATAAGGGCGGAAAGTAGGCCACGAAAGAAGTTATTAAATTTTGAGGCAGATCACTGCCCAATTACTTCCCAAGAGAATGGTGCTGGAAGATGTTTGTGCTTTCTAGTGAAATGTAATCGGTATGTTGCTTAAAAACCGGGTAGAAAATTCATAAGAGGTATATTTAAATTCAGCGGGAAATGTACAATAAAGTGTCTCTTTTTTAGCTCAAAATGCAAAAAAAAAAAAAAAAAAAAATTGAAAATTGGCTTATCAGCGTAATCAAGGTTTAGTAAGATATTTCGATGTCGATGTGTCAGTAGAATCCCGGCACTTGACGACAGTAGTATTCTAATTAGTCGGACGGATAAATAAGTCGCCAAATATAAATTATCAGTTGCATTGTTCAACATGAAACTTATTAAATAAACAACAAAAAATCGAACAAGGGAATAGATTGCACAGTTGAATGAACGAAAATGGTAGTATCTGCCTTGACATGACTCTCCTAAGATGTGTGGGTCTTACTATACTCAGTAGTACCACCCACCTCGAGACCACCTTGAGACTTTGTGGCATCGTTGCTTCTAAATGAAGTATGCCTCTTTTTTATATCAGGAATAATTCAATAGTGGGGACAAACACTAAGGATTCATGATCGTTAATTGGGGAACTAGGCATGAAAGCATATTATTGGTTCCTAGACCATGCTAATCAAAATTGGCTGGGGTTGCCCATTTAAAATTTGAGCTTGGCCCACAGGATGCCTCTTCATAATGGCTGCTATTTTTGGTAATATTTGGTCTGACAAACATGAAATGGGATGGTGAAACACACCATATTAAGATTCGAAAATGTAATTCAAAATATTCAATAAGCATATCCATATTTGGAGTATTTGTATGATGTTTTAGTTCTTTGTACGCTGTGGGTAAATACCGTATTTCATAACCGTCAGACCAAAGATAACCACAAGTTTCACTGATTATTTTGCATTACACCAACGTTCAAAGGCATAAAAATGTTATTTGTGATAGAAAGTCTAAAAACGAATTACCACCATTTCTAGTCACCTGACTTCATTTGTACATTTTAAAACATTAAATGGACGAAATCTATCGATTTGTTGATATAATCTATTCGTTGGATGGAAAGTTCTATTAACGTGTGCAAACATTGAAAAAAAAATTTCAATCAGAACGATTAAACGAAAATCTGCAGAACTCAAAGAGAACAAAAACACCCCTTATAAAAGAAACTTTGCCCGTCGAACGAATTCTTGAAACATGACCAGCATTGCATTGACAAAACAGAATAAAAATACAAATACGTTAGTTTTCAGACTGAATGTCTTGCCCTACACCTTTTCATTGATTTCCTCCATTGACAACTCTTTCACTGTCTTCATGGCTTGTCGTTGATTTGTCATTTTATTATTTCCATCAGAATCCATGGTGATGTATTCTCTACTCATTTTTAGCTCTAGCGGAAGTGCATCAGACTTATACTGTATACGTAAACATTTGCCCTCAGGCATTTGCCAGCCGTATTGAAATTGAAATGGAGGAGCATCAGGTATGTAGAAATGGAGCTACAAACATGTTTGATCTGCAATACATAGAGCTCTGAAATGACGGGATTGTACATCCGGTGAGAGCCTGGATGTTGACTTCCGCTTCATTGTAGACTATTTCTTTGCACGTGTTCTACTGTCATTGCACACATAGTTAATTGCAAACACTTCTGAATCTTTAAATGTCCCATCAGAGATTGAAATCGTCTATTCAATCGATGAAAGGATAGATTTAACATATTCAATTTTGTTACTCTATACAATATGGCCTTTTTTCATCGACCAAATTAGCTTAAAATAGTTACCGAAAAGTGGTACGATAACTTTCGTACGAAGTTACCTGCAGTCAGATGGATTGTTGTGATTTTAGCCCAAAAGTTCCATTCATCCCGAGGGCAGCATGAATACACACTGGAATAATAATAATAATAATAATAATAATAATAATAATAATAATAATAATAATAATAATAATAATAATAATAATAATAATAATAATACGACGGGATAAAAGGAAGGATTGAGACCGCACAGACCACAGCACTGCTAGGAACCGCACGGATACTGAGGAAAGTGCTAGAAATATACGGACAGTGACACTAAATGTTAGCAGTGGCCTAACCGAGGAGGAAGGAGAATGGTAGCAGAGATGTGAACCACAGCACTGGCGTGATAGGCGAGGGAGAGATCAGATGTGGGCTGAAGACCTGAGGAGACTTACTGTCACTCAGCCTTCAGCAACAGACAACTGGTGGGAAGCTGTAAACCACAGCATTGCTGCGGTCAATGAGAATGGGGAGAGGAGGGCTGGAGACTTGAGGAGACTTGCTGTCACTCAACCTTATTATTTCATTCATGATCCCAATTGCTTTAACAATAACATTATAGACATGTACTATGGTTCTTGCATTTCGGTGTCTCTGACATATTAAATTGAATATTGCAAGGCAATCATGATGTTTGAACAGACTCATGTTGAAGTTTGGTTACTTCTCTGTTTAACTAATTGCCTTACTCATATCTCTATTTCCAAGACATCACACTTTATTGCAAAACCTTTGGAAACAACAGAACTTGAAGGCTTCCCAAAGGAGCATTTTGATTTTATGTGTATTGAATTTTAGAAAAAAGTGTTCCTTAGTAAACATCTTTTCTCGTATGAATAGTTTAAGTGAAACTTGGCAGAAGGGAACGAAGGTCTGGTCCAGTAAAATCTAATAGATTACAGTCATACATGTCGATCAAGCAGTCCATATCCTGTATTGCTTGTTCATCTGTTGAGCAGTTTGCTGTTGTCCATGCGAAACTTCAGAATAGTGTAGTGTTTTTCAGCCATTATATGCAACTATTCACGTACTTCATTGACATTATTTGTATTTTTGATGTGGGAGAGCAAACTTTTTCTAATTTTGTCTTCGAGGCGGCCTTTAGCTTTGATACCTTATTCATCGTGAATTTAATCTGCAAGTTCAAAGGAAAATGCGAATATGGCTCCCATATCATGGATTGCGTGAACAACTAAGACATAGACACAGCACGTTCTTTTGAAAGTGTGGAAATGACGAAACAATACTCTGTTAGCCATCAGCGATGCTTATTGTTGTCGGAAATAGTCAGATAAATGAGTATCCATCGTAGAAAAGCTTTGAACGCAGTCCAATCCTTTGCTAATGAGGAGAACGTCAGTCATATCCTAGATGATGACCCGAAACCTTGTCCTTGAAACTTGTCATTTCGAAGAGACTTTTCACGAATGAAAATGAAAGTTACAAATAGAAGATTTGTATCAATATCAGGTTACATCTGCGGAACACGACCACTCCAATCTCAAAAATTTACAAGTATGTCTCGGGACTAAAAGAAAAAATAGGATAGGGTGAGAATTATTGTGTTTTATTGTAGTGGTTATTAATTTCTAACTTTCTACGACATTTGAAACAGATAACTGGTTTCTATATTTTTGAATGTTTGTAAAATGAGAGAAATGGAGTGAAAATTATGATAGTCCTTTGTCTAGCGGATATAAAATGCTGTTGTTAAATACAACATACAAAGACCCCAGAAAGTGTAATTATATAATGTATTGATCAAATATTCACACAATAATGAATTTATAAAACATAATCATTCTATATAGTTATACTTTTTTGAAGTTTTGTATTACATTTTATAATCTTTGAATGCTGTATTCCAATACCATATATTACACCAGTCAGACCAAGGGCCATCAAAACAGCAAAATGTGGTCCAACCCCCAAATTTTGATCAGCACATGGTCCCTAACCACGAAATAAGCAACATATTCATTAATTAACTCAAATGCGGAAATATATCAGACAAATGAACAAATCCAATGAATTAACAAATTGTTACTCCTACCAGAGTATAACCGGGACACGACTTTCGCAAGTTGCAAAAGACATTCTATTCTTGTACTAACAACCACGTGTTACCTTTTGGTTTGAAACTGGGTGGTCATGTTGCTTCTAAAAAAACTCATACCCTCTTCGTACGCATCACCAAGAATTTAATAACTGCCTCTCGAAAAAAAAAAACAAAAAAAAACAAACAAACAATAACCAACAAATGGGCTGACTGACACAATTAAACAAGGGAATAAATCAGACCGAAAAGTAAGTCCACGAAAAGAATAAATGTTTGCATTTACCTTGGCATGATTTTCCAATGACGTAAAAGGCATCGTTTCCCCAATTGTAATATATATATATATATATATATATATATATATATATATATATATATATATATATATATATATATATATATATATATATTCAATCATTTTTTTAAATCTTTGTTATTTTGTATTAACGATTCACTATTGTTCGAGGTATTTTAAAACTCATTATAACTAAACGTGTCTATTTCAATTTTCCAGCTGTTGGCCATCGATATTACACGTAAATTGATATAACAATGACTGTCATGTGCCATCACCTTCATAACTACAACGAATTAAATTAAATTCTAAAAGTCAGGGAATCTATGAGGTAGTGAAATACAACATCGATAATGAAAATCTTTGAAAGAGTTCGCAAATTGTCATTAAATTCATACTTTATCGAACATCATTATTGATTACCACATATTTTATATATATATATATATATATATATATATATATATATATATATATGTAGATATTTTCTACTATCATCTACATTATTATACCCCTACACACACACACACACATAATATATATATATATATATATATATATATATATATATATATATATATATATATACACACACACACATAAAATAGAGATAGATAGACAGAGAGAGGGAGATAGAGGGAATATGCCGAGACGACCATCTATATCACAAAAGGATTCTTTAAGACTGCTGTACCTCTGTAAAAAAATCCAATTAGAGCACTTCTAAAGTTGTGAAATGTCTGCGAAGAGAATCTCTTGCCTTCGTATTTCAATCATTTGGATCATTGAATGAATATGTCTCTTTGGCCTTGTTTCCTTTTTTTTCTCTCCAAATGTCAAAAAACGCCCATCGCGTGGGAAACACCAAGACAAGTGTTATAATAAGGAACACTTGACATTAAGTCGACCATCACGTATGTACACTCTCACACACCAACACTCTGAGCAAGTGAGGCAATCAAATACACTCACAGAAGCCTATACATTCACACCTTCCCATACACACACACACACACACACACACACACACGCACGCACACACACACACACGCACACACTCATGCGTATGTGTTTGCACGTATGCACCCGTTCTTTGGCTTTACGCACACACAGAGTCTGGCACGTGCAGCCACATATTATCACAAGCATTTACACACACAGATCGCAATACAAACGCACGCATATGTATACGTGTAGGTATTCGAGAGTTTGAGGGCCGGAAAGGGCCAGCAGAAGCCACACCGACTAACGACAATAGTCACATGCACACCTCATTTGTGCATCTATTAAAGCTTTTATCCATGAAATGACTTTAAAATAAAAATAGGGTCAGAGTGAAAAAAAATCATGCAGGTGGACAGTCAATATTTCATTAAAAACAAGATATAACTAACTTCGCTTATCTTCCAGCGGAGGGTGATGTGAAAATAAACCCACAAAAAAATATTGAAATATCACAATATCTGATACACTTTCGAGTCTGATGTCTACATATTGATGATTTATGGATATGTTTTCAACGTTAATTTTCATCACTCACATAATCATCCATATCCGTGTTCCGGAAGTGGATGGTCATATTTTTGCCTTTTGAATAGGTAATGTGATAATGATATGTGTTCTTTTCAATACTGCCTATAACGTATTGAATACTTCTAAAAGTTCTCATTCCTCAACCCTCCCATATATATATATATATATATATATATATATATATATATATATATATATATATTGCGTAAAAACAAATAAGCAAACTATTTGAAAAGCTAAATCGATAAAACTTATCCCTCGTATTCAATAAAAATTGTTTGAATAAAATGTTGTTGGCTTATATATATATATATATATATATATATATATATATATATATCAAAAACTCAATATATAAGGGAGAGGTATGCTCCAAGGTATAAATCCGTCAGTCTTGTTGGTAATCCACCCCTGCACAAAGCTCGGCCCCTGCTGTAGACACAAGTAGTTTGAGATGAAATGGAATGTAATGAAATAAATAAACGAATGAATAAATAAATAAGATTTTTTTAAATTAATAAACCTCCCAAACTCACACTCTCAATTCTTTTTTGCCCTCTACAGCGTTACATAAACCCAGGTCTGTTTGCTACTCCCCAAGAGCAGATAGCATGGTTACTAAGAGCCGGTGCTGCTCGAAAGACACCCCCAAACTTTACCAGCAGTGGCCGCTCTACCAGACCACCAAGCAACACGTCATGGGCCAGCGTAGTATGGCATGGCCCAATACTCTCCATGATCTGCAGAATGAATCTTTATATATATATATATATATATATATATATATATATATATATATATATATATATATATATATATATATATACATATTGAAGCAAAAACATATTTTATTTCATGTGCATACTATATTGTAGATGTATTAAACTTGTCCATCTATACATGTAAAAAAATCCATATATATATATATATATATATATATATATATATATATATATATATATATATATATATATTTATATATATACGAGTGTGTGTGTGTGTGTGTGTGTGTGTGTGTGTGTGTGTGTTTATACGAGGTCTGTCCAGAAAGTATCCAGTCCTTTTGAATCTTACGAAAACCTGTTGAATACTCATTCATTTCTATGTGCATTGAAATATTAGGACTCTTAATAATTCTATAGTTTATAGGGGTTCACACGAGCCCTCTCAATAGGGTCCATTATCATGATAATTATGAGTGAACATAGAGTAAATGGACATATATTTTCTGCATTTGATGTAAGCGGTGTAGTCCATATAGTGTTCATCTTGGATTTCCAGTCTCGTATCTCTTCAGATAAGTATCTGAACGTTAGCTTGTTTTTGAAGCCAACCAAATAGTCTGAACAAAAATAAGACAAGAATAAAAAAAAACATCACTGGCACAAGAGCCATGTTCAACTATACTTATTGAAAGTAATTCTGATAACAATATTTAATTCATAACGTACAGTTCTTGTTCAGATTGTTAATATAAGGTTCATCATTGATTCTAAATAGTATCCCTTACATCTTAGTTTTAATGGTTGTCAATGAAAATTGAAGACATTATGACTACTACTAATGCTATCAGTGTACGTGAAAACAATAAAATCTGATATAGCGCCAAGAGATTGGATAAAATCTCATCTTTAAACTTGCACTTCATCTGAGTAAATTTATTGATAAAATTTGATCTACGGTCAACCATAAAGTTCTGGTCGTTCAATCAGTAGAAATGTAGACGTATATAGACAGGCTCCCAAACGCAACAACTGACATGAGTTCGTGTTTCGTCCTGAGCTTATTATTCATACCCGATCCAGACTGTTTTTACTAATGGTCGTAGACCGAGGGCTTGTGATGAAAAGCAATTAAGAAAAAGATTTTTAAAAATACAAGACAAAAGTTTATAACGGCTGACTATTATGCATCCAATAAAAAAAATTCACGATAATATCATGAACCTGAGAAGTTTTATTTCTATCAATATTCAGACCATCCTCATCTTGATTTGTTTTTCATAGACACACAACGTAGTGGTTACAGACAAAATTACTGCAAGTAATCTGATCGTTCCAGGTTCAATCCCAGTGTGAGACAATAATAATATACTACTGATGCTAAGAGGGGAATGCGGTCTATTTACCCCCGTCGGTTAGATAAAGGGTTCGGTTCGTTACTTCCCCATACCTACCAGATAATACCTGGTGAAGGCCGTAGAGTACAACGGCCGAAACGTTGTATGAAAAACAACCAAGATGAGGATGGTCCAAATATTAATAGAAATAATAATAATACCTCATCTCAAAAATTCTATATACTGATAAGTTTTGTCTGACGAAATAGCAGCACCGGATAATCTCTCCAAGTCTGCTTTGATTGACTCATTAAAGATTTCTTAACACGCTTACTGCCACACGACATGCATGTGCATCTCGTTGCACGTTGCATATTGATTCTGAGGCACTTGAGCGCCTAGTGAACGCTTTTATTTAAGGCACTATAAATAGCCACACCAAATATAAAGCTTTGATATGAAAAAAAAAAACAAAAAAAAAAACGATCATGACGCATAACAGCGTCACGTGGCTCTGTGCAGGAAAAACAAAGCTAGTACTAAGTACAAACATTAGCATCATTTCTTATACTTCAATAAATTATCAAAATAAAGCATAAGTAAGTCTTATATGGCGATTCCTACTGGTAACTCTAACAAAAACACAGATAGGATTATTAAGAGGTTCAAATATCCAAGGTAGCTGGGAACGTGTTGATTTTTCTTTTTTATTCAGAAATTGACTGCGTCTGAATGAATTAGCTCATTACTTATGTAATAAAATATGTTCAAGGAAGCGAGAATTCTGCCAACTAAACAATTCGGGGCCCATTTTATCGGTCATCTTTCCGCTTAACAGCATTCAGCGAAAATTAAAAAAATATACTTAGTTATTAACTTATCCATATAAGGTTACTCTGTGTTACATACCACACAGTGTAAAAGTTATATGAATCTAATAATATGATTCATATTTTAATGTTCTTTATCTGGATTTTTCCAACATTACATAAACGAGTGGATTACATAACACACACACACATGCACACACACACACACACATGGAGTGAGGGGGAATATATCGAGCAGCAAGTGGCTCTCTACGTGGCATCAGTTTATTTGACAAAGGCTTTTGAATCCGTTAATAGAAAGGTACTGTGGGAAATTCTTGGCAATTTGGGCTGTCCTACAAAATTTGTAAGCAGGCAATTACATCGAACATGAAAGCTTAGGTTGCGTTTAACGGGGAACTTTCAAGATAAATTGCCATTGACGCGAATGGGGTGAAACCAGATGATATAACAGCCCCTTATCTTTTCTCAATATATTTGTCATGCTTCTTACCTATGATCTTCCGTATTGTGAAAGTGATGTAAACGGGGGGTTCTAACAACAGGAAGATCGTTGATCTGAGGCAATTCTACAGCAAGTCCAAGGCAATCAGGGCCTCAATTCGAGAACTGCTTTATGCTGCTTTTGTAGCGCCGTATTAAAGAGGATATGCAGGTTAAAATGGATCGATTTTCAGTTTGAAGAAGACGAAGGTAATATTCAATCAAAGTGAATGAGTGCTTTGTTACGTATGAGTACGAAATGTTTGAGGGAGAGCAGATTAAGCCCACTGAACTGAAACAGGCCTCATACATAAGTGCTTCTGCCAGAGAATTCAAGGAACTGAAAATGTGATGTCTATGGTCGTATAAATCACATTAAATCACAGAAATCTGCCGAAAAAGATTATATATAACAATCTTTTAACTCCCTGCAAGAACCCTGTGCTAAAGAGATATGAAGAACTCAAGGCTACCATTCTACGAACATTCAATCAATCAGGTTGATTCTTGTCTGTTCTGTGTGCATTGGACCTTGCAGGTCAGCCAACTCAGAGCACATGGAACGAATTAGGATGGATAGGTAAAGTGATGGGACAGCTATCATCCAAAAAGATGAAGCAAGCATGACAGTGTGTATGAGTGTGTTCAGTTGGTTCGTGTGTGTGTGTGTGTGTGTGTGTGTGTGTAGGTTTGTTTCCTTAAACCTTCAAACTTTAATAATAAAAAAAAGGATGTTGAGAAGTATCAAAGTCCCATGCCTCAACTTACATGCGTTGATAATATTGGAAGATCTGAATATCTCTCTCTCTCTCTCTCTTTCTCTGTCTCTCTGTCTCTCTGTATCCATCTACCTATTGATCAATCGATCTATCTAGTTGATATGCATTTGAACAAGTTGATGGTTTATCAATTTTCTCTCAAACATGCGTAGTAGCCATTGGTATTGAATTGTTACCTGTAAATGCACCAACTTAAATGCAGCATCAATAATATCGGAATTTACATGTCATCAGAGCACCATATCCAGTTCAGGTGTTCGCTTACAGAGAAGTACAATGATAATAACTATTCTAAATATATCCTCTCAACCATAAATGTACGTATATTCCCACCATTCAAACTGAATTCAGGTTAATGTGTAGGGAAAGAGATGTATGCCTGAAACAATTGATTACGTGGCTTCTATAAGTAAAGTACTCTCTAAACGCTTGAAAATGCCATGAAGGCCTACCACTTTGCCACAGGATAAGGCTATTAATAAAGCTCAATCTGCATTAGCAGAAAACACAGATATATCATTATTTATTAATCATTATTTATTAATATCATTTCCCTGCACCCTTCTCCTCTTTTTCCCCCAGAGGATCAGCCTTGAGCAGGGCTCCGATCAGCTCAGTATGCTACACTGTCGTATTACTTCTCTGAGTGAGTAGCAGACCTCTACAGTCTTTGCACATCTATCGGACTGTCGACAATCTGTTGCAGATAGTCTCAGTCTTGATTCTCTTTCAAAAGGATAGTGGAACTCTATAGTCAGCTCAGGCATCTACTTCCTCCGAAATGTTCAAAAGGTTGGGTCAGCTCTGGGCAAGTCACTCTGCACCTTAAAACTTCACTGCACACACACACACACACACACACATATATATATATAACTTTTCCACGCACGCCCACTTAGCGGCAACATTTGAACGCAGACATTTCTGCACACGACTGCTTGGAACAGGGATAACTCAGCGTACAATATCCCTACGAAAACAAACTATGGAATAGAACAAATTACTGACATAAAAATCAAAATTATTTTTCCAGTTGAATTATTTCAGCGAATAAATCTACTTCTGTGTAGTTCAATTTGATAATTTATTGTTAGCAGGATCTACAAATCATGAAGTCCAAATATTCATTGGTCTTCTCAAATCTATTGACAATTCAGATCTTATTTGCTTCTAATGTTATTCTCGTTTGGATCTAAGTATTCATTTGTTTGGTGGTCTTTGGTTAAGGTACACAAACTTAAGGCGGTGTCTTAACGTTCACTAATAGATTTCAACCCCAAAAATAGTCTTGACTTGCAATCACAATCCATGATTGAAAAACTTTAGCGTCAGAATTTGAAATCAGGTAAAAATAATTCCAGAAAAATATGATGAAAACAAATTCTTTTCATTACAACACTGGCGTTTTTATGGGAAAATATTTAAAGCTCTAAAGAATCTAGATGTTATTATCAAACCTGTCACAATAGGACCCAGAAAAAATAAACAATTTTTACCCTCCGAAATCAAAAAAACATTTTTTGAAGGGGTCCAGTTGTATAATGATGCCTATTTTCAAATCTGTAGACATAACAGTATGGCGTGAAGCGCTCGCAGACATAAAAAAAAAACCTACAAAAACGGACACATGCACAAATAAAAAAAAGTATAGAACCCTTCTTTAACAGCTATGGTTATTCAATCTTTGTATCTCAATAAATTGTTTTTATTTAATTCTAATTAATTTTTGTTGACCCTCCTTGCTGAGATACACTGAAGTATCGTGCGCTGAATTATCCTTGCGACCAGTGGTTGGCACGGGAAAGTCGGTGTCTAGATGTCGGCGCTAAGAAGACTTGCACAGAAAAGTCCATCAACCAGTATATATATATATATATATATATATATATATATATATATATATATATATATATTCAGCATAAACTCTATCATCATCCTCTGATTACGCACAACTATATTTTGAAAGATAAATGTTAGATGAAAACATAAATGTTTAGACACTCTGCTGACCAATCAATAACATTGTTGCTTTTTTTCCTCTTGATGACGCTTTTAAAAAAAAATCGTCCGAAATTTTGGTACTATTTCCTTGCGCTGTATCTGATGTTTGTAATGTAGTGATACAGCTTAATTATGAGTTTTTTTTTATTCACACGCAGCCTCATATTTTACGTGAAATAAATTCTCATCTCATTTGTACAGTAGCAAGCACTCATTTAGGACGGCAAGCAAAGTTTTTTAATCTCTTTTCTGATAAAAATGAATATATATATATAAGGCGATGGATAAGTAATACTATGTTGCATTTGTGTCCTTTCAACGGTGTCATCTCTTGACTTTAACGGTACTTGGGTATAAATGGCCCTTGTACCTGCCAAGATCTGATGATTTAAGAGGTTCATACAGAAACACGTGATGGAAAGTAGCAAAAATTGAAATAAATACTAATGAAGCAAGCACAGGAATAAAAAAGAATAAAAGAAAGAATTGTGAATGACATTAGAGGGAAAATAAATAAACATATTGAAAAAAAAGATGTGAGGAAATGCGAAGAACGGAGAAAATGAATAAACAGATAGATTGTGAAAGAAACAAAAAGATACGTTGTATAACCAGGTTTATACATGGCGCTGTCGATAGAGTTTACATATCTGTATCCCGAACATAATTTTCTAAAAGTATGGATATTTTGATTTAGATTTTAGCAATAATAATTTTTCCAGTCCCATGCACCTATATAATTTTATGCCTATCTATCATCGACCTTTAGTGCGTCTAGCCAAATGATAGTTCGTGTCAAGATTGTTCAGGGTTAGCAATAGGTTAAAGGAAAAAATGTGTTTTACCAACTTTTTCTTGCAACATGCTTCATTTATAGATGGACATAGTGTTTTCCTGCAAAAACATATCAGATTCATCCATAAAATCAGTGATATCCATGGCTAATGAACTCATCAATCTTATATCGATGCGTTGTAATACAAATATAAAAACCGCGCACACGTTGGTGCATGTGTGTGTGTGTGTGTGTGTGTGTGTGTTTGAATTTAGGGCCCATGTGACGATGTGTGCGCATGCACGCGCATGTACTCTTAAATGGAAGGAACATCTTGAAATATGTGTATTCTAGATTTTCAAAATATATTTCGTGGAAAGGATTAATGAATATATACATAATGCAAATATGCAAATGGATATGGAAATTACGATATTTGTACACACACACGCACACACACACACACACACACATGCATGCACGCATCTGCATATACACACATACAGACATAAACACACGCCAATGTACACAGTTAGATAGATAGATAGATAGAATGGTAGATAGATACATATTAGATTCATTGGATTTTGTACACACCCATATATATATATATATATATATATATATATATATATATATATATATATATATATATATATATGAACGGATCTCTCTCTATATATATATATACACACACATATATATATATATATATATATATATATATATGTATATATATATATATATATATATATATATATATACGTATATGTATATATATATATCAATTTCTTGGATACATTTATGAGCATATTTTTGCAAAGGATAACAAGTGAGTGTTATTCACAACACATCTGTCATTTAACCATTCAAGTTGGTTTCGCTTACATTCGCTCGTTGATTGAAAGACCAACCTGCGCTGTAATCTCAATTGTGAGAAAATCGGGAAAAGGTATCGCATTCCAATTTGAGTGGCAACAGTCTGTTCTCTATCTTGGCCATGTCAATCAATAACACACATTTTCCAAGCCCATCGGGGGTTCTTTATGGGGTGGGAGTGTCTAATGAGCCATCTATCTTCATGTAACTCCAATATTATGATTATGATGTCTGTCCTGAAAGTACATGGCCATTTTGAATATCTCAACAATCCTTTTTACAGCTTAGATTTATTTTGGTAACCAACCAAATAGGAACTAACAGCATGTTTGAATAGATATTCTCCCTAGGGGTTTCTTAGTCGGCAATGAGATTGTGTACGGTTTGACCGTTGCATCAACTAAAATCGCGCCTGTCCATTCTTCGCGTCTCATGCAGAGTTACTGACAAAACAAAACAAAATAAAACACATTAAAAACGGTTCCCTAAAGTGACCAAAAAGCATGTCAAAAAGACAACAGTGTAGTATGGACTGCTGCAAGTTACAATTGCATCCGGTCAATAGGCATCAGAGAAAGGGACTACACAGTCTTTTAGCTGAATTTGTATAATCTAAGTAATTTCATTCAACATTTTTTGTTAATTTGAGATTGCCTCAACATATTTCATTATAAAGTATGATTTAAAAAAAAATTAAATTAGTTAATCTATCATTTTTGCAGCTCAAAATACGAAACAAAAAAAAATGAAATCACAATGAAACTTTTATTCGGCAAACGATCGCTGTCATCCCCACTACAATCCAAAAAGTCAATCTAACTTTTTGCCTGTGTGACTAAGCTAAAAAATCTTTGGATGAGAGGAACACTCAGATGTTGGATAAAATCAAAGTGAACCTGTTCAAAGGACCCTGATATAGATGTTTGAGGTTCCAAGGGGAGTACTTGGATGGAGGCTACGGCACAATCACCCCAAATAGGGCGGTTTTTGTTAAAAGTGAATGGATGAATTTCTTACGGGTAGACTTCGTATGAAAAACTTGAATTGAATACACCATAAATTATTGTGTGGGTGATCATGTGTTGAATTTGATTCTAATTAGTTGCCATACTTTCGGACTTGTGTCTTACCAAGCTACCTTTAGTGAATCCTTATTCCGAAACACATTCTGTAATTGCATATAGCTGAAATAATTTTGTGCACTTGCATTTTCTTGCATACATGGCGTATTGATGCGCAAGCATATCCAATCATCTGCTAATTTTAATATTTATAATGTATAAAAAACTAAACTTAATTTATAGCTGGACGAATTTACCAAAAATCTCAACAACTACAGGCCTATGTGCCTACTCAGCAGCATCTATAAACTATTCACAAAAATCATCACCAACCAGATCACTAAAACACTAGATGTAAACAAACCACGGGGATAAGCTGGCTTTAGAAGAAGCTACTCGACCATAGACCGTCTTCATTCAATAAATCAGCTGAAGGAGAAAGCAGCAGAATACGAAATGCCACTCGCTGTAGCATTTATAGACCCAGAAAGCATATGACAGTAAAATTCCCATGATCATGAAAGCCGTCATTCTAGAAGGTGTAGACCCTGTATGGATTGCAGTACTGCAACATATATACATTTACAGCAACTCCGTCATCAGGCAACATAAATACTCTGGACCCTTCTAGCTCCAAAAAGGAGTAAGACAAGGTGATACCTGCTCACGTAAACTCTTCACTGCCTGCCTCGAGATAATCTTCGAAAACCTGGACGGGGAGAATAGAGGAATAAAAAAAGACGGCAAATGTCCGAGCAATCTCAGATTTAGAGACATCGTCCCTTTCGCAGAGAACCTGCACGACCTCCGACTAATGCTAAATGGACTAAGCAAAGAAAGCAAAATATACTAGGAAGATAACAGAAATTTGAGACATCATAGAATTTATCAAAAACTTAAATGGCAATGAGCAGCTCATGTTTCGAGAATGGCAGATGATCAATGGACATCACGACTCTCAACATGGATCCACAGAGATCATATGCGAAACCGACGCCGACAAAATACGAGTTGGAGAAATGAACTAAACAAATTCAGAACATGATAGAGAAATTTGGCGGATTCTAGGGAAGGTCTGTGTCCAACGACGGACGATAAAAGACTGTTGATAATGAATTCTGTTTTTTTTTTTTTTTTCAAGCTATAAAAGAAAAAAAGTGAGAGACAAGAACGCTGTAACATTGGTCACTGATTAAATGATCTTCTAAACCTTTTGAGTTCGATGTTAACTTGCTGCTCCACACTTATCCCAAAAACTGTCCCTATCAAGCTTCTGTAGTCACCAATTTTATGAGTACTCAAAGATATCGGTCCAAAAGCCAGAAATGAAAGTTTCCCCTTTCCTGCATTTTTACGCTTAGAATCGAAATACATTAAACTCTCCAACGAACAAATGGAGCGAAGATTTTGTATAGCCGAAAATTTGTCGTAACCGATGGTTGGCCCTTGTTCGGTCAATTGGATGTCCATTCAATTGTTTGCTACATTTAGCGAACATTGTTCTGTAAATCCATAAGCAGTTCGATCACCTTTTGCCCTATTTCCACCCTTACTTTTTTCCCGACAAATGACTATGATTGAAATGTGTTATGCACAGTTCAATAAAATATTTCTATGTATTACGATAATCTGCTTAATCTCTATGTCACGACGTTTCTACGTGGCAATCGTAGATAATCCCCCACTAAAACAGTTGCAGGTTATAGATATGCAATTAAATATGATTTTAGACTTTAATTTCCAAAGAATACGTAATTTTTATAGCTAAAAAACACATTTCAAATGATTAACAAAAAGTTCCGTTTATAATTTTAAAGTATAGAAGGTCCAAACAGCTATTGTTTTTTGTCTCTTGCTTATGTAACTAAAACTAAGCAAGCCTACATTTTTTTGTTCACTAAATTTATTTCAATCGGGATTCACACTTTTTTTTAGTGTCCATATATCATTTCATAAAAGGGGAATATTTTTTCTTCTATGAAAACTACTATGTTGACCCGAACCCATCGTATTAATTTTATTTACTATTTACCTCAGTGAAGCTCATAAAACTTCTCACTTGCTATTCAAATACTAGAATGCATGCCAATAGAGAATTAACTGACACAAAATAAATTAAAACCAAATCTAATTGTTACTTTCTTTTTATAAAGTTACTGTCATTAATATGTTTTTCTTCTCTGACGCCACTTTTTCAATTTACTTGCAGTAAATAAAGATTAAAAATTGAAAAATAAAAATGACAAGAGTAGTAGTAGTAGTAGTAGTAGTAGTTGAATGTATGCATGGCTGAGCGAAAGAAAGCTTGAAAATGGAAACGTAATCCATAGTAATAGCAACTCAGAATAAAAATAACGAACAACGTCAAAACAAAAATTGACAAGACTCAACAAATTAGCCAGTATCGCTTCTGTAGTCTTGTAATAAGTGAATATGGCAAATTGGCTCCGAAACCGCATTAAATAGACATGACGTTGATTCACTGGGGGCTATCAAAATTACTTGTAATTGGGTATACTGATCAATGTCATAAATACAAACCAAAGCATGTCATAGAGAAAAGGATAAAGTAAAATTCTACGAGACTTTGAAATTCAAACGTTTGAACCATCTTAAAAGTATCAATCTTTGATTATATTTGAGGCACTTAAATGCTTCAGACACGAGTGTGAGAATGTTGGATATTAACTCGGGGAACAGGGTATATTTGTTTTGCGATTTAGGTAAGAAAAAAAGTCCATAATTTGCGTAAACGCGAACACCAATCTAAAATGTTTTGTAAACAATTTTATATCATTTTTTCAACGTCGACACCACGAGAGAATGAGTAGACAGAAGGACTTGCTGACGTGACTGGGTTGTTTTTGAATTACAAAGGCAATCTCAAAAGAAAATCATAGTACAAACCTTGATCTTGGTATACATAAAACAGTGTGGCTTTTGGGAATTGTTACATGACAGTATGCTAATTGTTTTGAACCATTTGATGTTGCATGCATTGGGTTTTTAGACCTTCTGGAAGAGGAGCAAGACAACAATGATATTGATAGGAACTGTGACATGGACGCTCAAAAGATAACAAAACGATGAGATGACTGTGAACTGAATGCAATTGTAAAAGAACCAACTTGCAAATATGGCTGCATTACAAACTCTGTTGTGACGAACTTGATATATACTAAGATTATCAGGATAGGAACGTTGTGTTACGCTAATTTTCTAAGTAAGGATGGTCTGCCACATTTTTGTGATCTCAATTTCCAGGTCTTTGGACTTGAAATTATTTTACAGATATATTTTTGTCAGATTGAATGGTCATATCTATTGATATTTGCTTTCCTGTCCTTAATAATTGTCTTGGCGGTTAGCTTTGATGATTTGATTCTTGTGTACTGGGAAATCCTATAATATCTTGGTCTTCTAACATTTTAAAAGAAAGAAGAAAAACATGACCGTTTTAAATATTTGTTAAACATGATATGATACATCAAAACCAAAATTTTTCAATATATTGTAAGTCTTTGTCAGTTGAAATCAAGATGTATAACATTCACAATCCTAATATGTTCTGCAATGGAAAAACGAAATAGAATTCGAACGTCACCCATCAACGTTCCAATAACGAGATGTTTGTTTTAAAATGATTTTCAAAAAATGTAGATAAGATGAAATATGTGCTGATATCCAAACATTGATCCTGAAGAAGGTGTTCGTACACGTGAAGAAGCCCTTGATAAACGGAGGGATTTTTCAATACCATCGGACCATATTTCTCGTACAGTTTTGTTTATTCTCGCGAGCAACGATTGGGTTTCAAGGTAACTCCAGCGGAGAGCCTAAATGGGGCATTTGGCCCTAATGAGAGATAAAAATTGTTTTCTCAAATTTACCTCGATTCTATAACAGTGGCCTCAATGCACCGATTTGGAGATTTTCAAATCCTATACACAAAAAAAGATTAAGATTCTTAATTATTATTTACATGGATTATTTTCAAAATCAAAGGCTAATATATGCTCCAGGGTCCACAAAAAAGTTGGTAGCCATAGGTGTGGTTGTTCTTAGGTAAAACATACAACTGATGCATCCAGTAAGCTACTGCCAATTAATGAGATGGATAATTGCCATACGGAAGGATGATTCAGGTAATACGCACACAAACAAACATAGACACACACACACACACACACACACACATATATATATATAGTGAAAGATATCATACTTCTCTGTCTGTTTCTCCCTCTATTGGTTTTAGTTACAAGTCATTCTAATTTCAGTATATGTACTGGAATCGGATTGTTTGAGCGCTGTCGTTGGCTCAATATTGGTACATAAATGTAAGCTACAATGGCAATCAAGACACATTTTTGGCACCTTGTTTAACCTGCAATACTTTAAGACTTTACAATACGCCTTGTAGTATTGTGAACACTGCTGGGAGTTCATTGGAGACGACATCCCTAATGGGTCAGTAAAGGCAGTTTTCACCATGTTTTCCTCATGGGAACATGACACACGACTAAAGACTGGAATGGCCACAGCCGCCTGAATTCTATGTGGAGATGAACAATGCCAAGTGGAAGCCACTGGTCAACCAAATAAAGCTGTTGATTCCACCACTGCTCATATAATCAGGCCTTATGAAATAATCTGCCCCTGCTCAATCTAAGAAGTTTGCAGCCAAAAGTACATTCCCTAAGCTATCTGAGGCATATAGTAAAATTACAAAATATTGATACTCTGATCACAAAAAGCAATGTTCACAGGGTATGACAGCCATTTTCTACACGTTTTAGACATGATCGAAAAAATGACCCTACTTACCAAGGAATGAAAGAAATATTTCGAAAAGTTTTGGAGGTTCAATATATTTAATATGTGTATAGATATAGTGATAATAGTAATAACGAATTATCCGTGGCAGTTATTGAAGAGCAATATTTATTTCTGTAGCTGAGACGACTGAAATTTCAGCAATATGCTGTTAATGGGTTCATGATTTAAAAAGGTGATAATTTAATACGGGGAAATTCTCATTTATTTTAAAGATCTCATATGTAGTGGTTAAACATAATCTAATGGAAAAATAACAATAATCATGGTTGTGTTTTGGTGCTGACTGCATTCGAACTGTTGAGGATTCATCTTTTTTTTCATCTTTGCCCATTGAATTGACCGCTAGAGTATTTAATCTCAGCGGTTTCCCATTTAAAGCATGGTATTTTCTGCACAAAGAAAATGAATATTGTTTGCAGGAAGGAAGAAATACAATTCGATGATTAGGTAGCGAATTTTATGAAGTTTAACTAAAACTTTGTTTCAATTCTCAATCCCTATGTGATGCATCGAAACCCTCCATCCCAAATACATTGTCATGGTTGAGAGATTGAGGCTAGAGTCACTGAAAAAAAGGCTATTGTGTATGTAGTACATCATTAAGTTCGGCTATGTTTCAGAATGCTATTTTACTGATTTGCCTTCACTTAGATATGTTTATATCCATATGTGTCAATCTCTATATCCCCTCTCTCTCCCCCTCTCTCTCTCTCTATCTATCTATCTATCTATCTATCTATTTCTATACATATACATGATAAACTATTGTTCACATATGTTTCCACCGTCTCAATTCAGCAAAAGGGGAGTTCACACAAATAACCGCAGACCATTAATATGCAATGCCTGCAAATACTGAATTTGAATGGAAAATGAGAAAGAATACGAGGTATTTTTCTGCAATTCCTCTACTTTTATTTTGCCAAATTATAAAGCATGGGTAATAACTACTGTAATACCCAAATTAATTGTTGATTAAATCATTGAATGGCACACATTTGGAATTAAGATAGCTTAAGCTAGATATAAAAACTTATATACATGAAATACTTGGGCCCATACATTTTCAGCATGCTATTTTGGAAACTAAACTTTGATCCTGATCATTCACTTTGAAATGTAAGATCATTCTCATGATACACGGATATTAGTCGATCATCAATTGGTTTAGTTAAATTTTGACATTCTTCGTCTGTAATAGTTTCCATACGTCTATGACGCTCGTCACAATAGCTTGCCATATGTCTACTTTGGTAGAAAACTGAAACCCAACTTCATACACTTTCCTCTTGTCGATGCTCCAGAGATTTTCAAGATGGTTGAAATCTGGAGAAAATGGTGGCCAGTCCATTAATGTACCATTTTTAAGACCAAATTTAGTCCGATAATGAACCGTTGCATATACACTTTTAAGAGGAGCGTTGTCTTACATGAAAAATAGTTACGTAAGTAGGCCGAAAGACTTGTTGAAGGCTGAAAATTATACTTCAAGAATTCAATATAAGCCAGGGAAGTCATTCTTAGTCCATCTAATACACGCCAAGGCACAACTGACATATTTCCCTACAATTCCAGCCCCAAACATAACTCCTCTGTTGTTTTATTGATACTTTAATCGAACAGGACGCTGCACTTTCTTTGCAACACTGATAGCCCTCCATCAATCCGATCTGTCAAGGGGAGTTAGTCGGTAAAAAGAACAATGTTGTAGTCAGTTTTCAAATACCGTTGAACCCATTCCAGGTGTTTCTCCTTTGGTTTGGGCTTCAAAAGCTTGTGCTTGACACATTTTGTAATATGGCAGATATTTAGGAATCGAGATGATTTGAACAAAATCAACCTCCTTGAATATAGTTTTGTGTTCAGGGCTGTTTTCCCCTGACAATATGCTTAATTGAAGACATTCACCGCTGTGTGATTATCCTGGCCCTGCTCATAGCTGATCCTCGATGCAATGCAATCAGGTTTTCTTCACTGTTCTAAGGCCCTGTGAGTATTTCTCTTAGGGTTGTACCACATTCTCCAAGCTCGAGAAATCACTTTTACAACTCATATTTTAATAGGTTTGCAGTGCTTACCTTATAATTTGGCACTCTGAAAATACAAGGCTATGGCGAAATTCGCTCCTGTTTGTTTACTAGTGCATGGAATGTCTTCATTCTTTCTGACTTGGTGCAGGAATTATTTTTCTTCATCTTTCGTGAAAGTAAATTTACAATCATATAGCCTCAAAATGAATGACTAAAAGTGAAGGACTTTGTACAGCGTGTTATATCACTATTAGTTGTATTGAAACTCTCAGCGCCTCAGCACATTTCTTTAAAATTCTAAATCTTCATCAAAGCTGTGAAATGATAAATTATGATTTTGCTTGCAATTTCAACTTGTTCCTAACTGATCATAACACATTCGATCATTTGTGAAATCGAAAGTTGATTGACACTGGTTGGATTCGGTTTCTCTCTTTTCGATATTTACTTTCAGCGGTGTTAGGATTATAGACTGACTGTGTACATCATATTCCACGATGACTTCAACTTATTCAGTTTTTTTAGCATTGCTTTCCCCTTTATTTCCCAATTATAAGACTTTTTAACATCAAGTCCATTATTGTTCGTCTTATTGTTTCTTTTTAACCTAAACTGAGGGATGTTCACGTTGTCGGACATGAAACATACTTTGTTTGCTCTGGAAGTTCTCATAACAATTCATCTTTGTTTTCAACAAGACAAAATACAATATCACCAACAGCATTACTAATATCATGATATTGATCGAAACAGAGCAGTAAGAGATGAGGACAAAAGGAATGCAAGGACAGCAAAGAGCACACGGACGCAGATAAAAAAAAACTAGCCCAGATGGACAATCGTGAATGAATATTGATGCTCTTATTGGCTGCAGTTAAAAACAATTAGAGCAATTAAATGAAGGAAATACTAGTCAACAATTAATAAGAAAAATAGCAGATACCGATCCAAAACTGGAAGTTACTTAATTTTGATCATCAAGCGGATGATTTTCTTAAACACGATTTTTCGTTTATTCAGAAACTTCGCCTTTTGTCAAATAACAGCTTCGAGCTTTATAACAAATCTAGACGTTAAAAAATATCGTTATAAATATTACTGATTTTTTAAATGCATTTCTTTAAGAATTTGAAAAATTCATAAAAGGTAAAAGAATTTAAATCAACAATGTAACGAATTTTTTTTCTCAATTTCGCCTCGATGTTAAAAACGGTGCACATATAATATTTTAACAATTATACTTTCTTTTTTTCTCTTTTTCCATCACATAACATATCTCATGCTAAACTTACTTTCTGTTCATCATAAGAAGCTTTATTTAAACATGCTTCACTTATGTTCTTGACTTGCAGGTCACTTCCTTCCTGTATTTCCTTGTATGTATATAAATACATATCTAACCCGTCCTCCAACCATCCATATTCTCCAGTGATAACCACCAGATATCTAGAGTAAACATTCGAATACATGAAACCAAAATAATAAAAAATCGATGCAATGGAGACATCGTAGAAATGACAAATCGAAAAAATATAACTGAACGTCGCATATAAGCTCAGAATGTGCATTGATATAAATTTAATTTAATAAAGACATTGATCCTTTGGGAACCGTGCTAATGACATGAATTCAACCATTAAGACAACTGAAATACAGACTAACCAAAAAGTGTCCTCGAGAACAGAACGAGAAAAGATTTTTTAGGATTTTGAAATTCAATGACAGTTCCATGCATAACACTTATCATATGTACAACTGTCTATTTCTCCGCAAATGTATTTGATGTTTTTACCAAGATAATTGTTCTCTGCTTCTTAAGCGTTTGGTGTTTAGGTTGTTGCTGCTGTTGTTGTTGTTGCTGACATTTTTGTTGTTGTTGCTTTTGAGGAGGTTTTCTTTTAAAAAAGCATTGAGCATTATTTACGGTGTTTTAATGTGTGTCAAGGTGCGATAAATCGATCTCTGCCATTCAGCTTTTTGCGTTAATATCCAACTGCCTCATTTACATGCGCACAGAAAATTTAGCTGAGTAGATTGCACGCTAGCAAGGTTTCATTATCACGCCAAGAAGCAGGAAAAGAGCACGTGTCAACCTAAGAAAGAACAGTAGGCTTGGCTTAGTGGACAATACATGGTTCAACGCAGGGTTAACCTTGAGCATAAGTTATGTCAAATTCCAAGCAATTTAATCAAGGGATCCGCATAAGCGTATTATATTCTGAACGAATTTCATTTTGCTTTGCACCAAGTACAATAAAACCAGAAAAAGTTGCAAGAATAAAAAGAATTATGGATAGGTGAGAACTGGGTTAGTTGGTACATATTTCGCTCAGTGTATTTGAAAAAAGATGCAATTACTACGGAAAAGAGAATTTATTTGGACAAGTCGGTAAAATTCGAAACATTTGACAAGTTAATCATAATTCAAACATTCGAGAAAAAGTGTACAAACCTTTTCCACCAGTGGTGATGGTTGATACAATCTGACTGGGCAATAAGTTATTCTAGATATGAATAATGTATTGTTATAATTGAGATATATACACATACCTAAACGAGACGGGAGAATGTTTTTTAGTGCAAAGGATGATGTAAGGAATAAAATGACCACTTGGTAGTTCATGTGGAAACATATGTGAGTTGATCTCTATGATGCATCGTAATAAGGTGGAAGATATTAAAAAAAAACAAGAAAGAATGACGACCTCAATGTCTTATTTTGATTTGGTCTCTTGCAGGCATCTTATTTTTCTCTGTCTCAATTGCATACAATCATAGCGTACCACGTAACCTTGCTTACAATGAACTAACCAGCCCCGAACAGATGGTTTTCTTTACATTCTATTCCAAGGAAAGGTTTTGACTGGAACGGCTTGAACTGTACTAGGTATATTGTTTACAGATACTCCCAATAAACATAGACTACTCTATCATCAAATGCGGAATATAGCATGATCTAGCTGCTTGTTTGTCAAAGTGAAAAAGTTACTTACCACGATGGAAAAAACGTTTTTCACGCAAAATATTCAATGCTTACAGCACATAAGACTCAATTGTCGATTTTTTTTTTCTGCTCAGAATGAGGCAAAAAGTGGCGTCACCAAGTGGTGGAAACAAGAATTAAAATGATTCAATCTACCCGTGTGTCCAACTAGCCCCAGTATCCCTTATATATCAAGCTATGGTGCCCCACCAGAGAGTAGTGATAAGAAACCTAATTTCACTGACAATGATTTCAGTTGTTAATCCGATCCTCACACGATGTTTCATACTGGCGACCCTGCGCTAGACCAAGCTAAGCTCAGTAGAAGCATACACACTATTAAGTAACGTAGAAACATAGTACTCGTCTACTCTCCGTCGAATGTGTCAATCTAAATGCATACATAGGCACACCAACACATCTATACAGATGTATCGTCTCTTGTTTCCTGTGCATTTGTACGCACACACACGCTCATATACACGCATATAGATAAATTCAGAGAGAGGGAGGGAGGAGATAGTCTAATACCAAAAAACAGTCTTGTTATTTTTAATTTGTATCTATTATAGTATTATCACAATCATATTTAAGGATGTGTCAGTGGTCAAGCGGTGAGCAACAAGGAAAATAGAATCAGGTAGCGAAGTTCAAGCTCTGAATGAGATGATATGCTTTCACTTTGCACTAATTTCCACGGGAAAGTCTTGAATACACACTTCTCCAAGATTTAGGGAAAATAGCATAACTGAGAAAGTCCAACTTCTCCTGCAGTACAGTGAAAAGCTGAAAGCTTACAAAAGCACAATACACTTACACTAATATTGAAGTGGTATCGGAGGTAGAGATCATTGTCGTTAATGTTAGTTTGGTCTGTTCAGAGGGCTCCAACAGAACCAGAGTTTTAGTATCATATATATATATATATATATATATATATATATATATATATATATATATATATATATATATATATATATATATATACACACACACACACACACACATATATATATATATATATATATGTATGTATATATATATATATTTATACATATATATATATATATAAGAGTGTGTGTGAACTAAATTATTTATCCTTTTTTCATGTTGCAGTATTGAAACAGGAAAGGCTTTGTGAAAACTGGGGAGATTTTTAGCATAACGATGTCAGAAATTATCACCGTTTTCATTGCTGAGGACGTCGAATTCGAAACCCTTACGGATCCTTCCCACCAGCGACCCACACATAACAATCAAAGCTGAGCGATCGCCCTCTCACTGTTTCTGACTGTGATGGACACATCGTCCCTATATGGACCTGCCAAGTATGCATCTGATCAGTTCTAAAGGTCGAGTGTAGTTTTTTTTTATGCCATAAAGTATGTCCCCCAAATCTGAGATTTGTATTCAACTATTTTTTTTCTTCCATTTTCCCAATTTATTCTGATATCTAGAAATATTTCACTTAAAATTTTCATCTATTACTTAATCAGTACTGAGCCACCGTTGAGTGAGCTTGTGTTGTATGAGACCCTAACAGTCCAGATTTGACCCCCTGTAATCTATGTTTTTCCCGAAAGAGATTACAAGTGTGGGCGCTTTAATGGAGAACAGCAACAGCTGATATCGATATCGAAAGAGGGTTATTCAGACTGTTTTGAAAAGCGGAAGGGACGCTTGAATAAGTGTTTGAGTATTTGAAGATTACTAAAGTAACATCACCAGAGGTTGGCTATTTTTACAGTAGCAAACGGCTCGATACTTTATAGTCAGAACTCGTACAGCTAAGATGGGTGTCCACAAAAGGACAACAGAAAACGTTGTAATTTGCATGTGGAATATAATTGATGCAAAATGAAGTAACTGCTTTTACATATCTAAATCTGATGGATGCAGACAAAAACAGCTACTTCTTTTATCGTGAGAGAATTAAACTACATCTGTAACTTCTTTGAAAATGGAATGTCCTCTCACATAGCCAGGCATATTTAGTAATGTTTGTCTTCATTTTCAGTGATTAAGAATCGTTTTATATCCGAGTAACCCTCTCATAGAGGGACTGGTTTTCACGTTTGAAGGACTTTGGAAAGAATGGAAATCCTCAAGTTTCATGAGGGTGCTCAAACTGATTTGCATGAGTCATTGGCCACAGCTGTTAACTATTCTTCTTCATCAAGAACAGGGTTAGGGCACAAGAATTATTTGTGGCATCCAGATTCTATTGAATTTTATTGAACCAACTCTGAACAGTTCATCCTGTTGTAGGGTTCCAGCAGCTTGAATAGCATTTAAAATCGCACATGAAAATTAATCTAACTTCTAGAGTAGACACCTTTGCTATTAAGGACGGACAGAAAGATTACCCCTATTAACATTTGATTTGCTAAACAATGCAATTAACAAATCCCACACTTTTAACGTTATAATTTTTTAGATCTACGTACTAGTGAACGAGTGAAATACATATATTTATATATACACGTATTTGTGTGTGAACTTAATCATTTAACATGAAAAACGTTATTCCTTTGTTAAATACAGAGAAACCGATATATATATATATATATATATATATATATATATATATATATATATATATATATATATATATATATATATATATATATATATATATATATATGTATGTATGTATGTATGTATGTATACACATTTAATCAGTCCATAACACTAGAGAATCTTTCTTCCTCCACATGTCCTTAATAATTATATGCTTACGTTTGAACAACGAAACATTTCTTAGGTGTTATATTGAACAATAAAATGAAAGAAAAACGTTAGTAAAATCTAGAGGTAAACTGATTGCGTTCACATACTTTTGGGACACACACTCACTTAATTATATATATATATATATATATATATATATATATATATATATATATATATATATATGTGTGTGTGTGTGTGTGTGTGTGTGTCTGTGTGTTTGCGTCTGTGTGTAAATGCGTTGGGTAGTGCACACACACACACACACACACACACACATATATATATATATATATATATATATATATATATACATACATGTGTGTGTGTGCATATAGACGTGCACACACACGTACATGTATGTGTATGTATGTATGTATATATATAACAAGTGATGTGAACGAAAAGGATTTTTTCTGTTTCAAGAGGGACCGTTATCTTTTTTGGCGAATAAAAAGATCGAGAAACAGGTTGTCGTTTTTCAAAGAGAGACAACAACAGACATTAAGAGAGTGAAATGGAAGATGGCAGAGAAGGGAGACGGCCGTCTGTGTGCCCTTCATGCAGACAGCACAGGATCATGAGGCATATATACAGTAGAAAAAAATGACTCGGGGGATTGGGGGTGGTTGTGGGTGATGGACGGTAGGGGTGTTCCTAATAAGGCCCTGTCTGCTAAGGTCAAAGGTCAAAGGGAGACAGACGTCGTGTAAAGTGCAGACCCATTATTGTGACCGATGGCTCAGACCGTAGGACTAAGAGTCAGACAGGCAGATAGACATAATCTGACGACGATGACAATGATAATGATGATGATAGTGATGATCACGACAACGACGACGACGACGATGATGATGATGATAATGATGATGATGATGATGATGATGAAGAAGAAGATGATGTGTGGTAGTAGAAGCATTAGTTCAAATAGCTGGGGTTAGAACGATAGCAAGGATGACGATGCAATCTGAACGGTGGGAAGGCATTGGTTTGGTTTCATGAAAAAAAATACCAGGAGATGATGGTGTGACTGAAAAGAAAATGGCGTAAGGGATTCGGTCAATTTATGGGGTTGATAGCAGGAAATAAGGTAGGGAATACTCAGACCGGGGCAGATTTTTTAAAACTATAAAAAGAAAGTGTTAATACAAAAGGAAGAAGGAAATGAAAAGAATTTTAGAAAATAATGAAAATAAGTCTTCAAATAAACATGATTTTAAGGTAAATATTTGAAAAAGATTAGTGTTTATTGGAAGATTTATGATTACATATATATGTAGAGAAAGAGAGAGAGAGATTCAGACAGACAGAGATAGATTGATATGCACTTATATACACACATACACACACTCATACAATACACAGTATCGCCCATTAATGAGTACACTCTACTATCCCTTTTATACGACGTTAACATACGAGGATCTTATTATTTCTAGTGGAGCATTATGCCATCAATTTTTTGGATTGTTTTTTTTTTTTATTTTAGGTATTATTCATTGTAAAACCCTGCAACATTGAATCAAAGTAACCAAAATTTTAAAAATGTAGTTGTCCAAAGATAGCACATCGTATCGGAACAAATTATTTGAAATGAATATTCGCTTTGGCTGCCTTTATTTTCAACTACTGCCTTTTGTCTTGATGACACTGACAGTCAGAATATTTTCCATTCCGACGGCAAGAAGTCTTTCAATTCTATTTTGTTGGATGGTCATAGTTTTATTTTCTGTTTAAGTTCATTCCATAAGTGGACTATTGTATCTAATTCCCGTGACATGCTAGGCCAATCGATCACTTCTAGCTTTTGCTTCTCCGGAAACTCTGTTGTCTTCTTTGCTGAATGTTTTGGAGCACTGTCATGCTGTAACGTAGCTCTTCCTCCCGAGTGTTTCAGCGAAGGCAACGTTTTCTTTAAGCGTTTTGATGTGATTTTCAAAATCTATGATTCCGTCGTTGGAATTCAGCTTACTGGAGCCATCAGAGCACGTGTAACCCGAAAGCATGTTGAACTTTTCCATCACAATGCTTTACTCTTCCTTGTTCAAATACTAATGACTCTACCGAACTCGTCGGACGCCATCCAACCCGAATGGTTTTTGTTCTACCTGATCATCCTCAAATTTCTATATTGTTTTCCTGTTTAAACGAGTGTGAGTTGTAATGCAATGGCAGCTCCCTGTATGTCGTCAAGCATGTAAGCATATCTTGTTCAAAACGCTGGAACCTTTTTGATTGTTGTAATCAAAATACTCATTGCAAACAATTCATTCTATTTCATCGTCTGCAGCCAATTATCTTTTGTGTTCATCTACCAATCCCCAGATATAACGAATAGAACGTTGGGCAAGCTGTATAGTCGACTAGGTCACTTCCGTTTACATTTTTTCATTTTTCTGGTGATTTTCCATAATTTTGGCATCAATATTTTCGCTCAACATCAGTCTAGAAGCTATTTTTGGTAGCAAATCAATAATACATTCCTCAAATCTGGAGATATTTCTTTCCCAATTGAAGCTACTTGTATTAACTATTACTTGAAACTATGTGTTAATTATAATCTCAACACTGAGCGTTCTATTAATATTCACCTTATTGGAAATCCCCTTCAAGATAAAATCAAGCTTGGCTTGAAAACATAAATACAAAATAGAATGGAATACACATTTTTATAAAGTGTACTTACTTTTGGGCTGTACTATATCTATATTTTTAGCAACATAATTTCAATGCTCACACACAATTATACACATATACGCCTGTGACCAACATTTGATGCAATGGCAGGTTCTAATATATATTTGCACACATATATAAACATAAATACGTTTGAACACACACACACCTAAACTTACACACACACACACACACACACACACACACACATATATATATATATATATATATATATATATATATATATATATATATATATATATATATATATGTATATATATATATATATATATATATATATATATATATATATATATATATATATATATATAAGGGTATGGATGTATAGTTAATCCGACAGATATGTGAGTAAAGTGACCATATCGGGGGATCGCTTAAAATAAATGATACAATTTCTACCTTTTGCTCAGGGATTGAGCTGCTACAAGAAAGTAGGAGTATATATATATATATATATATATATATATATATATATATATATATATATATATATATATGTGTGTGTGTGTGTGTGTGTGTGTGTGTGTGTGTGTGTGTGTTTGTGTGTGTGTGTGTGTGTGTATGTTTGTGTGTGTGTGTGAATTCATCTACTTTCATCCCGGTTGTGTTCTTGAAAAACTCTATGGAAGTTGCTTTTCCGAATCTTGAATCACTGAATTATACATTAATTCGGGTGTTTCGTTTACTGAGAACCAAAAAGTTATGAATGTCCAAATATTGTGCCATTAAACTACATGACTTTTTGAAAGTTTTGTTCCCATGTGAATTTCCTCTCAATCAAAACATATGGGATACGCTTGTATCAATACTTATGCCATGCAAAGTAATAGGAATAATCTCCAATATTGAAATACACGTGCGCAATTACACAAAATTGGGGAAAATTAACAACAATAAAACTCAATCAATTCATCAACATATTCATAGGTATAATTATACAGCAGTGTTATAATATATATTCCTAATCGATTTTAGAAAATATACATCAAAACGATTTCAGAACACCCTTTTTTTCTCTTGAAAAATAAGTCTTTTGCATGCCGTATCAATGACACAACGAATTTGGGTCATAGTCTCCCAAGTATTAAAAAACTGTTCTTGGTTTGAAAAAGCTCCATTCATTTTCTTCGCTGCCAGAGCTTTGATAGGAGTAATTTACTTTTCATTATCATCTTTACTTTCCTCTTGGATATCATTCAAAGTTTCATTAGAAATAAGCTCTGAATGAGATGAAATTAATTCATTCACATATTCAGCAGTGACTTGGTAAGTCTTAGTAATTCATAAACTGAACAACTCTCTCTCTCTCTCTGTGACAGCTCCAGGGGTATTCTCAAAACCTTTACAATTTGATATCCAATCTGGGAGTAACTTTTTCCAGCAACCATGCATTTTTGATTCGTTTATCTTGTCCCAAGAGACTTTAATATTATTCATAGCATTCCAGATGTATCCTTTCCACAACTCTTTTTTGCTTAGGCCAATCGTTCTTATCAATTGCCTTGATAACCTGTTTAATAGTTTTCTTCGTGTAATACTCTTTGAAGGTTGATATGGCTGTTTATTCCATCGGCTGAATTTTACTTGTGGTATCAGGAGGCAAACATACCATTTTAATTTCAGGATAAAGATCATGTAATGCTTTAGGATGTGCAGGAGCATTATCTAAAACCAACATTGTCTTAAATGATAAATTATTCCTGAGACAATACTCTTTAACTACAGGAATGAAATAAACATGAAACCGATCTTGAAACAGCTGCAGTTATCCAAGCTTTTTTGCTTGCTTTCCCGATCGCTAGCAGCATTCGTTCAGATTTCTCTTCCAAAGTACTAGGATGTTCTCGGTGATAGTCATTGCATTGGTTTCGGCTGGAAGTCACCGTCTACATTGCCACCAAAAGGTGTGTCAGTCTGTCTTTGGCTACTCTATGCACAGTGTAATTTTCACAACTGATGAATATTTTCTATCAGGTACCTCCTTCCAAATGAACCAATCTCATCAACATTAGAAAAACCTGCTGTGCTGTAACCCCTTCCTCAACTATGACAACAAGATAATTTTTGTATCAGTTTTTTCATCTTTGCTATAATTCTCAAGTCAGTTTAAGGTTTTGCAAAGCTGTCCATTTCTTGAACTTTTCAAACCATCCTTTGCTTGCTTGAAAATCTGAAGAATCAGCAGCCTGTTCTCTTAAGGGTTCGTTACAATCTTCATATAAGCTAATGGCCTTGCCTTCATTATAGCAAGACACGCAGACCATTCATTCTATGTTGGTCATATATTCATACTTTTAATAATCTCTCCATCAATACTATCCCTATGCCTAATTTCGGGAATGTGCTTGTCACCGACATATTTCCTGCAATGTGTATACATCCTTTAAGTCTATTATTACCTTTAATAATTACAGACGCAATTGTTTTGCTCACGTTCAAAACTCTGCTTTTTGAAGATTGATATAATATCCATCTGTAAATCTATCGCATAACTTTAATGTGGCCTATGCTTATTCATAGTCCGGTCAGCATTATCATTTTTACGTTTTGTGCTCTTTTTTTTTTCTTACACAGCACATAATAAAAAGTCTCAAATACGTACCAAAACGGTCTTCAGACACAACTTGTGTGTCATGGCAGTTATGGTATCAGTTTGTTTAGGAACGTGAATGGGCGAGAAAAGTCCTGAATAAAAATACAGAAGTAACACTTTAAACAAAACCAAAAAAACTTGGAAAATATTATTTATGGTATGTATTTTAAATGATTTAATGATTCTTATGAGATTGGTCTTGCGGAACATCAGTCTCGCCAGTGGATTTTGATCAACCAAAACAATATCACGCGTACAAAGATGATTTTCTCTTTATAGATTCTCGTAAATAAATGATTCTCTGACCTATTTTGGGGAAAAAAAACTGTAATATATAAAAGAAATGCTTGCATACAATATATTATTATTCGTACTTTTTTTTTTAAACATTTAACCTTGAAAATTAGGTGACAAATAAAAGTTTAGATTAACTAGGTCAATATAGTTGGATGGAAAATGGAAATGTTCAAATTTTTTACAGTATGGAAATCCAATCAGGGTTGTTAATTTATAGAGTTTGAAAGCCGAACGGACATAACTCGAGGAGTCTCTGCATAGTTATTTACTCAGCAAAGGTTATTAGATATATATCTATATAGATAGATAAATATAGATGTGCTGATGTATTAGAATGGGCAAGTATAAAGAGAGTCAAACATAAACATAATCGTCACTTTAATGATATGATATCGTAAGATGTGTCTTTCATGTCAAAGATGGACTAACGGCAAAATCGAAAACACCAAACGCATCAAACTGAGACATGAAATTTTACATAGGAATGAAGAAAGAAACAAACAAAACAACAGGCTGATATCGGAAGACTTAATGTTGTTATGTACACACGTTTTCATGTATTTGTCTCTTAAGGAAGATGCATGAGCTAAAATGAGATATTTTTGAATCAGGGTTTAGATGCTAAGGTAGTGATTACCAATTATATACAATTGTTTCTTTTTGTAAGTGGATGGGAAAATGGTGAGAAAAAGAGAGAAGTGTGAATAAGAGAAAAGATTATAAGAGAAGTAATAACAGAAATATTTATGGTGAATAACATACAATTTATTGAGACTTTGATTAAAAATTACAATAAAAACTTCCCAAAACCAATTTTGTCGGTTGTTTTCAGTCTTTCGATGTACATGCATTGAAGACGCTCACAAGTTCACCGGCTCATTGTGTAGAGCTTAACGTAGGAGACTTGAACTCCATTCTTACAATAATAAGGTCGACTTCACTAGTAGCCCACCTTTGAGGCCTTGTGACAAACGATGTAATTGCCCACATGATAAGTATCTCTCGTGAGTAGAAAGTCGCATATTTCAAAGCACTCATTAACGTAATTTACTCATGTGAAATGAAATCAGAAATGAAGCAAATAAAATATCAGAATAAAAACAATATCACTCATCCATATATTAATTACATTGGGTGGTCTTCCGGCTACTTTCTGCAGAAGACCCCACCCATCTGTGGTCTCAATCCCCATCTGCTGGAGGGGGCATAACCTGTGGGTAGGTGGAAACACGTCCTACTGGGCAGTTTTCAGATAGTGTAGATATGTGTATGTGTGTATTGTAATTAAAGCAAAAGTCAAGTTTAAAATTATAATCTACGATATAAATAGAGCTTCAACAAATTATTTTGGCAAAAGAGAATAGTCTAATTTCTTCCACTAAGTCCACTAAGTATGCATAACCAATCTGGTTTAAGCTACTCTGAAGCTGTGCCAATGAACGTAAAGTAAGTGTGATTAACGTTATATTATATGTAAATAGAACAACTCTCTAAAAACTGTAAATTTCTTAGGTAGATACATATTAGGCCTCATACCACCTTAGTCACACGTACACGCAAAACTGCACGTACACTCAAACGAATATATATTATTGTTGATCAAAAATTCCGTATCTCATGCGAGTGCATTGACAAAGGGAGAGATTATGATGAGACAGATATTTCCCACATAAAATGAATGCTTTATTTATCATAAACTTAAGAACTTACTGATCAACATATATTTATATATATTGATTATAATTATGTCATCCACAGACAGCTGCTCAGTTGTATCATAACTCTTCAGTATGGCTATAGACAATCCACTTATCCCATCCAGTACCACGAAGCAGGATTGAAACTTTCCACGGTACTGGACGGTCAATAAGGCTGAATTTAAGCGATATATTTATTTTAGTTTAAATTCCCCGTCCACCAGAGTGCTCTATTCCAATGGATGAGCTTTATAAATATATATATATATATATATATATATATATATATATATATGATGGATAAAATGATTTGGCTTCATGAATGAAGATTTGGGGAAGGGGTTAGTTGACGGGGCCTGTACGCAGTAAAGCACTCAGACCTACGCTATACAGCGAAGTGCAACGTGCACACGGCCTTTTGAACCGAAGGTTTGCATGTTACAACATGAAGGAAAACTCTCCCTTTCACAGGAAGTGGAGGGAACCTTTCCCACCCTTCAAAGGGAACAAAAGTAAAGGGAGACTTTCATCTTTTTTTAAAGACCAGAAGTAAATGGAAACTTCTCTTTTCAAATCAAAATTCACTTTAAGGGTAAATTAGCGTCAGAGGTCGGTATCCGTTTCTTGTAATAAAAAGGATTTTGAATGCAGCTTTTCAAGGCATGTCGACCCTCTACTCGTTGAATACCGGTATCAACTTTGTACTCTACAATATTGTCTTGTGCCAGAGTGAGCTAAGCTTTGTAAATAAGTCCATGTTCACACGATAACAAGTGAATGACAATTGGAAAGGAAATCCCAAAGAGAGGAAAAAATACACTTTTGAAATTAAAAAAAAATGGTTTTAAAAGAAAGGCAAATCATAAGAAATTATTTGGGCATCCATCCAAATTGTCGGGAACGCAAAGGAAAGAGGATGTGTGGTAAAATGTAAATGTGGTTATTAGGGTACAAATGCGAAGGGCAAACACAGTTCTCACGTTATTTCTGCCCTTAAAGTTATTTTCATTCAAAATAAACTGGGCTTTCATCTTCATATTTCTCTGTTGAAATGCGTGGCGGAGATTTTTGACATAAGTTTATTCATTTGCCTATTTTGCTATTTTGTAAAAGATTTATATTATATTTGATAAGAGTTATATTCGAAGTACACGTAGTATTATTTTCTTTATAAGCATAGAAACACGCGTATAGATGGTATATCCATTTATTTTACGCAGGCATACATAAAAGTGCATATATATATATATATATATATATATATATATATATATATATATATATATCAGAAATTATGATGATAAAGAAAAATAAACAGTTTTTTGTTATTCTTAATACTCAGTGTGTACGCTCACACAGAATTATATTACATGATAAAGGAGAAAAAGAACGAAATTTTCTACATTGTTTCATTAAAAAAAAATATTTTCACTAAGTCAAAAGGCGAAACATATTAGTATAATCAATTTGATTTGAATACTACTTCTCTAATATTGTCGAATAGCGTATCCACACGAACACACCCCCATACACGTATATGCAGAGAGAGAGAGAGAGAGAGAGAGAGAGAGAGAGAGAGATAGGGAGGGAGGGAGGGAGAAAGAGATAGAAAGAGGAGGCAACCCTATACATATGGACAAACGCTCACACATAGATGTACTTACATACGTATAAGTTTAAATATAGAAGAATCATTCATTTTACACAACAAATTTTTATTCGTCAATATAATCTCATCCTGTGCCAAAAATGTTGCTTGTTTTCTTCCATTGTCAATATCATAATGAATTAACTGAAATAAGCTTATTTTGACAATTTTAAAAAAAAGAAAAGTGATATGATATGACAGCTGTCGTACTACAATCACCAGCGATCGTTTAGACTGAACTTAGTTGGATCAAACGCTTCTAATGTCCTCTAATGATGAAACGAGAACGAACGTTTATGCCTAACAAGTTCTCTCAATATTTAGTTTCGCTACAGTTCGAACAATACCAATTATAAAAACATTGTACATAGTAGTATAACAGTAGCATAAATATTGATACTAATAACTCATTACAAACGTGATCTCGATGCAACTTCGTACTTCGATGAGTAAATGATGTGCTGTACAAGTTCACTATGTCAGTTAATTATTTAACACCTTGTGTCAAAATCTGAAGCCAAAAAAAAAAAAAAAGTATTCGTACTCATTCGTAGGCTGGAGGAGAGCGTGAGGGTGAGGAGGAAAACAGTCTTTATCTGCCCCAATCAATCTTTCGCACCTGTCATAGTATCTGCGTCGTTCAATTCATTTAGTCGGGAGCTGCTACATAAAAACCCACTGGTGGTTTGAATTGCGAGTCATTTTCATGAATTACGCTATGAAATACCATAGCCACGGAGAGTAATCGGCGACTAACTTCTACCAAAGAGCCATTCTGTCGCTCAGAATTAGTTTTCTTTGCCTCACCAATAACATCTTGACTGTTTCAGAGAGCATAGTGTTATAGGTCAATTATTGACTGGTCAAATAATCTTTATCTTGGTTCGTTGGTCCCGAAACTAATCTATAAAATACAGGAATATCTTGAATTGTGCAGATTTGGTTAGTGCAAGTTTTTATGTAGTACAATCAAGGTATCACAGTAGAAATTGATGTAACTTAGTATAAACTGAAAGCAAAAACACGTTAAATAATTGTAAAACCTTGAGCAGTGCAGTTTTGAACCATACGAAAAGTTTTGGAACAGATGAATCACACTAATCAATGTATGCCTGTATCAATTAATCCCTCGCGCGATAATCGCAGGATTTACAAATATACTTGGATAAGATTAGTTCTCCATTAGGTTACAGTAGAGGATAACCCAGTAAGGCTCAAACTCTCTACATGGCTCGAACTCTCTAAAGAACAACCAGACTTGTGTCATGCCGATAATCTCTTACCGTGGGGCTTGTCTGTCTAGAAAATTAGCATTCGAAATTCAGTCTCTCATCCGATCACGAACACCGACCTCTTGCACTAATAGGAAAAACTTGAGTATCTCAGGCATGAGGCAGACCCGATTCACTTGAGAACATGATCACTTCTAATCCAGTTTTGCAATGAGAATTTATCTTTCTTTCAACAAATGTTTAACAAAGAAAACACTTGAACCTGATTTCATATACTTGTTCTTAAAAAAAATCTCTCATAAATATTATGGGTGAACAACATCTGCTTTCAGTATGCCGCATTGTTGAATAGCATCTGATTCTTATGTTCAGTTAAGGAACCTACTCATATTTAAACCGCTGATTTGCTCATACGTAAAGCACTTATATGCTCATACGTCAATTTGACAGGAACAGGAACGTACTGTCACTTTTGAGAAAATAAATAAATAAATGAAGAGGAAGATGGGTGTTGGTCACAAAATTCAAAACAAATCTAAAGTCAAATACGAAACAACATAAGTAATCTACTGCTATAGAAAAAAAAACTCTTTCATTGTGTTTATAATATAGTGTGTAGTTATTCTCAGCGGATATGCCGTACGAAATTTCAACAAGAGTTTTTGAAGGTATTTTTGCACCAAACTCTTGTTGGAGATGAGCTGTTTATAAGTTGTATCATTAATTGATTACTCATTCATTGATCTGACATGGATGTTCTAAATCAGCTCTGATGTATAAACATTCATTACATTCATTTATTGATGAACTACAGATTACTGAAGTTCATGTTATCCAAAATTACTCGCCGGATCATTCGACCAAATATCTTTTCTGGTGTGTGTTTGAGTGTGTGTCTGTTTTCAATCGAAAAAATTCATTTATCCCAAATTTGTGGAAATGAGTGTTTTTACATCTAAACATAATCACATTTGTACACACACACACACACACACACACACACACATATATATATATATATATATATATATATATATATATATATATATATATATATATATTGTATTATAACTCTTCAGTGTGGCTATAGACTTTCCATTGATTGAAACCTTCACTTCACAGACCCAGAGGCCGATATCGTACCTCAGAGGTACGGAACTGGACGATCAATAAGACTGAATTTAAGCGATATATTTACTTACGCATAAATTCCCCATCCACCAGAGTGCTCTATCCCTATAGAAAAGCATTGCATAAACTCACAATGGATGAGTTACCACAGTTAAAGATTGCTCAACCCTGGACAGAGGAGTGTGTATATATATATATATATATATATATATATATATATATATATATATATATATATATATATATATATATATGGGATACTCTGTATTTAACAAAGACTGTTTCACGTATTAACTAGTGAGCAGATCCAAATAATACAACGTAAAAATGAGAGATTTATTTATTGCATTGTTTTGCAAATTGAATGTATAAGTGTATAATGTATAATGTGTATGCGCAGCTATGCGAATATGTGTAAACTCAAACTAATTTGGGGCCAGGGGTCGTTATTGAAGCACTAAGTTCATTATACCTGATGGTTGTCCTTCGTTTTGTAAAAAGTGGTCCCATAGTTCACTGTAATTTATGAACATTGTTTGGTAAATCAAAAGACAGAGTTTCTCCTATTTCCGACCTTATCTTACACTATTTTGTAAATTCGAAGGCAGCTCGGTTGACCATTGTTCCATATTTGACCTCATCCCACATCGTTCGTTCAATCTAAAAGACATTTCGGTTGCCAGTGTGGTTTCTTCTACCTTGCCATTTCAAGCAAATGATTAATGTTGTTATATATAGTTCTATGGAATCTCTGTTTTCATTTATGGTAAGAATTTGCTTAACTTCTCCCTGACAGTTGTGTCTCACCTCTCCCATCCCGTATAAAAACGGTTGTAGACTTTAGATATTTCGCTGTAGATGGTTTTAGAATAATTAACGCTTTTAAGAGCTTGACAAAGAGTAAATGTTAAAGTATGGAAAACTTAAACAGCTATTCGTCTATTGTTTACATAATTAAAACTGAACAAGTTGAAATCATTATTGATTTTGTTTTACATTCATTGCATATTTTTCGATTGGGGTTCCATGTTGTCTTTATTTATCATATGGCACTACATAAAACGTGAATAGAAACGAAAAAAAAAAAAAAAACTAAGATGGAAACTAAACTGATCTTTCTACTACCTCCTCCCCGAAGCAGAAAAAATCACTTTTTTACAATGTAAATATTGAGATGCTCTATATTAAAGTTCAACAGACATATAAAATAAGCTTAAACCAAATCTTTATTGACTCTATTTCTAATTACTAATACTTATAAGTGCAGTCAAAGTATGAATTATACTTTAATATCGCTATCCCGTTCAATGCATCTGCAGAGAATGAAATACAAAATCAAAAAAAATATTTAGATTTACTTTCGTATTCCAGTTAATTTAGAGTAAATTGAGCAGTAAACTTGAGTGAACGTTCTGCAAGAAAAGCATACTATCTACTTAGAAACAACATCTAATTTATGTTCAATTTATATTAACATCAGCTGAGAAATTTTCGCTCCCTGGGCGGTTATCCTCATCTCTAAGGAGCTTACTGCCGTAAAACCTCTAGTTTAGCAATGATTTAATGTTCAACATGTTCACTGAATCGGTAAATTCGAAATCAGTTCGTTAAAGCCGAAATTCATTACATCGAAGTTTGTTATCGCGAGGGTTTACTGTATATGCGAAAATGCGTATCCAATTCTACACAAACATCCATAAATCTACATGCATACGCCGTCTACAAATACAATAACAGGTATACAGGAATTATATATATATATATATATATATATATATATATATATATATATATATATATATATATATATATATATATATATATATATATATATATATATATATGTATATATATATATATATTTTTTTTTTTTAATTTTTTTTTTCAGTTCAAAAATACAAATATGACGAGAGTGGGGGGAATTGGTTGTCATTTGTCAACGCGTGAATCTGTCTCTGATTTTCTCTGAACTCACATATTTTCACTGGGTTAACGACTGACACTTAGTCGCGCCATTTTTCTGTAAACAACACCTGGACAGCATTAGAAAATAGCCACGGTTACCGCCAACACAAACTCATGCCCTCAAGTTTGACAGATCTAACCAGTAACATAGAAATAAAGCGTCTTTATTTCAAAGCGTTGTATTTGAATAACACATGTTGACTCTCGGTGGTTGGGGATGTCTACAAAAGGTTCTGCTGGAATTTTGAGAGTCAGAAATTTTGTTTGTTTAGACACTTTTTTTATTATTAATAGCGACTTTTTTGAGAAAAGTCCACGATCTCAAATTTTCATGGAAATTTTCCTCACTCCGTTTTGTCTACTTGATATCTCTGAAGTAATCAATGAATAAAAATGGAATTTTAATAGGGATGGACGATTAGGCAAGGAGGAGTTGGTTGGATCCACGTATATTTCTCCAATTCTTTCTTTTCTTTTTCATCCGTATGCACACACGTTGGCGATTGTCAAGATTCCATTGTCCAAACTCTCCATATGCACTCATTGACATTTTGTAGAAGAGTGGATAATTGGCTACGGGAGAAGTGATTAAATTGTTCATTCACAGTTACCTCCCTTACTTGGAAGTGATGATTTCAAACCATATATTATCGTAAAATTTCATAACTGTCCACACAATCCCCACCTTGAGTTCTCAATGAATTTTGACGAAATTTTGGGGAAGCATTGACATAATCAATGAAAAGGGAGGATAAATGTATAGTTATCTTCTCCAAGTGGTTTTTATATATCCGTCGACTTAATTTGTGGAAAGGTAGGCATAACGTTACCGGAAAAGTAATTACATTTTTGGGGTAGATCCTCGCAAAATAACCCACTCACAATGACACCGAAAGAAGTATGCAGTGAGTACCGCCTAGACTAGTAGCGCTTTAGTTTGAAAATGCTTGTAGTACAGCAGATACAATCTCAAATAATGACGAATTGCACACATTTTGATGTGAAAAATAAAAACATGAAAACAAAATTACTGGCATAGTAGATAATATAACATTAACTTACAGATTGGGAGAGAGATCAGATTTTACCTCTAACCGTGAAAAGTTGAATTCAAAATGGCCACCAGTTAAGCGGGTCTAATGTTCGAATGTATCTTATTTTGAAATCGTTCAAGGTGATATTTCCAACTAAGGAAAGGTTGTTTATTCATTTAATGATACTTTCGAGATTACCAGAACTCGGAAAAATGTGATCATATTAAGGTCAATAACAAAAATAAAAACATTAAATAGACACTCGATTGCTAATGTAGTTAGTGTTTGGCAGCATGTCGATCAGATCACGGTACGTCACAATTAATACTACTACTGATAATAATAACTGACCTGCAGAAATTCAACAGTAATTGACAACACAGATTATCAATTAGTTCATACTTCTAGTTCATGCCTCCTATTCCGGTATGCTTTTCCTTGCACTAATTGTCATCAGTCTTTCAACGTCTGTCGTTGGATATAGACCTTCCCCAAGATTTATCACACCACTATCATGGGCATTGCAAAGCCAGTATTTTCTGGATTTGTCTAGCTCGTCTCTCCATCTAATTTTTCGCTGGCCTCGGTTACGCATGTGATCCTGGGGATCCATATCGTGAGTCGTGATGTCCATCGGTTGTCTGCCATTCTTGCAACATGGCCAGCCCACTGCCATTTGAGATTTTTAATGGATTCTATGATGTCCCAGACGCTTGTCTTTTCCCAGATGTGCTGTGCTGTCTTGTGGTCTCTCCATGTGAAGCCCAGCATAATTCTTTTATGTGCACGTTGCATAGTTCTCAATTTGCGGATCTGTCTCTTGGTTAGGTTCTATGTTTCAGCTCCATGAGTGACTATCGGGGGGATGCATTGGTTGTATACCCTTATTTTTAGGATTATTGGGATCCTTGCACTAGCTGTCATCCTTACGGGATTTCATTAGTGATACAAACGATTTACTTCCATATGCAAAGAAGTTTTGTATTCATCTGCCTTCTCACTTCCCAACCCCTTATTAAACTGCTTAACCTTCTTTGGTCTTTCTTTACACCCATCAGATTCTACCTAACTATCCTTATCTTCGTCCCTGCCCTCTTAATGAACTACTTGAGCTTCTTTCCCCACCCTATCTTTCCCTAACTAACCTGCTATCCTAAAAAAAGAAATAATTCTAAGATGATGTGTCCGTCTAGAAGAACAAAAAACTATTTACCAAACTTTCAACACTTTAAATGGAAATATTTCGACACAATTTTGACCAATAGAATGGGAAGACCCCCCCTGATTTTGATTCCAAAGGGGAGCCTTCATTTTGACTGCTAATTATGATGAAAATTTCCTTTTGATTTCGACTATGACAAAAGAAAAAAAGTTTCCATTCGATTTTGACCCCTGAAATTAAAAAAAAAACAAACCTGAAAGTAGAAAAAAAATCCCCCCTCGATTTTGACTGGTTACTAAAAGCAAAAAAAAAACCTTCTTGAATATGAATCCTTGAAATGGAAAGATTGATTCCCTCTCGATTTTGACCCCATCTCCCCGAATGGAAAATAGAATTCCTCCTCAACTCTTATCCGCAGCAGTAGTAAAAGGATCGTCTAGATTTTTAACCCTGATTAAGAAATAAAAATTCCCCTTTGACTCTAACCCCTGTAAGTGTGGAAAAATACTCCTCTTGACTCTAACCCCTGAAAGGGAAAAAAGAGTGCCCCTTAATTTTAACCCTTAAAGGTTGAAAAATAATTTGTTCTTGATCCTGAGATGAGAATTAACGAATTCCCTCTCGATTCAGACCACTGATAATGGAAAATAGAGCCCCCCTGACCTTGATTCAAATTTATATTCGTAAATAATGAGAACAATTAATGATAATAATGATAATCTAAAAGAAAGACAAAATCGTTTTGATTTTTTTTTGATATGATATAATCCATAGAAAAATAACAAAACTGAAAGAGTTCGATATATCAAATAGGTTCACCAGCCAACATAACAAAGTAAAACAAATTTGATAACGTTAACAGTGCGTTCTTCAAAGAGAAACGGAATAAAATACAAACGTCACACATCAGAGATCCAATCTATTTTTTTTAACCATTTTTTTAAGTGTACTGTGTGTTCAGTCAAGGAAAACGAAATAACCATTTTTTTAAGTGTACTGTGTGTTCAGTCAAGGAAAACGAAATAGAACTTGAAAGTTACACGGTGTATTTTCAAATCTTTGGTAAACAAGAAGAAATGCATCAATTTCTCGAAGACAGAATTTCTTCAGACGCAGAGAGAGTGACGGAGAATAAATGAAAGATACAAAAGAATGGTCTATCCCAAAACACTTCATCAAAAAAGTGGAAAGAGATTTTTATAAAGAGGCAACGACTCTAAAAAGTCATATGGTGTTCTTGATGATGGTTTACATGATAAAACTTTTGAGGATAGTTTACATAAAAATAGATTACATAAAAAACACGTTTTTGATTTTAAATGTGGTTACATAATCTGTATGGGCGACCGCGTTTTGGGTTTTTTTCCCCAATTCTCCGGGGTGCATCTGATGCTTGGACCTGATGTTTCTTTCACTTTGGTTGACAAGAGATTAAGATTGATCGGAAGTTTTGGTTTCGGCGGTATGAAATTATTGGAGGTTCTGGAAAGACTGCAGTGTGTTATTGGTGATACTTGTTTAATGTCTGATGTATTAAATGCTGGATGGAAGCAAATTCTTCAACCTTTCTTTGCTAGTCGACCACTTAGGGCACTCTCTGACCAGAAGTTTTATTTCTTCTTTATTTAAAGATAAAAGCAATTCATACTCTCAATTTTTTTTATTTATATGTCCTCGGGCTTGCTCTTGATAGTCTCCAACAATACTGCAAATTCTCCTAATTCTGGTGAATTGCGAAAGTGAATTCTCTGTTATGATGTGATCCGGATGATCCAAAAGTAGGTATAATCAGGTATGTCTGGAAGATGCTTTGCAGTGTAATTCTGCTACAAGGGAATGTTTATGGATTTTTACTCACATGTCTAAAACGAACAAATCTTTTTTGGATAATTTGCAGGTAAAATTTATTTTTTAAAATTTTCTTGTTGTTCTTTTCGGTGAAAGAATTACAATATGAAATGAAAGTTTATTTTTTTATGATCAGCTTTCCATATGGAAAAGTGTCATCAATGTACATCCTCCATGATTATAATCGCATTCCATGATGGTTTTTGAAGGCTCCTAGTAGTTCTGTCACAAATCTGAACATGAATAAATAGCAAAATTGACTGCCATTGGAGTTCCTTTATTTGAAGGTAAAATTCATGTTTAAGCACGGATACCTTCTCTGTGGTCGATGTTTGGCAATAAAAAAGAAACGTCCATCGTAACAAGAAAACATATTCTTTACTAAATATTGAAGTGCCTGCATTAGCGATGTTTTTAACAAAGTTTGGTATCTTTGTTGCTGGAGAAGGATTTTTTGTAGATGTTTTTATGTAACATGCAATCCATTCTGATATATTTGCAGTCCAGGATTCATATCCGGACAGTTTTGTGGATTATATTAAGACCGTAAAGATAAAAGGTTCTTACACTTTCTTTTAATTGCAAGTTAATTAGAATCGTCTTCGAATTTCCTTTACGTACCCTTTCATTTTTTAATCATCGATGATAAGATTCAAGTCTTGCCCATATCTGGGATTTGGATTGGAATCATTTTTTTCACAATATTGAATATCCGTTAAGATATCAAAACAAACCCTCCCTTAGTGTTTTGTATCCACAATTACGATATTACTACCTTTAACTGTTGTCGATAATAACGCAAAAAGTTTTGAATTAAATCTAAAAGACCATCAATCCAACTTTTTTTCTCTTGTTCTGGGTTCCATGAGGGTTTTTGATTGACCATTTTAATTTTGATCTGTCTTCATCAAGATTGTCTTCTTCCACAGAAACTGTTTCAGTTTTAGTCTTCTGACAAGTTGGTGGACATTGTTTATAAATTTCTCTTTATCAAAATCAGATTGTCAGGGACAAAACGAAAGTCCTAGTTCTACAACATTTTTTTCGTGTTCAGTCAGGGTCCGGCTCGAATATTGTAAACTATGGATTTGTTGATTTCGTGGATTTTCTTAAGGGATACTGTGTATCTATGACTGTGTTATTTATATCTGTTTTAATTTTTTTAAAGTTGTTTTTTCAATCTAAACTTTCATCAACTTTCATCATGTTTTGGGATAGCCCTTTATTTGTATATTTCATTGATTATATTTCAGTTTTTCTGCTTTAAATTAAAAATACTAATGCATAGATAGTCATTCTAGCGTTCTTATCATATTAGCTTTCTTGTCCAGAGATAATAGTCAGTAGTTTTACTGTAGCGATAACCTCTTTCTCTGGAGAATATATAGAACAAATTTCATGTAAGAAGTTCGCGTTTGATGAAGTATTAAAACTATCAAATAGGTACATAGATTCCCCAATTGATGTTGCTGTCACAAAATGATTTGCCCCTGTGTGATAGATATGAATGGATATAAATTCTGATTAATCTCTGTCTCTTATCAACCAAAATTTAAGGAAACATCAGGACCAAGTATCGAACGCACGCAAGAGCTTTTTTGTTTGTTTTTTTCCTTTTGTTTTTGTTTTTAAAAACGGTTGCCTGCACAGATTATGTGACCACACAGGAAAAACAGAAATATATATGTCAGATCTGGCAATACATGTACAATTTTGGGAGGTTCTTGTCAATCTAAGAATATTGTTTATGCTGCAGAATGTGTAAAACATGACTTGTTATACGTGGGATTTACATCTACCACTTAGAGCAGGTGTTTCAGAGTTGAGCAAGCCCTTCAGTAAAAACAATACTTTCAATTTCGATAATGACTTCCGAGTAGATGACCTTGAAAAAATTAAAGTGAGCCTTGACGCTCTAGAACACCACGAGTATGAGTGAATGTTAAAGCTAATAACTCTCGAACCTGATTGCTTGAAAAATAATTTCGGCAAACTGGTCCATATTCAATATGAACTCTTTGGCATTGTTTACCAAAGATTAAAAAATACTCCACGTTTTTCTCAATATTTTATGACTTATATTTCCTTTCTCCAGACAGAACACAAATTTCATCTTCTCAAAAATCTTTCCGAAAGAGCACCACATTATTGGAACTTTGACGTGTGACGTTCGAATTTTATTTCATTTCTCTTTGCAGATTGCAACATTAAAATTTTTGAATTTGTTTTCATTTGAATCTTGACAAAACATTTCTTCCAGTTTTGGTATCTTTATGTTTATTATATCATGGGGAACTCTTTTTTTGCTTTTATGGTTCAGAGTTGAGGGGGGATTTTTGTTCCATTTTCAGGGTCAGAATCGATTGTAATTCTTTTCCTTACTTTTAGGTGTCGAAATCGAGGGGGGGATTCTCTTTTTCCAATTGAGGTGGGGAGAGTCCACAAACAGTCGTGCCAAACGTCAGAATCTAGTTACAGCCTCGGCGTATAATCAAAAGGCGTTTGACAGTGTACCACATACTAAAGCCTTAAAAGTATATAAAATCGTACCAACTAAAAGTGATTTCTTCAAACATAGCGTGACACCAAACTCATCCTCAATCCCAATAAATGTACCACTGAATCTGGCCCTAAACTGCGAAATCTTCCAAGGAGATTCTCTGTCAACCAACCTCTCTGTTTAGCCCTCAATCAGAGGAAGAAAACTGGAAACTACAAATGATATCCATTTAGACCTGGACAGCACCATTTCAGAACTTCAACAGGAAGATGCCTATGAATACTTTCTAATTAGTGTAGGCAATTTAATTCATAAGAGAAAGAATAAAAATAATTTCTACAGAAGAGTTAGAATAATTATTAAAACTGAGCTTAACTCCTAAAACTGCATCCAAGCTAACAAAATCTTGGCAATACATCTAGTACAGTACTGCTTCAACTTCATAAACAGGAACATAGCTGAGAGACACAGCATGGACGTTAAAACAAGGAAGCCACCTAACACCAGCAGAATGCACCATCCAAAAGTAAACGTACATTGACCCTATTTCACCAGAAAATATGGTGTTACATGTATGATCGGGTTAAAACTACCATATAAAACTTCTACTACTGACCTTCACGCTTACCCACAGGCAAGTGACGAAAGGATGACAGCAGAAGGGATTCACTCATTTGTGAGGGAATCCAACGCATTCCGAGATGAGCTGAACACGGCCGAAATAAACCATCAATCCCTTACACTAGCTGCAACAAGGGTTGCAAAAATGTTGATAAAACTATAGCCAAGCAACAACAGATATCAAAGAACACTGGGGATAGAAAACCCTGCACAATAAATACCCACTCTGCACTGAATATGCAGAAAAGATAATACCAAAACCCATCAGTGGCTACAAAGTTTAGGGCCAAAAATCCTTGCTGCCAGAGACGAAGTCTTCTTACCAGGAACTCCCGAATACACATTATCAGGTGCAGTACTACCTCCTATTGCAGGTTCTGTGACAGCGCGACTGGGACTATCGACCACATTATATCTGTTCTAGCCCTCAATGAACACATCAATAGAGAGGGCCAGTACATCCACTGGATAGTCTGTAGCCATTATGATACACCACACACAGTACATTTGTATGAGCACCACCCAGAACTGAAATACAATATGTGGCAATAATATGTGCTTTCCCAGTACACACGGCTCGAACCATCAAAATCAACCACCCAGACATAATGATTAAAGACAGGAGAAAGGGATGCCTATTAATAGACATGACCATTCCATCAGATAAAAACGTATCTGTAAAAGAGTTTGAAAAATACTGAGACCTCGAGATTGAGATCACAGTGGCAATTTGAGACTGCTGTTATAGGAACCCTTGGGATCATAAAAAAAAGCATCTACGTAGAATACCAGGAATCCAAATATCTATGAGATACAGAAAATGAATGGTCCCCTTTTGGTCAAAAAGAAAAAAAAATTGCGAATGCCTACTTGGTCATAGCATCGTTGCATGCCCTAAGTTTCTAACTACAACTTGGTGTGTAATGAATACAACCAGACATCAAAAGTAAAACATGATCATATCAAATCGTACTCCTATTTATGTATTCTAGTTCGTCAATGTTCGAATCAATAAAAATCTTAGATTTTTCACAATTTCTTGGACGTGGACCATTAACAATGTTGACCGTGGCTAAATACTGATTACAGCGAGTATGTTCTAGTCAACAGCAATTATGATTCCTAGATAATTACTGATGGCGGATGGATTGTGAGAGTTGATAGAAAATGGTTATATGTATGGATATTTTTGGAAAAGATATATCAATCAAATCCAAGCCAAGAGAGAAAGCTGAGTTGTTTTAAACAAAGGAAGGAAAAGTAGTCAAGTAGCTGTGCCAAGAGATGAATATCAAGATTTTACTGAGAAGCAGAAAATCACCCATATACAAACATAACCACCATAATCGATGCTGCAATAAAACATGTCCCAAAAGATTGAGAGATCTTCGGGAGGATTGGATCAATACAAATTCAGAACTCAGAATAGTTACAGTTGGTGAGAATACTGGGGAAGATGCAGGTGTTGTAATGCTATTTTCTGCCAATACCCGAGCTAAACAGATGACGATAATGAGACTTGAACGATTTCAGATTTTGATCGACCAATTGATATATTTTAACAATCTTTCTTTGAAAAAAAATCGGAATGTGTAGTCCACACCCACTGTTTCTTGTAGAAGCAACTGAAAATGAAAAAGAAAAAGTTCTGGTTAGTCACTCAATAAAAAACCGACACATGACCAACATTGTTTCTCAGCATGTCGTGTCGGGGGTGATCAATCAATATTTGGCGAAAAGGGGAGATCGATGAATTAGTTACGTCTCTTGCCTTTTGCTGGGGAGTGATCATTAATAACTAAATTTTCAAAATTTACACCATTTCCTGAAAACCTGTTTTAAGGGATTTAAAGTTTTGTTCTATGCATAATTAGCTGTGGGTCATTAAATTTTCAGCATTTTAGTTCTAATAGTGTTGTCTGTATGAGAGATACAGACATAGCAAACAAGAAAGACTAATTTTTTAAAAATGAACAAACCAAAGTTGACAGTTTTGGTGAGTGTGGTTGACGGTTTCTTATTAACTTGGCATATTTGGTTTTATCTTTTGAGGCGATCATTCTTTGTGTCACATCAGATAGTTTTATTCCTTTAAACAACTCATTTAAAACTCCAAACTCTGGGGACTGAACAGAATATGGGGAAAAAACTGAATTAAATAAGTGAAATGAAACGCTGTTCCAAGCTGACTGTATCAACAGGAGGTTTAAAAACTCTCATTACATTTATAATGAATATTACCCTGAAACGCACTGATATTTGACAACATGTATTAATTTATTTATTGTAAGTTGACAAAACAGTATTAACTTTTTGTCCTAATCAATACTTTTCTGTTCTCAAGGCTAACTTTTACTTAGTGTTTAGATCATTTTCTGTATAGTCGAAAAAAATACTACAATTTATACTTTATCAAAAGCTTCGCTGTGTGGCTTATTTTGACTTGTTTTTCACACCTTAAAGTTTAATGGTCATAGTGCTGAACTATATCAATTTTTACACCCCAAACATTCATACAGACGCTTGCATAGTACCTTTAAAAAATGACTGGATCATATATATATATATATATATATATATATATATATATATATATATATATATATATATATATATATATATATGTATGGATCTTCACTTCAACCAAAGATCTAGGATCAAATTGTCTCCCCTGCTTGAGATCAGACTATAGTATCTGACGATATATATATATATATGTGTATATATGTATATATATATGCATATATATGTGTATATATATGTATATATGTATGTATATGTATATATATATATATATATATATATATGTATATATATATGTATATATATATATATATATATATATATATATATATATATATATATATATATATATATATGTGTGTGTATATATATATATATATATATATATATGTATATATATATATTTTTTGTATTTTGTTTCATACGTTTGGTTTGGGTTGGAATTATTCAATAATATATGACGAGGTTAAAACGGAAATCGGTGTAAATACATGGTAAATTCGATTTATAACGTAAATAATTCGAATAGTTTATTTACACAAATTTACCGCCATTAAAAGGCAATTATTTTTGCAAAACATTTTGTGTTTGATACAAAATAACTCAATAAAGTTATGTACTTATATGTTGAACATTGTTTTTCTTTTCTATATATGCAAGATGATTTTCATAGTGTCATTTTATTGCCTGAACGTCATTGTACATTCTTGTTAATTTGACCTTTGAAATCATTGAAGATATTTGTTTATAATATCGGTGCATAGAGTTGCGTTCAAACAAAATTAATTTGTCCACACATATTTGTGTTCCAAAAGAATGGTTTCCTCTCGTATTTTGACGCAGAAACAAATGAATTTGATGTTAGCAGAAGTGAACAATCATTCAATATGCATCTTTACCCTTTTCTGTGCGTGAGTATTATACGACAATGTGCACTCCTGCGTTTATATAGCCATTCATTAAATATTGACGTGTGTATTGTATGCTTGAATTCTTTTTGTAATCGCCTGTATGCAACGGCGGACACATACACTCACACACACGCACACATGCACACATGCGCACAAACATATACACAAGGTTAGATCTATAATCATGGAACGTAGTTGTTAGCTGTTTTTCGTCAGTTTCTTTCATTGTGTAGTATTTGATCTTTGTCAGTAATATTGATCACTGAATTGGGTGCAATGACCACGAAAGTTGTATAACAAAATGATTTTCCGTCGGTAGGCTGGAGATTATTGCGCATATATGTGTATACACACACACACACACACACATATATGTATATGTGTGTTTGTGTGTGCGTGTGTATTCGACTAATGTATACATAATTTGCTATTCAAAAAGAAATAATAGATAGATAATTGAAAATCACCAATCGTTGCATCTAATTCGTTTTTAAAATCGATTTAATACCAATTTTCACACCTTAGAAGAAAAAAAAGGGAGAGCTAATATTGAGATAAGAAGTTCCACTAATGTGGAAAAAGTTTCAAACTAATGTAAAAAGGGATTTTCATGTGAAAAAAAAAGGGAGAATTATATTTTAAAAAGAGGTCATGGGGTAAAGTTTTAAAAAAAACGTTAATGTTGGAAAAAATGTAGGGTTTGTCTCCCAAAAAGATCGGCAGGGCTGTTGTTGGGTAATGTTGAGTAAGGGTGATCCTGAAAAATTGTAAAAAAGCCGTTGGGGTAGTTGTTGTTGAAACGGGTTAATGTCAAAAAGAGCGATTTTGTACCAATAAATGAGAAAACATTTATTCACTTATTTTGACCCTAAAAAATGAAAAACTAAATAAATCTCTCAATTGTTTTAGGTAATGTTTAATAAGGAGTGATTCGAAAAGGAGAGGTAATCTCCATTCGATTATGACCAATAAAAGAGAAGAAAAGCCTCACTTTGATTTTGACCACTTAGAATGAAAGAACAAATTCACTCTCCATTTTGACTTTAGGGGTGGAAATAAAGTACGTCTCGATGTCGAACTCTGAAAATTAAGTATAATTTCCCCTTCAATTTGACCCCCGAAGGTCAAAAGAAATTTTCTCTGTGATTTTAAGCCATGAAATAAAAAAATGATTCCAACTTGCTTTTGACCTCTAAAAATGAAAGTAAACGTTCTCTCTCGATTTTGACGCCTGAAAATTAGAGGAAATTTCACCTCAGGATTTAGAAAATTTCCATCTCATCTTGACTTCTAAAAATGAAAATAAACCTCGAGAGGAAACGTTCGTTTTCTTTGAAAGAGAGAAAAAGATGTTCCCCTTCAATTTTGACTGTCAATAGTAAGTTACAAAAAAACTACCCTTTTGATTTTAACTCTAAAAGTAGAGAAAAAAAATTTTCCCCTCCATTTTGACTCCTCAAGGTAGAAAAAATAATTCCTAGGGATTTCAAACTGCAATTAGTAAAAAAAAAATGTCCCCCTTCATTTGGGCACCTAGTAAGAAAAACAAATCCCTTCCACAAATTTTGCCCCCCCCCCCCCAGATAATCCCTTTGAATTTCCTGGCCTGAAATTGAAAAAAATCTCTCTCTCCTGATTTCGCCCAATAGAAGTAGAAATAATTCACTTGGATCTTATTTTAGAAATTACCTTGATTGTGACACCTAAACGTAAGAAATGAATTTTGGCCTTCAATTTTTTACCCCAAAATATAAGAAAATCTTCTCCTCGATTTAGACCCGGAAGATTGAAAAAAAAAAAAAGATCTTCCCCTACTCCAAATCTGCTCCCTAAAATAGGAAAGAAAATCCCACATGAATTTCAACCTCTGAGAGTAAAATATGAAAGTTACTGCTTAATTATCAGCACCCAAATAGAAAAAAAAATGTTGCCCTCGAATTTGACTTCTACGGGTGGAAAAACAATCTGTTTAATTTTGAGACCTGAAAGTGGAAAAATGATATAATATATATATAATAATAATTTTAACCCCTAACGAAAAAAAAAAAAAAAAAATCCCTGGGATTTTGACTCATAAAAGTGATCTAAAAAATACCTGTGGATTTTGATCTCTGAAATTTAAAAAAAACAACCTTCGATTTTGATTCTTAAAATTGAAAAAAAAATCTCCCCCGTCGATTTTGAACTCAAAAAAGAAAAGAAAATCATTGGATTTCGCCATCCTAAAATTAAAAAAAAAATTCTCCTTATCCCTGATAAAAGAAATAAACCCTTAGGATTCTGAACCCTATGGTTGGGAAAAAAAATAACCTTCCTTGATTTTGACTCCGAGATGCGGAGAAATAGCCTCATTTTCGATCTCTAAAAGTAAAAACTGAAAGACCTCCTTCAAACTTTGGACTCAAAGTATAAGAAAATTTTTACCATAGATTCTGACCCCCAAAAGTGATGAAAAAATTCTCCCCTCAACTTTGACGTCTAAAAGTAAAAAAAAAACAAACTCGATTTTTAACCCAAAAAGTTAAAAAAAAAAAATCTCATGCGTGTTGACCCCTAAAATTGAGAAAAAAAAAACACTTCTTTTCAGTGCTGACCCCTTAAAGTAAAAAAGGAATTACCCCTCGATTTTTATTTCCAGGAGGTAACCCTAAAATTGGGAAAGAAATGTCCCCTTCGGTTTTGACCTTTCAAGTAAAAAGAGGGTATCCCACAATGTTACCCCCGAAAGTGAGAAAAATATTACATTTGATTACGACCTACCTCACAAAAAAATCTTCCCTTACATTTTGTCCCATAAAAGTAAAGAAAGAGAATTTAATTACGAATTCCCTCCCATCTAATCGACATAACCTCTGATTCCTGGATTTCGTGTTTCGAAAAATGTACCTCAACCGTACTACGTCAAAACATCGCTATTCAAACGATCCATGTACAACCAATGAACATTGCAATATGAGATATGTTAAAAATATTTTTTCGCTTCTTTCTGAATAAAAGACACAACTTATGTCACATTTTGATATCTGAAAATAGATTCGAAGAGAAAAGAATAAAACGTATTATTTTATTACGTATTTTTTTAACCATCGATGAATAGTCGTGTAAACAATCCTCTCACCTGCATTGAGCCCCGCAAAAACATATGTTATGTTGGGTGTCAGTAACTAATTCACTTGAGACACGTCCTGGGGATCAAATCCGTAACAATGGTAATTTTTATGGTGATCGTCGAGTACACACATACAAACAGACGCGCACTCTGTTGGCGGATCATAATAAGACTCCTACGTATGTGAGTCGACTCAAAAATCAAAATCAGAAATAAATAGATGAGTGTGCTGGCTCATACTTTCACACAATTCCTCATACGAAAATGGATCTTCGTTTTTGTTTAGTAAGTTTTCCATGGGAAAGAATCTATTCTGATGAATTAAATTTTTATGTTCATGTTTGATTTCAGGTAGCTAGGTACCTGACCAAGAGATTGACCTGCAAACTGAAAACCATGAAACGTGCACATTAAAGTATCATGCTCAATGGAGAAATGATAAGGTTGCACAGTATATCAGGGAGAAAACAGGAGTAAATGATATCAAAAAATACAAGAGAAAACTAAAATGGCAATGGGCTGGTTATGTTGCAAGAATGTCAAGCAATAGATTGACATCATTGCTCACAACATGGATCCCCAGAGATCACATGCGCAACCTAGTCTGGTAGAATGAAAAGATTGGGAGACAAAGGAGATACAATCAGAAAGTATTGGATTGAGAGGTGTGACAAATCCTTGGGTAAGTAATTTAAAGATGCTCCTCCTCTGGAAACTTGACTTTAATCTAATTTCAATTTATGCAAAAAGTCTTCTCCACGTAACATCCCTTTAAAAGTTATATATATATATATATATATATATATATATATATATATATATATATATATATATATATATATATAGAGAGAGAGAGAGAGAGAGAGAGAGAGAGATAGATAGATAGATAGATAGAAATAGATATATAGGTATGAAAAAATATGTATATGGGCGGAAAAAGCTTTCACTTATAGCTACACATTAAATTAAAAAAAAAAACTCTAAAATCTTTTGAAAATATTTTTTCCTAAAAGTTTCTTTTAAAAACCTCCCTCAGGTGTATTGAGTAGTCATACCAAAATTGTTTGGGCTGCACTAGTGTTGTTGTGCTTTTTATAACGTGACAGACAAAAGCAAAGACAACTCCTGCTCGTGTTACACAGTTACGACTGCCAGACTGCCAAAAAAGTGATCATTAATAAAAACACCAATACTTGTAGGAGAATTAATTATATTCAGAGAAAGAAGAGTACCATTTGTAAGGATAAAGAATTACAAAGATTCTGGCATAACGATTTTGTTCGATGTTTAGAACCGAATATTGTCTCGATGAAGACCACTGGTGACCTCGAATGAACTCGAAGCTTAGTCTATATGGGATATCGATTTTTGTTGATTATCCATGCCAAATACTTGGTCAATCAATCCAGTAGTTTTGCAGGAAGAAGAGACACGAATAAACGACTAGAGTATGGGAGATATGTAGGGGAGACTGAGGCTAGATGAGCATAGGGGCAGGCGAAAACACTTCCTTTAATTTTTGTTCCCACAGCTTGTTGGCACCACCGTTACCCTCACTTCTACGAGGTTCAAACCATTACTGTTGTAAACACGAAAGGTCTTGAATTGGAAAAAAACTTTCTGCAACCACTTAGTAAGTTTTTTCACTTTGACAAATGAGTGCCTAGTTCATGTTGTATTTTGCAGTTGATGATAGTGTTCATGATACATATTCATGAAAAGTGGCAATTACATTTCAAGTAGCTTCTGTTAGAACCTTTTTCTTGGAGAAGAATTTAAAGCAAACCATGCATTTGTGGCAGGTTGGTACATTCTAAGCTGGGCCATTTGGTCCACTGTAACTGTATGCAACTGAGGCAAAGGAAAACCAACAAGCCTTCGAAATATCGAAGCACACTTTAAGCAAGTCATCTGTGTCGCTCCCTTTTTAAAATTTTTTTTTCTCCGTCTACCATCAGATTAAAATGTACCATTGAATTCCACTCTCATATGATTCCACTTATCCTATTACGTTGTCATTTTGTCCCCAATATTTCACTTTTTACTCAAATACATTCTATTGACAGGTACAAAACGTAATATTTCTCAATCATAATAATATGCTAATCATATTTGTCTACTAACAAGTGAACTAACTAGCTCAAACAGTGAGCCAACTTTCTCCACTAATGTGGTAGGTTGGTACACCTTCTTCAAAAATTCAAATGATGGTATGATAAAATTGACGGATGATTCAGATTTAAACGACCAATGCAAAGGAAGTATTTTTTGATCTTTGGTCATATTTGCATTTTAGTTAATTTCACGGGAATTTGCAGCCATTCAAGTGGAAAATGTACTGCATAACGCCAGTCTCTCTCTCTCTCTCTCTCTCTCTCTCTATATATATATATATATATATATATATATATATATATATATGTATATATATATATATATATGTGTGTGTGTGTGTGTGTGTATATATATATATATATATATATAATAACAGCTTTGCGAACAAAAGTATGCGAGGCTTTTTCACGACCGTTGCAGACTCTCAGTTGGCCCGAGAGACCGATTCGCGAGAGGCAGTTTTTGCAGCATTGGTTGCAAGAGTCTGGCCGCTGGAAAGGGCGTTCGACTTGTGTAGCTGCTTTCTTTCATCTAATTTTTCCCTGCAGATAATTTGGTCACAGGAAGTTACTTGGTAAGCTTTGCATCGCCACACGTTTCTACCCGCTGCCTCTTTTCTCGATTGTCTGAGTTTGATGCCACTGGAGATGCCGTTTTTTTTCCATGGAGTCCCTCTATCTCTTTAGTTGGGCCCCGTTTCTTAGCTGGCTATGGACTAGTTGCTTGAAACTGTAATCTAGACCGGAAGTTATCACTTCACCCAAAGTCTTCTAGGTCATGTTGGATCTGTCATCACAGAAACTTTCGAAAGTGTCCTCAGGTTCTCCACAACGAAAACAGAGACTGGTTTGGTTGTATTACTCCTCAGATTCAATTACTATAGGCCAAACAAGGTGCTTATTAAGCCCAACCATAATTCCCGCATAAGAAAACATTTTCGCGCTCAGCATTTCACAACCTTCATTGTGCAATCTCCACGCATTGCAAAACGAATGGTGGACAAACCCTGTGCTGTCTTAGCATAGGTGTTGGTGACACCAAGGGCTTCTGCCAAACCTTGAATGTAGTTTATGGTCCATCCTACCTAGCCCAGAATCCGTTGCGTAGTACGGATGGCTTAGTGCTCCACACCGATGAGGAAATAATTCTGAACCGCTGGTCTGAGCTCGTTTACAAGCTGCTCTGTACAAAGCGTGAAATACAGCAGCTTGCTCTCGCCCGCAACCAGCAACAACTGATTAACATCAAATAGACATGGCAACCACACTATACATGAAACTGCAGAAACAATTAAGCAGCTGAAATGTGAGAAAGCCGCAGGCGTTGACGGCTTTGCCCGTGAGATCTAGAAACATGGTGGCCCAGCTCCGCATGAAAAGCTCCACGACCTCCTCGTTAGTTGCTTGGAATCAGGAAAACTGAACCAGGGGCATCAAAGACGCAATATTTACAACTCTCTACAAAAACCAAAGGAGACAAATCAGGCAGTTCAAACTACTGGGGAATATCCCTGCTTTCGATTGCAGGCAAAACCCTTACAAGGATACTGCTAAACAGTTTTGTGGGCCAAACTGTGGAGGAACAGCTTTCAGAGAGCCAATGTAGCTTCAAAGCAAAAATTGGCACCATCGACATCGTTTTCATTTATATCGCTGAAAGACAGATCCAGGAAGATGTTAGGAACCGAACAATTGCTTATACGTCAATTTTGCTATACTTCCCCCCCCCAAAAGGCATTTGACATGGAAAGTTGGTTGGGCTTCTGGAACATCTTTGAAAAACAAAGCCATATCCAACTTCACAAGGCACAGCTAGCCGAATCACATGTAGTAGCGACTCGACTAAGCTCTTGCTAATTAAAAACAGTGTCAGCCAGAGGTGTGGGCTGAGGCAGCTCTGTGCACATACCAAAACCTTGATACAGCTAATCTGAGAACTCACGTTCATCGATGACACGGATTTGGTTGCTGATGCAGAAGCGGAACCAACAAATAACGAACGCCCTACTCCGCAGAGGGCTAATAATTCTTTGGCATAGGAATTAGCATTAATGATTTCCTGAGCACCACCCTCAATGTGCGATGGAATGAAAATTATCAAGAAATTCTCTCGACAGCCAGGGCCACCATCATTGAGTCCATTCTTCAAATGATCCAGCTGCGATGGACAGGTCACGTTGCAAGGACTATATATATTTACACACACACACACACACATACACACACACACACATATATATATACATATATATATATATATATATATATATATATATATATATATATATATATATATGAATAATTCTTTTTTCAATAGTTTATTACAGATGAACATGTGATATTCTTTTCTACCATTTGTACCCTTTTAATATCCAAACTTCTACAACCTATTTGGGGTGTCGATATACGGTGTCACAGTCAGTCCAGCTTGTAGCAAGCTATGAGATGAGTTGAGGGGCAAAGTCAGATTTTTTTTTTTTTTTTCTTTCTTGGCTTTTTTTTCTGGGGTTTCGAGATATCGATAGAATTCGAAATTTCCTTTCTTGATTTTGGTTTATTTCACTTTGTGAATGTTCTCATTTATTTCATACATATATATTTGTTATACTCTAAGTATTTCTATTTTCCATTAAATGATTGATTTATTGTTATTTTGTATATTTCAACCCCTTTTTTCCTTTTTTTAACCTTGTCATGTAAAAATTAAAATTGAGTGCCAACCTTGATATCCGCTATCTTTAATCATGTTTTTACTGTAGGGTCAAATCCTTAAATGAGTCCATGTTTACTTTTTTAACTGACATCTAGTTAATTTTGTCTTTCTTTTTTCAGCTCAACAGTGGATTGAGAGTTCAGTTACTATGCTCTTTTGTAAAATACGCTCTATGGTTGGCAATTCCCGCCCTAAACTCTGGTGTATTGATTCTAAAGTATGCCATGTCGTCCCAAAGTTTGTTTTTATAATGTCATGTACACATTATGAAACATAAAAATACAATAAAATAATCTTTACTCACTTTATAATCGCTTTACAGATGGTATCGCACACTACTTTCAATAGAGATCTATCTTGGGGTAGAGCATCTGCCTCTGGGTCTGAAGCAAAGGTTTTGACGCTACTTGTATGTACTGGAAGGAATATCGAGTCTATAGTCATAATGAGTTGTAATACAACGAAACGACTGTCTACGGACCACACACAAACATGCACGTTCGCACACACACACGTCTATAAAACCACCCTGTAGCTTACATTTCCAATAATGTAACTTTTCTGTAAGTTTTAAGAAAAGAAAATAAAAACTGACAACGTGTGAAAGTTTCTATTCGTTTTTTTCCCCTGTAGCAGTTTTTAAAAATATTATTTTACTCTACAAAGCACATCGTGTTACAATATCGAATGTGGATGAACTTTTGAAGAATAAGCGCAAAATGGATCCGGCGAACGTTAAAACATGTTAATCATTACTTCAAGAAAATGGTTGATACGTTATAAGTTAACATTCCAGTAGCTAAATATTCTGTATATAAATGAATTTACTCTTTATTTGCATCTCATGTTTCTATCTCATACGTGAGAATTTATTAACAATCCACACTGCATAAGTACTTCCTAAACACGCACACACACACACACACACACACACACACACACACACACACACACACACACACACATATATATATATATATATATATATATATATATATATATATATATATATATATATATATATATATATATATATATATATATATATATATGCATGCAGGGGAGATAGGTAGATAGATAAAGAATATTCATAATGTAAGACATCTGTTAGTTATCATTTCTTTTCATTGGGATAGCTATGGAATATATCTAGGTTTGCTGCTAAATGGTTGCAGTAGTAATGTGTGGCACCGAAAATTTTGCTAGTATAACAGGGGACTCGTTTAAAAGAAAAATATTATTGCAGCGTAAGGTGCAATCATGTTCTCCGTAGTTTAGATTAGATATAAAATAACTGTTGTAAATTATATGCAAGTATATACATGCTCGACAGCTCCTTTACTTTTCGTGAGGAGAGGTTTTTCTGAGTATTCGATTCCGTTAAAGATCCCCCACGAACCAACGTAGGAAAGTTCACTATCTTTGGTATTAACCGAGAAAAACAGTATTATCGATCTTTGACCTTGCCATTCATTTCATTCTAGCAAGATAATCATAGGTGTGGTCACCTGTTAGGCGTTAAAAGCCTTTAACGGTAAGCCAACCCGAAAAACTGATATCGAGAAATAGAATAAAGAATTAAACACCTTAAAAAAAAGAAGAAAAATGAAAAGATCGCCTTCTTGAGTAGACAACGGAAAAACACTTAAGAATCACGTTATTCAATAGGATTAAACGTTTTTCACCCCACGTAGGCAACTACAATGCAGGGTCTTCTAGGCAGTCACATGTACACTTTCGCTGTATGGGTGTATCAAAAATTGTCCAGTTCTATCAGTTTTTACATCAGGTTCTAAAGCAAGCTTCTGGCCCAGCCACTTCTAGTATAGAGGGGGAAAATCAAATTAAAGAGTTAACATCTCCTCTACATATACGGAAAAGAAAACGAAAATCAAAATGCAATTGACTTTCATATTCATAAAGAGCTCAAGACAACGTTGTATGGTCCAAAGATATGTCAGACCATGTATCCAGTGTCGCCATAAAGCATCTCAAAGAGGTGCAAACTGGATATCATTCGATTTGCTCCCATTTCACAGTCTACCAGGGGAGGGGTATAGACAACTTCTACGACCACTTGAACTCCAAGATACCCAAAGATACTTCAACATCATTATGGGAGACTTCAATTCTCAGGTAGGACAAGGCAATTCAAGTTGCGCCAGCAAGTTCGGATACAAAATACGGAACGAACAAGGTAACAACCTCGTTAATTTTGTAACAGCGTATGGGTTGAAAGTCATGGACACCCTCTTCAAGAAAAAAAAAAACAATAGAAAATGGACTTGGGGGAGTCCCAATCACCAGGAACAAAAATCGACACCGTCAAAATAATCAGGCCCTTAATTCTCAATGTTGAAAGCGGCCACAGAATGATGAGATGTAAAATTGGACTAAACTCAGAAATAACACAGAAAAATGTTCTGAACCAAACAGCAACCACATGGTGCACAAAACAGCCATCTCAATCTTTCAAGCTCAAACTGTAGAACAGGCATGAACTCCCCACCGAATCAGAAGTAGACATCAACAAGCTAACCAACAAAATGACTTTTCTTTTCGAATTGTCAAATGATCTCAGGGATCTTACAACATCTCTTTCTCCGTTTCAAACTCTATTTCTCCGAAGGTCATAGAACAATGACAAAGACGTAGAAGTTGTGAGTGATCAGTTCGAAAAGTTCCCAAAAGTAGCCCCATGAGATGTGAAGCAAATTATTAAACAAAGAAAGGGAAAAGTGCCTAGGGTTAATAATAATAGTAAGGTCGTCGCTAAGGAAGTAGCTCAAGAAGTCCCCGACGATTAGGACACTGCAATTATAATGCTGTTATATAAAAAGGGAACCCAGTACATCTAAACGACTACCTGCTTGTGAGCTTACTCAACTGCATCTACAAATCTTTTATCGAAGTGATCACCGAACGAATCACCAAATCACTAGATGAAAACCAATCACAGGAACAGATCAACTTCAGCAGAAGCTACTCAACCATTGGCTTTCTCTATTCGCAGGATCAGATAAGAGGAAGCCGCAGAATATGAAATACCACCCGCCGTGGCAAACGTACACTTCAAGGAAGTTTTTAATTCAGAGGAAGTTACCAACGTCATTGATGCTATCATACAACAAAACGTAAACCCCGTATATGTCAGAGTCTTGAAACAAATATTACGATAAAGCATTTCTGTTATAAGGCTACGTAAAAACACAGCAATGATATAGCCGGTAATTATGTGATGAACTAAGCAAGCTCAGAAAGTATTGGCCCCGTGGCAGAGAGGAATAGATTTATTGTGTGTATCCTGTGTTCTATATGCTAGCATACAAACAAAATCTGTGAAGATCCCGGGCAGCTATTGTAACGTTTCTGCATAAAAGAAGTTATTCTTCTAAGCGTTTCATTGCTCCCTAGTTAGTCACATTGTATTTTAATGCTTGAAATGTTGCATCCACTAAATGATACATAATTGTATCTATACTCCAAGAGCTGCTCATATTAGAGTTATTCTCCCCAGAATTAGACTGCAGCATTCTCAACGTTTAATTTAAGTTAAGAATACGTACAAATCCATAATCAGCAAATTCACTCCATTCATTAGCAAACTTTATCCTCTTGAGGCAAATTAACCCTAGGCTGGGGACCTCTGCGCTACCTCTCTCTATATATGTGTGTATGTACAGATCGGTACGTCACTGTAGCCTATTGATGTAGAAGGATTTATTTTACACAACAACTATTCACCTTTAAGCATAATCTCTTTCCATGTGAATTGATTTATAAATGGAACATTGCACAAATCAAAATTCAAATCAAAATCAAGCTGATAACTGTCAGACTATGGACCTCATGATGTAACCTTTGTATATCAAATTATTACGATCGCTTGAGACTCTAACAAAATATCCCTGGGTAAAAAAAAAACACTTACATTCGTTCGAGATCACCATTGTAAAAAAATCAGGACAGATGAATGAAGAATAAGAAAACTCCTAATATTTTCCATGACAATATTTGTATAACAGATGTGCAATTGGTAACATCTAGTTGCTTATATGCCCGGGAACGTGTATAAATTTGTGTACATATAAGTAGGTATATGCGTATGTATGAAGGTGAATATAAGTGCTAACCATCCAACCAACCAATTTTGAAGTGTGGATTAATCAGCTCAACAAGTACGAGCCATTGAAAGGCAGGGCATTCCTATAAAATCAAATCTACCGTCGGGTTTAGATGGCGTAATGTCGAAAAACAAACAAACTAGTTTATATACGAAATCTATCTGTCCGTCGCAAGCCCAAAATGGTGATGATAACCTGTTAGGATGGGTCATTGGAGGATTGGGTTTTGGGGGGTTTAAGAAACAGGAGTGTAGGAGAGGAAGGAAGAGGCACGCACTGCCTGTATAACGGATCACCACACACACACACACACATACACACACGCACACACACATACATACACACACACACACACACACACAATAAGAAGCTGATTGCTACTTTCGCTTTGAGCCTTTTCCGTAAGAGAGAAAAATTGGCGAAAATCAAACATCTGAAAAGAGAAAGATAGCTGTAATCGGTCTCAAGAGTTTCCCTCGATATCTGCCAAAATAATGATCCCGCTTCCCAAGGTACAGAAGTAATCTTGAAAGTTTACATTTGAACACAGATCAATTAATTTTTATGTTAGTTCTGATCGCTTCCCCAAAACTAAAATATTTACACTTCTTGTTCAAATGGCATACGGGTGATATGAAACGGAAATGAGCCTCGTTTATTAAACAATTTATAGACTAATATTCCATTCTCGATCATCATCATCATCACCATCAGTCTTTTTACGTCAGTTGTTGGACGTAGACCTTCCCCAGGATTTGCTACACTTCACTATCATGGGCTTCGCGGAGCCAGTACTTCCTGAATTAGTCTAGCTCGTCTCTCCATCTTATATTCTGCCGGCCTCAGTTGCGCATGTGATCTCGGGTGATTCATGTCGTGAGTCGTGATGTCCATCGGTTGTCTGCCATTCTTGCAACATGGCCAGCCCACAACCATTTGAGATTTTTTATGGATTCTATAATGTCCCTGACTCTTGTCTTTTCTCGGATGTACTGTGCTGTCTTGTGGTGTCTCCATGTGAGGCCCAGCATTATTCTTTCATGTGCACATTGCATGGTTCTCAAATTACGGGTCGACAAGTATCCAAATCTAGAAACATATCTTGCATTCCGTTATGTTCACTCTACAGTTTTAGACTTTAAAGATCTTGAAGGTATATTGCACTATACAATTTTTATGAATTCTCCTTTATCATTAAGATAACACACGTCATCAATTAAACGGGATCGACATAAAAATTCACAAGCTTGCTTTATATTAGTTCTAATTGAAGACAACATGAATATGTATTCATTTCTATGTAGATACAAATAAGTCCGCAAAATCAAACCCCCATAGGGACACCTACTATCGGATGAAATGATTTTTTACCAACCTTAAAGTTATTTTCCTCAAGAAGATGACTGTCAATCGCCATAGAGTAGGCTTTGTTTTTTTTTTGTTTTACACCAAAAAGCTTTTGCATTTGTAAGCCCAATATATTTACTATTTCCTCCTATAAATGCCAAGTCTATTTTTTGATATAATTCCTTAATAAAATCTACATGACGAATTTTGGTATTACT
>OY735201.1:50090279-50102779 GCA_963457665.1 Thysanoteuthis rhombus | reverse complement strand
TCAACAATGATCGAAAAAAATGGATTGATAACTTTGAATTCAAATTGTAATTTACACTGCAAATATTACATAATTTTGAAAATCGGTGAACTTGAACAATTAAACTCACTATCCTGATTATGGCAATAACTCTGCGATTAATTCCCAGCAGCTGACGCTGCCTTTTGTCTGATATCCTGTACACTACGGTTCTGAAACTTGTCAAGAAATATTTCAAGCTAAAATTGCTTGAGTTTCATCAAGTTGCTTCTCTACTACAAGAGATATTTAGTTTGGTAATCTGGAAAATGTGTAAAGCTAAGTGCAGACGTGGTAGAATAGCAGTGAAGTCAATGTGAAGCGACACGAAAAGACGAGACCTTATCTGAACATATCGAATTGAATAACAATCGACGCTAAAATAAAACCATTGTTTTATTCTCTTTGTTTTCCCTAACCGCCAGACTTTGAAGTGTCACTGTATATGTAATCATTTGAGTGAATGGAAGTATTAGCATGTTTGCTTATTAGATCCCACCTGTGATAGATGGGTTACATAAACTGCTAGTTATTTATATAGTTTAGAAATCAGAACTTTATTTCCAAACACATCAAAATGTTCAAACAATTTTGTAGCTGTTACAGAGAAATCAGTTGAATCCAATTTATAAGTGGGGTAAAATCTCATACTACTTTTTTAATTGCCAAACTCCCGTACAAGTTGGAGATGACTTTGTTTTTTCCCCATGACAAAAATAATAAGATGAATTATCTCTTAATCCACGACAGTCAACTCTCCATTACGATAAACCAAATCTAAATACTTAACATTCCCGTAAAGTTATATGGAAATAAAACCAAGTGATTTATAAGCAACTCTATTATCAACTGAGTAAAACCTGCAAGTTTTATGTACATATGATTTTTTCCCCATCATCTATGAAATGCAAAAGTTGCAGGCATCACCTTCAGTCGACATAGAAATGAGAGTGTAATTGACCATGCAGCTGCGAGGTTATTTTTTCTCTCAATTATTAGGATATAAGTAATATATATATATATATATATATATATATATATATATATATATATATATATATATATATATATATATATATGCTAGTAGGCTCTTTGAATAATAGGGGAATTTGAACAGCACTCGCAAACTGGATGCAGTATAAACTTTTGCAGCTGCCCTCGATTGTATCACGAAGGAAACAGGGAAATAAGGTGCGTGGCTTTGTATATTTTTAAAATTTCCCGAACTCGTGATAGCACCACGTGTATATCCCAAATGAATAAATGAATTGAATCTGATGTACTTACTTTTTTACCTGATATAATTTTAGTGAGAAGTATGAAAATTTCAAAATGTTAAAACCTTTGCACCGTACGGAAGATTGATGTTTATGAAAAAGTGAAACCACTGAGTTTAATCAAATGTTTCTCCACATTTTCAAGAAAAAGGGTTAATTTAGACCCCCCTCCTAAATGAACAGAAAGCAATCTTTGACAGTTTTTGAAATTGGTTAAATTCATCCAGGGTCTGTTCTTTCTTTCATTCTTTTTATTTTTTGAAATTTTCATTTCATTTTTGGCAACTCAATTTGAGCCTACAGTCAAGTGCGTGATACAACTGGCGTAAAATCAAGAATGTGGCATGAAATACTTTTTTTCCTTCCAGTGTTGATGATAATGTTTTCTTAAACCTATTTTATTGTGTTTGCTGTAAGTGTAATTCTGGTCTTAAAAGACTGGGTTTTTCTTTCTATAATTAAGTTTATGTTTGACGAGAACATATATTTTTTCTTGGAGAGAGGTGTAAGTGGTCTCTGCCAATTTTATGGCCGAGAAGTTTCGTAGATTACATCTGGAAGTATTTCAGGCGTTTTGCTAGAAAAAACAAGAAATTGTGTTTCATAAAACTTTGATTTATTATCTCACCAGTAAGTATTATTCTAATACTAGTAAAATTCCCGTTGCTTTGCCCAAGGTGTACCTAAGGGTGGAAATCTGAACCACTGTATTATCTGGAAAAAATCATTGTAGTTGCCTGAATCGACCATTGCGGGCACTTAACCAAATCTTCCACTCACAGACACGCAAAAGCTAGTTCAATTACACCATTTTATTTTCTTGTCTTTCATGTCCCCTCCACAGCCAAGTTTTGTCGTTCCCCTTTTGTTAATATCTTCATGTTACATTCCATACACTTTAGTATACCCCTACCCTGCTTCTCTACACCACTCACCGCCTTATCCATGGTCTTTATCTTAGGATCCCATTTTGGAAACTCTTTCTTCTGCCCCCAACCCTTTCGACTTTTTTCGATTTTTTTTCCGAAGTTTGCTACATTGGAAGGGTAGACAGAATTGCGTCAGACGGATATACACGTTGCTTGTTATAATATACATTGTGTTGAAAGTAAATATTATGATTACCACCCTTCGCTGATATCATTGTTACTTATGGCAGTAGTTGTATTGTTGCTCCAACTTTTGTTCGGACAATCAAATCCCTTCTTTCTATCTTTGATTGTCCCTTCAAAAGTTGTAATGTTATGAATGCTTCTGGAAGTTATAGACCGTAGCGCTTCTGTTGTTGTTGTTGCTGTTGCTGTTGTTGTCATTGATACTTTTTTGTTAATTGGAACATCACAGTAATTTATTTGATATCGTTAACGATGTTGTTGCTGTTTTCTTAATCCTCAGCATTTCTATCCGGGGTGAATTATACTCCGAGATAAACAGTGTTTGAATTAATCCAACTTTCCCACAAAGCCACACATACACACACACACACACACACACACACACACATATATATAGATATATAGATATAGATAGATAGATAGATAGATACCTGACTAAGCATTTGCCATTACATCAAATATCAAGGCCATGAAAAAGTTTTTATCAATTCATTTTTTTTTCCTTTGAAATGAAACAACTTTTGAGTCAATATTCTTCTTATCTCTTCTTTGTGCATTGTCATCATTTTGGTGGACGTCGGGAGAACGCTGCAGTGAAAAAAAAACATCATTTTATATTTTATTGCAATGATATAATTCAACATTGGTGATCAATAATAGAAAAAAAATTCAAAGTTGTCCTTTTGATTTGGAAAGTCTTGTATCTAAAAATTAATAAAGAATAGCGTTTCAAGGTGAAGCTCAGTATAATATATTTCATTTAACAATAATTCAATATCCGTTAAAACATCTAAAGCAAATAAAAAATCGTTGCATCAGAAATCGTATCGTCCGAAATGCAATGTAATTTATTTGGTGAAAGAAAAGAAGGAATGATTTCAGTGTTAAGAATGCTAGATTTTCTCATCTCTGACAGTAGGGTTCTACCTAAAAATGTTTTCAAATCGTAAATAATTCTGTAAAACTTGAGAACCCGAATGTCGGAGAGTAAGGGTATATTTTAGCATAAAAGTTGTATTGTAAATAGAATTCAAACTTAAACGTTAAAACATCACCTTTTCCCAAACTGTCAAAATCACGTAAGAAACAAAGGTCGTGGATTGAACGCACAAAAAAAAAAAAAAATTAAAAATAGTCGCATTTATTTCCCCATTTCTTTTGATCGCATGCAGCACCCTTATATTTAGGCAGTGTCCAAATCTCAAACAAAGCCACTTTTTTTCTCATCATTTTAGCGTCGTTCGTTTGACGTAGACATTCCCTAGCATTCGCTAGACTTTTCTTTTATGGGTGTCATGGAGCCAATGCTTTCTGAACTTGTCTAATTCTTTCTGCCATTTTATATTCGGTCGGCCATAATTTTGTATATGATCTCTGGAGATCCATGTTATGAGTCGTGATGTCTATCAGTTGTCTGACACTCATGACCAACTCCTAGCCATTGGAGTTCTCTAATGGATTCTATTATATATCTGACTCTTGTTTTTCTTTAATATACTGCGCTGTTTCGCTATCTTTTCATATGATATTAAGCATGATTCTCTCGTGTGCACGTTACATGGTTCTCACATTGTCAATCTTACTACAGTAAAATTATCCACTGTTTTTTAATTTTTTTTATATACCAAGTCTAACCACCTACTTGAAATATCAGTTCATTACTATATACAGTTAAGATTCGCATTAGCAAACAAGATTATTATTTTTTTCATGAAAGTGTATTTTCCCTTTGTAGTTTGCTCGAATTCAGCGGCATTCAAATCGTTCTGCACCAGCTTTTCAGGGATTCGGAGAACAAAGAGGCATTTTCAAAATATACTTGAAAATTGTTAATTTCGTAAACGAGTCATGAAATATATATTCTATGATTCATGCTATGTATCATTACTTGCGCTGATTCTGACTTTCGTTTCTCCTGGGAAATTTTCGTAAGCTGTATAGAGGAAGCGAATTGGTAATTGCAGTGTTTTTCCCATTTTGTAATAATATGTTATTAAAGTTTAAATCTTGATTGTGGTTAAGAGAAGATTGGAAAACTTATCAAAAGGAAATTAGGAAAAATCGGATTACATTTTTTTTTTCTTTCTGTTATTCAGAGGAAAAGTCTCCGGGCATTCGAAAACAAGACGTGAAAACCACGTTTATGATTTTAAAAAATGGAAACATATCTCTCGTTCGAAAATGATCACCCTAAAACGATCTGCACAAAAATTGACTGAGAACTTCTGGACATATAGTGGAGACAATCAGGGTCTGATACAGAAATACATGGAAATTACGCAAAAACATATCCCAATCTTTAACAAATTCCTGGACGCAACCCAAAATTTAATCACTACCTCCATATCATTTCGCACAAAATTATATATATATATTCATAGAGAATTTATGGAGATATCACATAGACGGAGAGGAGCGAATTCAGAAATGTGGGGAGAAAAAAGAAAAGAAGAATAACTCTTAATAAAAAAGGAATCACTCGATCCACCGAAAACATTCATCACTTCTTCATTACAATGTAGTTCACGTTTTCACGAATTTTCATCAAAATTGCATGAGAACTTTCAGAGGTATCGTATTGTCAGACAGGAGTGAACATGGGAATGTATAAAATATCAAAAAAATGAATCACTGGGTCCATTGATAACAATCATCTCTTCTTCATCACAATGTGGTTCACACTTTCCCAAAATTTTATCAGAATTACTTGACAACTTTTTGTAGTACTGCATAGATGGACATGAGCGACTACAGAAATGTATAATATATTAGAATGGAGAAATATCCGACAAGCAGACGCGAATTCCTACTTCCTTACACTATTTCTCACCCTACCATAAAACTTCAATGAAATCTACTGAGAGCATCTGGAGATATTGTATGGAGTGACAGGAGCGAAAACAAAAATTGTGAAAGGCAAAAGTATTTAAGAATTTAGAGCAAATTTCTGGATCCGCTCCAAAATGGAATCACAAATCCTCTAACCCAACGGCTCATAAAACGGGAAGGCATGGGGGGAATATTGAATAAGTCTGTTAGATTTACTTATTTCCATTTCAAAAACTTAAGTTCACGGCTAGTTGAACTTGAGTTGATAAGAGTGATCCCCCTTTCCATATTTACCTAGACTGTTACCTCAGAGGTCAGAGAGGTCCACATGGTTTCTTACGGTGCTTTCCCTCCTTACACTACTTTCCATTTAAAATTAATCATGTCAAAATAATAATGGTGCTGATGACATATTTATCCTTCCGTGTGGAGTCCTATTTTTATGTGATTGGATTATAGTTTCCGTGCATTCATCATTATCGGGGTATTTACTTTACAGAGTTTCAATCGCAATTAATCGGGTATTAATCATAGATATTCATCTGTTTTTTTTTCTTCCTGCTGTTTTGTTCATCGCTAACATAGCTATACCAGTGTAGTTTTCATGTACGTTGACGTCTATTCTTTATTCGTTTTTCACACCGATACTATTTTTGTTAATAGTATTTAGTCTGTAATAAACGTCTTAATCAAATCAGATTGGTTAGTTTTACTAATGTTGCAGAGCAACATAAAAATCGGACTTGCTCGTAATTTCCTCAATGTATTCGTGTTTTCAAATAACTTTTGAGCTTCTCTCGTATCAAGTTCTCTTTCTTATATATATATATATATATATATATATATATATATATATATATATATATATATATATAAACACATACACACACACAGAGGGGCCTGTTGAAAAGTTCACTGTTGGAGGAACAGTGTCAGTTCCATGTCCGATCCACTTCCCAACATCTGAACGTCATTTTGTCACTGAGGCTGGAAAGAGTGTTCTTTTATATTGTAAAGTGGCAATTTGCAGGATCATTGCACTTATTTTTGAATTCATTTCTAGGTCATTCCTTTTTTGAATGGGTTGAGGGCTTTCTGGCACCCTCTTGTGCACACACACACACTCTCTCTCTCTCTCTCTCTCTCTCTCTCATACACACACACACACACACACACACACACATATATATAAATAGTCTAGAATGCTTTACAGCTCTAAACACTAGACTTTAGAAAACGTTTTCAAAAGTTTATTGTGTCAGTCCAGTTACTTATTTCCCAATATCTGTCAATGTAATTAATGTAATTTTCTCAAGTCTATTCTCCATTTCTACGTATCCTTTGCAATTATGGTATAATGTGCAAAATTCTTTTTATTGAGATCTTCAGTTGTTCACCATGTTACCTTTTCGGGAAAAAAACAAAACATCTATATCAACATGACATACCAGCTGTGCTGAACAAAAATCACCTCCTTTCCAGCTATGATTAGAATACATAACTTATGTCTTACACGTAGTTTGTTATTTCATATAAGGTATTATCATTTCATGTGTATGTTTGTTTTGTAGATGTGAAGGGATCCAACAATGTCGATGAAAATGACAACTGGAATGTGGAGAGTAATACTCAAGAGATAAGTGTTACATCCTAATTTCTTTGTATCATTCCATGGGCATTGTTCGATGCATTTCGATGACAGCCATCTTTTTCAGAAAAGAAATTTGTAGCATGTCATAGAAGATCTTGATGTCTCACTCTTCTTAAAGGGATGGTACATTTGTGCTGGTACCGTTCTTAAATGGACAGTTGGCTGATAGCCAATAGATTGTATATTGGTGTTTAAATGTATTGTATCTGTAATTCTGTTTTAAAATCGATCCATTTTGAGGGTTTTCTATCTGAAAGTGACCATAATGTTATTGCATTGTATTGGGTTATAAGAACTACTTCGATTCACTTGTGTGCCGAGAAGTCGTAGATATTCTTGATGAGATGGGCTTGGTGAAGGTTGTGGTTTTGTATATTTCTATGTTCGACTAGGGTGTTTGTCCTTTCATTCAGTTCAAGGTCCCTCTTATGTTCGTACATTATTCTCTTGAGAGGTCTCGATGTCTCTCCGATAAAGATTTTTTGTAGTCCTTGCACGGAATTGCGTAAACGCCGGCTTCGGGCAGTAGGGATTTGTATGATGGTTTGTTTACTAAATGTAAACTCCTAAAAAACCATCAAAATTCATGAAATAAAAAATCTAAATCTTTTACGGCTTGCTACAAATATTTTCGAGGAAAAAGATGGCTGACCCATAATGCCCATAGAATAATGAGAAAGAGACGAGATGTAACAACTATCTTCTGAATTTTTCTCCTCTTTTTCCAATCGTCATTTTTATCACTATACATACATATATATATATATATATATATATATATATATATATATATATATATATATATATATATATATATATATATATATATATATATGTATATATATATATATATATAAAAGCTGAATAGAATCCACATTCGGTTGCATACACGTATCTAAATGTGTATGCGTGTGTATAACAGATTGGTCTTTATCCAACGAAGATTTCAGAATCAAATTCAGTTTAAAACTGCTTCAGTCATACAAACATACATAAATATGTGTGCATGTATGTGTGTGTATGTGTGCGTTTGTATGCATATGTGTGTATGTATGTGTATGCTCGTTTGTGTGTAGTGTTGTTCACGCACACATATGCGTGTGTATGCATCCGTGTGTGTGAAATGAATTGATTTATAGAATGACGTTTTGAGAGAATTCAGATTTTAAATGCCACCATAAGACTTAATCCGTGGGGAAAAGATGTTGGAACAAAATTCACGCACATTATTGACAGAGATACATCTGCACCTGTTCTGGAATTCGGATGCAAATAAATACCTGTTTAAATTAATCTAAGCAATGTGATTCCCCTGTATATATCTTCATTCTATAGGGTTTTCGTCTCTTATATATATGTTGCTCCAGCACTGACGGGGAACGCTAGGGATTCACTTTGGCTTTGCTTTCATAGGCAGCTGAAAAGACCTTTCCGTCAACCTTTAAATTTATCACTATTCAAAGGATTCATGTGTGAAGTTATGAGCTTTATCACTTGGGTGTCATCGTTTGCTGAAGCTATCACTATTTGTAAGGTCATAAGAAATAACTTGGACGAAATTTCTGCCCAAATTTACGTGACAGGTATTATAATGGGTTGATGAAGATACTCACTGTCCGCTTTAAGAACTTTTGACCTATTCAAAACTTTTCCCTGGTTTATGGAATGAGTAATTATTTTGAGAGTGAGAATGTGTCACATCGTATTGCTACATATTGTGCGTACGAATCAGTATTCGTTAATTATTTTTTATTGGCAGAAGTTTATCAACTTTGGATTAGTATTTCACCCTACTCATTTTTGTGTCTTTTTTATCGTCTTATCAAATGTTTATTTTACGACCATTAAATACGCAGAATGTATAAGAAATAAAAAAAAATACAACAACCAAAATAGAACAACACATTAGAATATAAAGAAATTCGTGAAATTATCATTAAGGTCTTTATTTTGAAATTGTCATACATCCAGGAACGGAAATAAAGAATACATCTCTAGCGAGATTTGAACTTGCATCATTTATCGTTATAAAGTTCAGAGGATAAATACACTTAAATACGTGTGTCCTTAAAAATGTATTAACATTTTTATCAGGGATCAATGTTATCGCGTACGAAGTCTATGAATGTGGTTGAAAGGGCAAAAATAATATAAACATCCGCTCAATGACCAATGCTTTAAAACATCAAGAACGTAAAGATATACACAAATCATACTTTGGATCTATATTCTAAAAATTAAAGCGTAAAATCATTATTATAGACTTGTATCATGAGCAAATCGGGGACACAGAACTAGAGAAAGTTGACCACTACATCTACCTCGGCCAACGAATCTCCATGAGACCCTCTAAAGAAGAAATCGAGCGAAGAATCATCCTTGGATGGCAAGCCTTTGGCAGAGCAAGCACAACCTTCAAAAACACGAAAATCTAAAAAGAAGGGTATAAAACCAATGCATCTTCCCAATAGTCACTCATGGAGCTGGAACATGGAACCTTACCAGGAGACAGATCCGCACATTGGGAACCACGCAACGTACACATGAAAGAATTAAGCTCAACCTCATATGGAGAGACCACAAGACAGAACAATGCATCCGGGTGATGACAGGGGACCAAGACATCATAGATTCCATTAAAAAAAAACAAAAAAACTCGTATGTCAATGGGCTTGCCATGTCGCAATATGGCAGACAACCAATGAACATCACAATTCACAACATGGATACTCGGAGATCGCATGTGCAACCGAGGCTGGCAGAGTACTTGGTGGAGAGACGAGCAAGAGCTCCACGACGCCCACGATAGAGAAGTGTAGCAAATCCTGGGGAAGGTCTATATCCAACGACAGACGTTAAGAGAATGATGATGATGATGATGATGATGATGATGCATGGGTAAAAAAAAAAAAATTAATTTAAAATAAATAAATAAATAAAAAATATGGCCCATCTTAATTTTTTAAATGAAATTATAAGTACTAAATTTTTCTATTGATTAAAATTTATTTCTCTTATTCACACTTCCTTACACATTTGATTAATTTTGAGCAGGGCCAAGGGAACCATACTCTGACACCACCTTTGTTTTACCCATAAAGCATTAAAACCAGATGAACTAACTTACTTATTTTTTGGACCAATGTCATCGCGTGCGAAGTTTATAGATGTGGTTTAAAGTTCAACTATGTTTAGTTGGCTCGATTCAACTACGACCTGCCACGTGGCTGGAATAGTTACAAATGCCCTCCCGGTGCTAAAGACTGGCATTGCAGTTCATCATGAAACCAAGACGTCGTAAGCTCATTTCCTACATAGACATACTCTCCCCACTTGGAAAATAGGAGTGACACGTTCGTCCTACCCACGTTTGACTTTTTTCCTGTACTCAAATAAGCTTTGTATGTCAACTCGATGAAACTTTCAAAAATATTATCAACATTCGTTTCAAGTTGTGAGGGTTGCTGGTACGGGAATGTTGAAACTTACATTTCCGCGCTGACAATGTAAGCCGAAACGGGGTTTTCTTTTAAGGATAATAATACGTACACTATGTTAAATAAAACATCACCTTCTCTGACCCAAGGAACAAAAACGAGCATCAGGTGACCGTCATTACCTATCTGAAAATTAGATTGAACCTAATGCTATGAAAAGAACGTGGCCTTTACGGATGTCATGTCATAAAGACTTTACTGACAAGGAATTTATTGTTTTCATTGATGATAAGGTCAGCTTGTGTGCAGATTACTAAAAAGACTGGGTGCAGAGTAACACGTCTTTTTGTGTTTCTATTTAGTCTGCTCTACTTTTGATAAGTATGCTCAGAAAATGCCAAAAAATCGGGTTGCAGCTTTAAAACAAAATCTGTCTTATACATGGTTTAGCTCAACAAAATGCCCTACGCCACGAAATATTGATAATATTCATTTTTGATACTGCCACGCTCTGAAACTTACATACGGATAGATAGATTGACAGACAGACAAAAAATGGAGAGAAAATAAGAAAGAAAAATCGAGGAAGAAAGAAAGAAATCCTTTCTACACTGATATATATTGGATAGCATGAAATTTGACTATGATTGCAGAGGAGTCTCTTCGTTGAAATGTCAATATTTGGTTCAATAACTATGATTAATTCTCTATTTCCGGAATTATGCAATCTGGTTGTTCTATTAAAGTTAATCGTTATTCAATTTAGAGAGGAAATCGTTTTCTTTATCGAAAAGGTAACTATTTCGTTAAAACAAAGGAATTTCATGAAAGTAATCATCAACATAAAGAAATCAACCACACACATACATTAAATATTAGTCAATTGTATACTAATAATTTTCATTTTTTTTCTCTAAATTATCTGATACGCAAGATGATATACACACAAGATATACAGATTCAAACACACGTAACTGAGTCGATGTAACCAGGTACAGAACTAGGTATATAGGGGAAGGTTCAAGAAAACCTGTGCGTTCAACACTGGTCTATTATTCACGCTTTTGTTTCATTTTAGTTTTAAAAAACAACAACCAAAAAATTGTGAAACTGAGTAATTATTCCATTTCCATTTACAGACGCTCTGAAGCGGTTCTTTCACTATTTCAGATGTTCATTCGATAGCTGTCAGTGTGCCTTCGACCATAAAACTGTTAATCAGATGCAACGTTGACATCTTTTATCAAGTATTATTTGAAAAGAGTTATTTAGAAATTAACTTCTGTGTTCTCATTTTATCTAATTAGTGATGAGCCCTGTGCGACCTGAAAAGGGGGGATCATTCCAGCCCCATATCCTAATCTTTCATTCAAAGTTCCCATTGGATTGGTGAATATGAAAACTCACTCAAGCGATTTTGACTCGTACAGTTGAATTAACTTATCTAACACAAGCTGATTATATATTATTTGATGATTTGACAAGCATTGAATAGAAAGTAGGTGAAAGATGAGGAATCTAGTTTTCTATCTACTTGCGAAAAACAAATAAAACAAAGGTATCTGGAGATAAGATCCATTGATGGTAGAAAGAAGTCGTTCAACCCCTGACATTTGCACACAACCATACACACACACACACACACACACACACACACACACACATATATATATATATATATATATATATATATATATGTGTGTGTGTGTGTGTGTGTGTGTGTGTGTGTGTGTGAGCTGCGTTTGTCACACTATAAAAGATACCTTAACTGGCTTCCAGGTATAACACTCCTAACCGGGGGGAGTACACCAGCAACCAAATCGTGTGGCATTATATTTACAGTAACATTAGGATTAATCCTGGGGCCAAGTTGCTCTTATACATAAATTTGTTGTCGGTAGATGCGTATCAGAGATTGGAAAATGACCGAAAATTGACCCTAAATGAACCTTTTGGCGCTTATCAGTGTCAAGCACTCCGCATCCTATGTTCACCTTGTGGTCAAAATTTTCATTTGATCTGATGCAACCGTTTAAAAGTATACAAAACGTTGTTAGAAAGAAAAAAAGCAATTATGTTATAAACAAACGAACATAAGTATATATATATATATATATATATATATATATATATATATATATATATATATATATGGTACAAATCAGGCTAGCAG
>OY735201.1:49930279-50085279 GCA_963457665.1 Thysanoteuthis rhombus | reverse complement strand
CATCATAATCATCATAATCATCATAATCATTATCGAGGGTTACTGTAACCGAAAAGAAGCTGGGAATGTATTCGATGGTTTTGAAGTCTAATCCTTGATAGGCATACCCATCTACATACAATGTTGAGATACTTTTAATGATATTCGGGTTGTTGTGTAAGTCAATCACTTCGATACTTAGAATACGGTATTCACGTGAATTTGATTATCCTGGGGTGATCGATTGAGAAATTGGAAAAGAGGTGATCAATAAGTAAGTTACATCTCTCAGATATTGTTGGATCTCTAGAAAGTCCGAATTTTCAACAAAAAAAAATGTGTGAATGCAACCGGACATAAACTTATGCACATTAAGTTTTAGATAACTGTAAAGAAAACTTAATTAAATGAAGATATTAACGAGGCAACTCGTAATCTTCATTAGCAAAATGCTTGAATAATGAAGTGCCCACTGAGATCAAAACCAATACGAAAAAGTAGAAGCGACTTGCTTTCTTGCCAAATCAGTAAGAAAGCCCGCTCCCTATTTCTTGCGATGTATAATGTTATTGGTACAGGGAAATAATCTAGTCATAATGACTACACATTCATCTCAATGAAATTGATTCGATCTGCACTAACAAGGGATTGAGTTGTTATTTTGAATAATATTTTTGAAAGAATGAGGCATAATGATCAAACTGACATCCATAATTTAAGAATAATTCAACCAATCCTTAGTAAGAAAGGAGAAAGAACTAAAACACTATTTAATTCCATGATGGGCTTTTTTTCTTTTTTTTTTTTTTTCCAGGATACAAACTCAGAAAATCAGAAGGATCGGACTGTACTTGACAAATATCAAGAAAAAATGAAAATTGAAAAGGAAAGATGCCACGGATAAATCCATCATTCGTATAACTAGCCTTGTTCAGTAATACGTCGAAAGGCTTCATGTGCACCTAGTGAAGATCGAATTAACTTAAACTAGACTGCGAAGCGAACATGCAAGCTCTTGCTCAATAGCAGGCTCCCTACTTGTGTGTCAATTTACAAAAAGTAAACCCAGAAAGTATTTCTCAAGCTTTCAGCACCCATTGAGGACCGAACCCGTAACAGTAATATTGGTGTGCGAGACGTAGCTATCTAACTATTAGTCAATGGCGGGTACAAGCTTGATAATGCTCAAATCCCCCTTGGTGTCGATAACTAATCAAATCAAACAACTTTTTTCTGTTAATCTTTGTAAGAACCTGGCTTATCGACTGGTTAGTTTTTTGACCTGGTAAGGTTGTCGAGGTGTCACTCAAGACTTCGACAACTTGTTCTCAACGGCATTTCAGTCGTGAGTCACTTGGCGGTCTTTACCAATTCAGGTAAAACCGGGTTACACGTTTGAAGTTGCAAGGAAGAATTATTGACCTGTCTGAAAAGTAAATATTTGCACCAACGAACTCTCAATGAATGTGTCTGCTTTGATGAGAAGCTTCCCGCCACGCTTTTGTTATCATTATTTATATATAAAAAAAAGACTAGATATTAGGTCTAATAATGTACGCAAATGAACACGAATTTTAACCTGCCACCGATGGAGTAGCTGCTTTAACGTAGTGATCCTCTTACCATCGAGCTAAACAGACGCAAGTAATGCAAAGGCCCAAATAATCGCTTTCACATCAAAATCTCATCTTGTCTATTCGTCTCTTTCAACGTTACAGCCATCTATTATGAAAACAACCAATTTGGTCCGATAGAATTAACTATAGATTGTGTTATATTATATAGAAACTTATTTGAGGTGATCTCCCGACGGTACACGATTAATGCATCACTCGCCAACATAAATAGAATAAACTATTGAAGAAAATGGAGCTGCAGTAGGAATCAGAACTGCCACCAGTAAGGTAGCCGTTTCAACGTAGCAATGCTCTTATCATTGAGCTAAACAGCCGCCTGTCGCATTGAAAGAAACAAATAGTCCGAGAATAAACGAGATGAGAATCTGATGCAAAAACAGTTATCAGTGTCTTTGCATTACCGGCGACTCTTTAGATCAATGGCAACAGCATCACTAAAATGGATAGGCATCAGTAACAACCAAGGTGGGTAAAAGTGTTAGCAAAGCTAATCAAGTCACATAACTAATAAATCATGAGTAAGAATTGAAAGATACGTGTCCTGCAATTAATTCCAAAGGACTGTGTATAATTGGTAGGTAATTAAAAAAAAATACATACCTGTGGATCCATTGGAAAATCCTGGAATGTAATAAACACTTCAGGAATTCCGCTGTGACAGAAATGAAAAAACTGATCCGGGAGAATCATTGTACAAATTGATTCTACACCAGATCAGCCTTCTCTCCCTAAATAATTTAGACGAAAATCAAGTATCACTGATAAGCAGCCAGAATCCATTTGGTGTTATATCCATAACAAAAACTTTATATCTGTATATATATATATAGGGTTGCTTAGATAGACTGATCAAGTTGGTATACTAGCAATCATTTTTCTGTCATCATTTTCGGAAGACTCCTTCCTCATTTCTCACAGATTACACACCTGGCGAAGGCTGAAGACAGGAGATGTTCTGGTAGCTACAGCAAAAACGCGAAGAAATGGTTCAGTCGTTCAAACTAAATCTGAAATAAAACTAACTCTTCTCAACTTTATACGTCATTCGCCTGTCAAGGAAACTAAAGTATTATAATAAAGATGGTTTCTTAAACCAAACCTATCCGTAAACAATATTTATCTTTCTGTAACTAACACGATATCTTAAATGAAATATTTCAGAGATTATGAAAAAAAATGATATCCTGTGGGGTCACTATTTGTCTCCGATATCAACTAACTTGTGGTCAATTGATGCACACAGACCTCTTACCTTTTACGCCTTTCATTGCCCGTCAAACTTTCGTAATCTTACGAAGATTTCTTTCATGGTCCAACAGATAGGTCTTATATTTTACCGATAATTCCTAACGGTAGCCTTATCTCCGTGAACTATAAGCTGGTCACTTCGACATGCCCACAAGAGACACCTGGTCATGAAAAATAGCCATCTCTTGGGCTAGTCTTCTGCCAAGATAAAAAAAGATAAATGAAAATAAACAGAAAATGAAAAAGAAAATTATTGACCTATCAACACCGGATGGGAGCTCTCTCCCAGTGATTTACGTCGTAGATTGTCGTTCGTTTATGGAGAAACAAGATGGGTAGTCGGATAGCGGCAGTCGAAAAATGACGATAAACATGGCGGGCGTGCCTGATCTTACATACTCAAAGATCGAGGGTTTGGGCGGAGAAGGAAAGGTAGGAAACGTAATAAAATAAATCATACTCTTACTTTATTCTTGAAGCATATATAACGTACATCCGGTCGGTCATTTTCAAGTCCTTAATGTCCTAGTTTATTGGTTTTGTTTATTTTTTCATTTTGCCTTCCCCGACCAATTCTCCATCAGAAACTCATACGCAGAAAGCGCGTGCACACACACACACACACACACACACACACACACACACACACACACACACACACACATATATATATATATATATATATATATATATATATATATATATATATACATATATATATATATAAGTTTGATTGAAGATGGTGGACCAGAAGTTTATTTTCATTTCTAACTTTTACCAACAAAAGAACGCATGTCTTGATTTAATGGATGTAAACATTGTCCACACTTTTCAGATCTAACGCCTTTGACCATACTGTCAGCCATTATCAAGGTCAAGAATAACAACTATGGGTTTTTTGTTTCTCGGATCTTGATGATGTCCAGAAATATGATCAAAAGCACTACTCCGAAACGTTTCGAAACTATTTTCATTAATTGAATCCAGGCATGCTGTGCCTTGGAGAAAATATAGTAATAAGTGAGTAATTTTGAAAAAGATCCTTGTCTTCGGAGTTCTATCGATGAAGGACTCCTGACAAATTAAACGTAATAGCCTAAAATTGAGCAAATGGGTGGGGTAAATTGCTATCAAAAAATGCGTAATCTTATAGATAAGAGGCTTAAACTCGTAATTTCTGTTTGAACAGTGTGTATCATTTTTTTTATATATCTTATCACAAAATGATTAATTTACTTTTCATTTTGTTATGATATCCGGAAAATAATAGATTAACCGACAATTTTCCCAACCTTGTAGTACTATGAATTTCACTTGATCTTTTTTTTAAATTTTGGCATTATGTAGAGAAGATGATCCCGATTGTAAAGTTTCACATCCTTGCCCACTCAATATCAAAAACAGCGCACCAAAACATTTGAACTATTTGATTTATATTATAACAATATAATAGTTTGATGTATTCACTTCTGTTCTCTATCATTGATTCTCTTATTTCTTTTCATCTATGCGCTATTTAAACATCGAGTGAGAGAGGGTGCGAAACCTTACAATATATCTACGTTATGCCTTACTTTGGAATATCCGTACAGACATCTTCAATCGTAAAATTTTATAGAATAAATGAATGGGTTAGAATATATTGAATAGTGATAAAGTATTTCAGTAGAAATGTTCAAACATTCAGTTTTTCATGGTGAAAAATAATTTACGCCGCTATAATATAGATGGTATACATACCTACCTTATTTATGCCGCTTGTGTATTAGATTACCGAATACAATAAATACAATAGATAAAGTGATGTTTTAAGAAATATAAAAAGAATTAAAAAGATAGATTGATGGAAATCCGATATTGTTTAATTTCATTTGTTTTCAATAAGTGATTTTGAACAACCTACTTTGTACAATAAACATCTGAAATAATATTCGTTTCTTTGGTTGAGAGGTGGGGCAAGAGAGAAATTAATCTTCCCACCTAGACAACTTTCTTTGCCAGTGTGAGAGTAATGGATAGATAAATCTCATCCCCTCCCTTCCAAGAGTGAAACTAAATTCCAATCAGCTCCTAATGCAGAATTGTGACCATTATCGAATGAGTTTGAATTGTAAATCGAATCCTAAGGTAAGTCATCTTTTTGGAGGGTGTCTCATCTGTGGACACAAAGTTTTATAGGGTTACGTCAAGTGGTTAATGTGTCAGGCTCTTACATACGGACAGAAGAACTTTTGGTGAAAAATGATAAGATTCAGGTACATCTTGACGATCGGTTAATTCGCTCAAAAATTCCCCGTACAGTTCAAAACCTCACTCTTCTAAGACTAATTATAATATCATTAGATTAATCAGTTAAGTGAGTAAATGCTTAATTACCACCATTATATTGAGTTTTCTATTGATATTCTACTAGATTAGGTATGGTCTTTCACTCCTAGGACTTGTCCTTTGCGTTGTGGTAGGCCACTCCTTTGGTAAAGACGCCGGTAATCTTGTGGTGTTGAAATCGGCATGATTCTTCCATAATTCATCGACCCTTTAATCAAATATGTTCATACTTAATGCGGTTATTATATATTTTGGACGACTGTTTCAAATTGGCGCTATACACTTAGTGAAGTTGTCACTTCTTAACTCTTCATCTTCAGTGATTTTTGGTTACCCGTAGTCCTTTATTGGTGGCGCCATTATTGCTACTATTTATTTCAAGAGTCGAAGGGAATGATCTGGAAAGAAACAGTATCACATTTTCTTCCGAGGTAGAACTTAGTGAATGGAGGTAAGTAAAAATGCAAAATAAACCTCTGTGAAGGGACCACGATCATTGCCTCAAATTACAATTGTCAGCAATTCTATCGTAATTCACTTTTCTGTATGACCGGCAGAGCTCTAAACTCACCTCTGTCGTGCACAGAAAGTAAAAAGATAAATATAAACATCCACTCCATAAACGTAGATAAAAGTCCATCTCAGTTAGATTCAGGCGATTAAGGATAGGGAACATAGTCTGTGCATAAAAATAAAAAATTGAAAACTGAGTTATCCATGAGTGCAGAATATTCTAAACGCTAGGGAATGCCATAAAAAGCCTTTAACAACTCTGACAACTCCATTAATCAAGCTAAATCAGGATTAACATAGAACTGGATCAATGTCAATTGACTGTTGTTCCATATAATAACATTATTGGTTCTCATCCAAATTCTCCTTCCTTTATTTCCGGGAAAATATCTCTGTCATGTATTATCTGGCTACTCCTCTATGGGTATTGCAGACCTCTGTAATCAGCATTAATCTGCTCCTGCCAGAGTGTCTCAAATATGTGCTCAAAGTTGCCCAATCATACGGTCGTGGTTCTCATTTAAAGGAACGGTGATACTCCATAACCAGCTCAGATATCTCTCGGCTATGCTGTCCAAGTCCTATGATTTAACATACCATGCTACCAGTATCTGTTATCAAAACAGATGCATACTCCTGTAGTTAACGTTAAAGTTAAAGGACACTCCTGTCAAATCTACGGACGATTGGTACCACGCTGGTGCCACACACGCACACACATACACGCATATGCTCGTTATCTGGATGTAAGGTAACCCGATGAAATGGCAGTAGTAATTTGACAATGTGGAAATGAAAGATATGAAAAAAAGTGAGTTAGATCTCAAAGACTTCTAATTATTATAAAGATAGGCTTGATGGCTTTCATCGAATTTTCGTCGACCTCTTCTTCAAAAAGCTCAGGGAGAAAAATCCATTGCAAAGAATGCAGTTGTTCATGTGCCTGGATGTTGTACTATGCTGGAGAAGAAAGGTTTATTGCATTTCTGGTTTGGGAGGAAAGGAAGGGGAATGTATTCTGGTGGGGAGTAAAAAAGGGTCAATCTTGATATACTTTTTCATCACAACAGGGATGATGTGAGGAACAATATGTTTTGGCTCTTAAGAGGTGTGGATGGATATGTAAGAATGGGTTGTGTGTGTGACCGATTGGTAATTAGTCTGTGTAACTCTCTATGAGTGTTTTGCCTCCTTTTGGAGGGTGTGTATATACATTTGTGAGTAATGTGTATATTCTTTTTAAAGGGGTCAATGGGTATGTGTGCGTTTGTGAGATTGGTGAGTACCCCCCCCCCCCCGCCTAAAGGGGCAGTGTGAGTACTATCCAAAACCTTGTTTTCTGATGTGTTATCTAATACTTTGAATTGGAATTGTTTCAAAAGTAGAGCATCTGATGTGTTCGCAAGTTGGAAAATGTCTATGACTATAATGAAGAATCACAAGAAAGGGGTTCGTTTTAAAAGTCAATTTTTACCGGAAAAATCCAGGAATTGATCGGTCTTATTGGTGTACGTTGGTATATGGAACGAAATGATGCCAGCACAATGGGTGCTCGTATAAGGTTGTTATAAGTGTACCAAAGAGACAATCATCGAGAAACATACAAACTTCATCAAAATCGCTAAGGCATTAAAAATAGGGGAAAAAAGGATACTATTGTAACCTCAAGAACCTGGAACGTATCTAACCTCCTATTGTTTGGCACTCAAAGAAACTTGTGTGTGCAAAACTCATGTCATCAATATTGAGTAATCTAAGACACTATGCTACTGCTTGGATGAGTAGCAAATACTGACGTACTAGCAAATACTAGAAAATGTTCCATCTTCCTACAAAACTTCAAAGAAACCAAATTGCTTCTCAGAGATGTATTTCTATCACTGCACCAGATATTATGCCCCCTATTACTTTGATTTATTTAATTTTTCTGATTTAATTTGATTTTAGGATTTAGGAATCGTTTGCTAGCTACTCGGTTGGGTTATAGATATAATACAATCATGCACAAAGTCAAGATTTCTCAACTATCTGAAATTCTAACTTACAAATTATGATACCCAAATAATAGATTTATGGTATGAGACAGTTGTAACAAAATCAAATCCATAGAAATCGAACGAAAAGAGGATTGACGCACTATGTTATTTAGTTTCCTTTCAAATACAAGAGGAAATACCTGAGAAAATAATATATAATTTAGACCAATGACTGAAGCTGATTCCCTGCTTGATAGTTGCTATGCTGTATGCGTGCTGTTCATATCATTATTGTTGATATTGAATTCCAAGATTGATAGATAGATAGATAGATAGATATATAGATATACTACCAGTATGTACAACGTTGCTCAGGCTCGAAAGATGCTACGAATGGCTACGATGCATGTTTTTGAATAAAAGAACAGAGTCACAAACTTTCTCAAATATAAATTTATGTAAATAGTGAATGAATAAGCCAACTAATATGTAATATTTTTACAGCTACGAAAAATAGATTTCCAGCTGATAAAAGTAACGAGTAGACGATTGAATGTTGAACTAATTGTCAAAAATTAGTGGTTTTATCATGATCAAAGTATCTGACAGTTTCATTTTTTTAATGATGTTTTCTCGAAATGTCAGAAAAACAATTATTGGGATGAATCATTTAGACTAGTATTTTCTTATCTGTGCATTCTATCTCCGCGTTTTACAGTGCTTTTTTTTTTGTTTCACGTTATGTCTAGTAATATGCAATTGTCGCATGACCCTTCAGAGCTTTCTGTTATGATATTTTAAAACCCTGCCATTGCTCCAATGAGAAATCTTCATAGATATGACCATCAAAGATCCACGTTACATTTAAGTATATACTCCATCTGTATGTGCAGTCAAATTGCGTTGGACACACTGGCTCTCGTAAGATCGCAACATCAAGCCTGGTCGTTACGTAGATGGGTGATCGTTTGGGAATATCACGTGTCTTAAGCTATATGATTAATCACTGGTTGAGGTATACAAATGGCTTTAAAAATTGTAGTCAATGCCCCTCTGCTGAAGAAGTAAAGCATCCCTGTCATTCACTGCATCTTTGTCTGTTCCCAACCGGCGTCGACTATGTTCTGTGTCTGGACCTAGGCAAGTAGAGACGAGAGATTGAGGTTGACAATGTCCGCATCACCGCTTCCTTTTAGTCAAAGCCAGGTGCAGATCATGACTTCTTATCTTGTTTACTCAGAGCTGAAGCCATACAAATTTTCAGATAGGAAGGACGAATATCGCCGCGTTTAACACAAATGTAAGAACATACTCTTCTATGAGCTTAATTCGGATACCTCCTCTGTATTCTCGATGCTGTAGACACGTATCCTCTAATCCATTCTTCAACCTTCATCGTATTTTTCATTGGTAATAATTGAAAATCTTCATTCGTTCACAAAGTAGCGATAGATTTAAAAAAAAACAAAAAAAACAGGTATTCATTTATATACCAAACTGATCAGTCCATTCCAGCAGAAGCAGAGACCCAGACGATTCACCACACATTTACCCAGACCATTCAAAACTGTACTTGGCAGGGTTCCCCAAAACTATCTTATCTGTAAACCAAAGAATAACACATAAGACTAAAAAAAAAGAATATGATAGCCCCTATAATCCATAGATTATATGTCAATTTTTTCGTAGCATTTTCAATCGTAAATCTATACAGTCTTCGCTTCAAACTTTTTAAATGATCCCTTCATCCGTTTACTATTTGACTAAACATATTCGAGATTTTATTCTGTTCGGATCATGATTTCGAATTTCAACAGAGAAACATAAGTAAATATAATCTGTTTTTGAAATATTACGATATGGCTTTCTGTTGACATAGATAAGATCACTTTTCATATAATCCATAATTGATCTCGCCCAGATGTGTTCATACACCACTAAAGTAGGGATTTTATTTTGGGCTACAAAGTATTACATTTTATCTAAAAATAAATAAATGAATATCATTAGATCTGTTGTTGCAAATTTTTTTTCATGAATACTATTTGAAAAGCTTATGGATTTTGATAAGTGACTTGAATCGGTTCCTCTGGGGCGGGATATGTCCATAAAACCAATGCTTATCAGGGATATACAGACACTTCTTTGAAAACAAATGAACATCTGGTAACTTATACCATTTTATGGGTCTGTACTTTTCGAAATTTCAAATGAAAATTCCTCAAGTTTAATGTTATTTTTTCTTGTTTTCATGCTATATATATATATATATATATATATATATATATATATATATATATATATATATATATATATATATATATATATATATATATATATAAGTATATATATATATATATATATATATATATATATATATATGATATAATATAATAATAATCAAATGATGTATATATATATATATATATATATATATATATACAATGCATAGTCCCTGGCAGTGGACTCTGGTTCCACATGGTACATTTTAATCCACACTCACACAACACGCACCACTGATGATGGGAGAATTCCCGAAACATGTATGGACTATTGACATATAAGGATTAATAAACCTTACCACCAAAAACTTCACTCCCGAGTCTGTCTCACTCTATCAAGTACACATTATACATACCTTACTGAGACATGGAGAAGGAACACATTCCTACAACAACTATCACTTCTGACAAGGACTACCACCCTAACACCACAATGGAACCAACCTCTTCAGACAACATCACAACATGGTCGGTGAGACTCTACCGTAGAAGAGAAAAAATTACCCGCTTTGAGTCACATCTAGACTTCCTAAAGTCCTGTAAGGACAATAAACTCACTCCCGTGAATTTCAGGATCTCCCTACACCCCTCCATAGGGAACCAGGATGCAGATTTCCTTAATCTATGGAACAACAAGATCCACACACTTTCTATGGATCTTTTAGATGACACCATCCAATTCTGCCGAAAAACCATCAAAGACACTCTAACAGATATCAGCGAATTGGAACAAAAACTACAACAACACACATACACAGATGAATATAATGAAATACAGGAAGCGATCAACATCAACATAGGAGGAAGAAAAAAACAACTCAACCTCACCAAAACTAAAAAATACAACAAACTTAGACACAACATCACACACAGATCTGCGAATCCACAGAATATGAGAGAAATTAAGATACAACCCACCAAAAGAGCCACCAGGGTTCTGCTACCCACTCCCAACCTACCACCTACATACCCAAAAAAACCCAATTCCCCCACCAAACACAGATTTAACTCTAGACACACAGACACAGGCTACCCAACAAGAATCACCAATACTGACAAAAACATCATCCATACCCACACGAACAACGATAGAAATAGACACACGCATACGAACAAACAAAACAAAAACACCTACACTGGCACTAACAATACTAACACCTATAACAGACACACACATATGAACAAACATAACAGGAACACCTACACAAATACCAATATTACTGACACCAATATTGTGAACAGACACAGCTATATGAACAAACACAACTACAAAAACCAGCATACAGATAATAGGAACAAGAATACTAGACAACATAAGATCCTCAGACCTACTACCCCTCATACTCTGCAAAAGGAAAGCCCTAAGAGTAGCATCCTTCCTCAACCCATCACATTGACCCTTGGAAAGCATCCTGAAGACCCAGGCAAACACCCTGACCAGCAGGTAACCCCTACATCAACCCACACACACACTCTACCAAAAAATGAGGAAAGCCCCCTACCACTAAATATGGAAGGGGAGTTAGAAAACCTGATTCCAACACTAGTAAGCAGTTTAGAAAACTTACTAAAACACTACTACACACCATCAAAATACTAAACTGAACAACCCTCACCACACAGAACACTAATACACACATCTCCTACCATTAATATCCTCACACCCACATCTTAGACACATTCAATAATGGAAGCTTCAAAGTCACCTAGACCCATAGGAAAAATTTCACCTTAGCCTGTTATAACCCCTGTTCAACTCATAGCCAAAACATTTTCAGTAACTTTTAAGGTTGATACCTATGTAGCTCCTCGACCCCACCACCCCTCCTCCTACACTATCCCAATCATACCAAAACATCCACCTCCACATCACTACCCCCTACCTTGACACACTCTGCCCTCCCTAAGACAAACTGCTGCTGCTTTACCAAAATCCCAATACCTGCTGGTCATTCTTCCATTCAGCAGGAGGCACCTAGTAGCCCTGACAACAAAACTTACCCACAATGCATAGTCCCTGGCAGTGGACTCTGGTTCCACATGGTACATTTTAATCCACACTCACACAACACGCACCACTGATGATGGGAGAATTCCCGAAACATGTATGGACTATTGACATATAAGGATTAATAAACCTTACCACCAAAAACTTCACTCCCGAGTCTGTCTCACTCTATCAAGTACACATTATATATATATATATATATATATATATATATATATGATATGGTATAATAATAATCAAATTTTTTTTTCGATGTAACTGATCGTTTTTGTGTAGTCATTGCAATCGATGGACAACTGTTTTTCTCTATTTTCTCTTGTATCTCTATACAATTGGGCCTTTGTTTTTATGGTGTGTTATCTTTTAATTTTTCCCATTTTTCCTTTTTATATGGATCGGTAGACAGGAAAGAGGTTGTGCTTGGATCAAAATAATAGAAGAACTCAACCTGGATGAATGAAAGAAGAATGCCCAGCAAAATCACAAATCTTCATAACACTAAGAGACCACTAAGCCAATTTATCAACTGAAACCACAAAGAAAACAATATAGAAAAATAGCAGAACTAACACCCGAGAAAGTAAACGGACGCCTTTCTTTCCTCCAAAATACCGTGTTTCTTTATGAGCTCTCCACGTTAGGTTGAGCATGATTCTCTCAAGTGCTCATTGCATGGTTCTTAGCTTGAGGGTCAATCTTTTGGTTATGTTTATGCCTTCACTCCATAGGTGACTCGTGGAATTTTCCTGTTCTTCAAAATCAAGCTTGCTCTACCGAAAGCTTGTCATCCTATAATGATTATTCGCTTTTTTTTTCTTCCTTTGATGACTTCATGGGGACTCGCTGTCCAAGGCAGATGTAGAGGTCTACTTTCTCAAGCTCTGCGTTTCCGATTTCGATCCGTTTTGTCTTTGTCCTTAATATGTTCATTGTACACGATCTTTGATTCTTGCTTGCTTCATTCTGTTTGTCAAGCATTATTTGGATATCGCGAAGGCTTTTAGCAAAGAAGACGATGTCGTCAGCAAATATAAGGTTACTTAGGTATTTGCTGTCTATTCTGATTTCTTTGTGTTCTCAGCCTAGGTTTCGAAAGATCATCACAAGGCAGACGGTGAAGAGTTTGGATGAGTCGGTATCACTTTGTCACACTCTTCTTTTTTTTTATAGTTGAAACAGTTTAGAGTTTTTATGTAGCCTGAAGGATGAAGGAACTGCAGGGTCGGTGAAAATGTTGCAGAACTCTAATATATAAGGGTTTATATCTTGTAATATTATTGGATCAATTTTGGAGATTTCCACCGAACGGAAGGCCTTTTAAAAGTCAACAAATGCAATACCTTGTGGCATTCTATATTCGTCTGCTTTCTCTTTTTGTTAGTTTAATGTATGGGGTAGTCGATAATTGAATAGCTTTTTCAGAAACCAGCTTGTTCCCATGGTGGATTTTCATTTAGCCTTTTGGTGACTCGGTCGATGATAATTTCGATGAAGTGTTTGTTGATCCAATTAAGTAGGCGTGTAGTTGTTAAGGCCTTTCAGGTTTCCTTTTTTTCATATAACAGCATTATGATTGCAGTGCTCCACTTTTCTTGGACTTTACTTTGTTTGAGGCATAAATTGGATTGAATAGCTAGTCTTTTAATGATGTTTGTTCCGGCTTTTTTGAGTAGGTCAATGGATATGTTATTGTTTGGGAGCATACTTCACTTGCTGCAGAGTAGCTCCTGGAAAATCCTTGAACTGATTACTCTTGGCTTGTGTTTCCGTGTCATTTTTTGCGTCCTCTGTTTTGTGGATTAGTGGGTTTTATAAAATTCTGGGGCAACATTTAATATATATATATATATATATATATATATATATATATATATATATGTATATATATATATGTATATATATATATATATATATATATATATATATATATAAAAATAAATGCGTGTGTGCTTGAATGAATATATGGGCAAATTATAACGATACATTTTGCAAGAAATAGAGATATTTATTCAGCTTAGCTTAGGCTAGTGCAAGGAAATCATTGTTGGAAATTCAATTAGGATTGAAATTATCCAGCCATCCATCTATTACAAGTTTTTTTTAAATTTCTGCTTCTATCCGCACCAAATATACCATGCACTTTACACTCCTTGCATACATGGGAGAAGAACCGTATGTGCACGGCCAACCTCACCCTTAAAAAAAAACAGTTACCTGCCATGGTTCACCTTGTTGGCGTGAATAGCAGTAAGGCCCATTGGTCGTTTTTTTTTGTTTTTTTTTTTAATAGGAGTTTCCCTTCACTCGGTAGATGCGAGCTAGCTACGGTGGTATGTTGCCCATCTCTTGGATTATTCTGTCTGTACCAACGTAGTTTGTCTTCGTAGGGAAGTCGGGACAGGTACGTGGGGTAATGTTTCAAATTTAGTTATATTCAAATGTTTGTCTCAGAATATCCTATAGATAGTACTCGCAACACATTCTCCATCACGATCTACTTCACTTGCAGGTATAGAGAAATCAGTGAAAAGGCTTCGAGCCTTCCCTTGCACCGCAGTTTCGTTAATGGGCACACTTAACTTATTTTCAACCTACTTATCAATAGCCTTTCCATTTGAATAATGCACTATCTTGCTGAGTAGTAAATATATCGTTCATGCTTCATTATTCTCTCTTTGCCCATTATAATTGCTCAGATCATTGGCCGACTATAGCCTTACGTTCCTCGAATAGGCAATGGTGCTTCGCCGCTTTCTGATCACTTTATCATTTTCTCATTACGATGGTTTTCCATTTCTTTGATGCATCACAAGTATTTCCATCGGATTTATACTTAGGAGCTATGGTTTAAAGCGTGAACAAATGAGAAAAATGTATTTAACTTTTTGATATAATTGCCTTGATGGTAATCCGTTCGTAAGAGTGAGTTGTCCATAAGTCGGACGTTATTAAAATGGGGTACTCACATAAATCAAGCAAACTAAAGTGGGATTTTGATGTGTCGTTTTATGAAGCTAGGCGTTTTTTTATTCTTACTCACAAAGGAATATCTTAGAAGAGAATCAATGTGTTAGAAATTATACGAACGAATATCAGCGAAATTTGACTACTTAAATGTCGCTGATAATTGCATTTTGGGAGAAATATATTCTTTTATGAACAAATATTCCCGTACGTGAACGCATCTATCAAATTCTGAAATGTGTTGCCAACAAAAAACTCCGACCCCAGAGAAACATACTTCAGAAAATCGTAGACTTGATAAAAAAACTAAATTCGCTTCAAGTTACATATGCGAATAGGCAAAGACTAGACGGATATATTCGTGAACAGTCACGTTATATATTTATGCATGTACATAAAAAAATATGAACTTATTTACTTACACGTGCACTCACTTACGTATCCATGTGTAGTGCTATGCAGCATAGGGTCCGTCAAATGTATAATGAAAATGCATATTATGAAACGTGTCTATATGGAATGAAAATATTTGTTTGATGCTTAGCGCCATAACTATTAAGCGTATAGAAGATTTGGTAAACATGTATCAAAATTTACATGAAACGAAATTCGAGACGATGTCATTGTTTCAGTATGATCTAATTACGGAAAAAAATATCAATGACAACAGACGCACACACACGTGCACGCATACATGCACACAAAATAAAAATTGTTATAATTTATACATGGAGCAAAAAACACAAAAAACGTTTTGATTTTTTCTCGTTTCGAATCATATACATGGATATATTTCAAAATTATTTTGATTTTATGAAGATAATTCAATAAAAAATTATACTAACCTACCTTTACTATCAATATTTTCAAAATCATTTCATAAATATATATATATATATGAAGGAAAAAACTGCTGAGCCTAATAGAAATAATCCACACATAGTACAATTATGTATATATATATATATATATATATATATATATATATATATATATATGTGTGTGTATATATATATATATATATATGTATATATATATATATATATATATATATATATATATATATATATATATATATATATATATATATATATATATTGGTGAACATGAAATCACTGAAAAAATTACATGAAAACATTAACTTTTCTTCAAATAATCCTGTTTATATAAAATGTGTAAATCCGTAAATGTTCTGATATATATATATATATATATATATATATATATATATATATATATTTCACGAATCTTATTTTCAAGGGATATCGTGACAAAATGATTGCTTGAAATTTTTCAGTTCCCCTATCGTCATTTAGTTCTCAGTTACTTCCATTGCACCTGTTGCTTTCGTATGTACCTCATTTTTTTATTTTTTCATATCTTCGCTTTTTGGTTTAATTTTAATCATTTTGATTTGTGCCGATCTCCTAGTGATATTCACTGTTGCATATATCTTAAATATAAAATGTTATACTTGATGTTGTGTTTTACATGCTCTGTAAGTTTTGAGGGTAATGAAATATTTTATGGTTTCTTTGATTGTTTTGGAGTACCATTGTTTTTGAGTAGGTTTCAATTATTCTTGTTTTATATTTTGAAGTTTTGGTTAATGGTGTTGATCTTGTCAGTGGAATCTTCATTGTTTCTTTTATAATACTTTTCAAGTAGACATTTCGTTTTCAGTATACTAATTCCTATTTGTTCTTATTAGTTATAATTCCTATTAATTTTTTTGTTTAGAATTGGTTTTTATTTCACGAATTCAAATCTGTTCGAGAATTTAATTTTTGGAGCTTTTTATTTGTCTTGATATTATATTTTCTGTAAAGTTGTTTTCTTCCTGTCTCCTGTGTTGATGTAGAAATGTATTTATTTTTTTTTTGATTCCCTTGATTAGGTTTTCTATTTTGTCTATTGATAATAGTTTGTAGCTATGCCGGTTTGGTACGGGATGTTTCTAGTGTGTAATTTATTTGCATTTTCTCCATAGTACTGTGTCGTAATAAAGATAGTGCTCAACTTGAACAGATATTTTTTCTGAAATATCTGAATATACGTAAACAACAGGTGCAATTGAAGTAACTGAGAACTGAATGACAGTAGTGAAACTAAAAACTTCCGAGCAATCATATTGTCACGATACCACATGAATATCGAATTCGTTTAACAAATTTGTTGTGGTTACAAATAGTATAACAATTGTACCAGCTTTATTTTTGTAAGAAAAAATATCGAGCTTTTTACTTGCAAGAACAGCAACTGACTCACATTATATATATATATATATATATATATATATATATATATATATATATATATATATATATATATATATATATATATATATATATATATATATATATATATATGCGTGGCTGTGAGTGTATTAGCAGGGATACACAGCGTTGCCCAGGAGGGACTAACTTCAAATTTGACAGTAAAACGGAAAATGTTCTACAACATATTTCCTCTCACAGAATAGAATAAATGAAAAAAATATTATTTTTTCAGATTATTCTTATTCTTTGAATCAAATCTGCACGGTTTACTCACCATCGTAGGTTGACAGCAGTTGACTGGTTTGTGTTACCTGTAAAGACCAAAAACAGTAAATTCTATAGAAATGTATGGCGATTTCAATCAATGAGATTTCCATCATCTTTGGGAAATTGACATTTTTTAAAGTTAAGAGCGTTTCACATAGTAACTACAAGGATGAAATTTGGACGCTCGCCCCATCCCACGCAGTTATAACTTTGAAATATTTTGATTAATTTTGCTGTAAAGGAATTATTTCGGGAATTTTTACATCTTCAATTATGTTCAGGTGAATTTCCGTATTTCCAAAGAACGATCCGGGACGGTCATACGACTGACGAAATAAGTCCCTCCTTTAGCATAATACTAAAATTGTAAGTAGAAACTTAACAAATTATTTTTCAACAGAAGTAATGAAGGTCTTATTGATTAGAAACATAAACAAACTATCTGGAAAACAAATCTAATTCTAAGATATATTTGTCTCATTTCTAAGAATAATGATAGAGGGAAACTTTGATATGAAAATATTTGTTTCAAATGCTTAAAACTGGTCATTGAACGGAAATATCCTCCAGTGACATGGAAAGACTTCCGAAATCAAACTCACTTAGCCAAATCACAAGATGATGTTTTGTGGGTCTATTTGCCTAATATAATGTCAATAAGCTTTTTAATGTGAGAGAACAAAACAAATAAGCAGAAATATCAAATGCAAGTTCAAAGATAAATTTAAAATTAGACAATTTATCAAGTAATGTCCGAAATGTGAGAAAAAATGGCGTGGAGGGCCATTCCTTCAGCTGATGTTTTTAGATATCAGTAACTGTATGCAAAACTTAGTTAGAATCTGAGCAATGGATGATTGGGTTAAAAGGGGGATCTATCCAAGTTGGGTACAATGATCTGCGGTTAGAAAAGTTTATCTGATGGGTAGTGTCGTGGTGAGATTCTGACGTGTGTTTGCTATTGTCTGTGAGCAAATAAAGCTCGGCAAGCTCCAGGAATGTGCGAGCATGTTTAGGTAGTGAATGAAGGATATGAGTTATGTGTATCTAATGAAAAATCTAAAAAATATCTTTTGATGTCGGATATATATATATATATATATATATATATATATATATATATATATATATATATATATATATATATATATATATATATATATATATATATATAAGAGAGAGAGAGGGGGAAGAAAAAAGAAAGGGGAATAGAGAAAGTGAGATAGCCGAATTGACAAAATATCTACATTTCTTTCAACTTTGTATAATCTAATATCAAAATATAGATCTTTTCGTACAAATAATTTACATCCTTATTTCTATCACTATTTTGTTTTTTTTAATTTTTTTTCTCAATTCTTTCATTACTTTTCCCTTCATCTTAGTTGCTTTTTATTAGAAAATAAAGATAATTATTCTCAACAGCAAATAGTTCATCTAACAAAAAATAAGTCCTTAAAATGTACTCTTGTAGTAATTTCTTTCCATATTCAATTTCAATTTTCATTGTTTTGCTTTGTTAGAATTTTTAAAGTCGTCAACAGAGCCTGAGTTTTGAAACCTTAATTCAAGCGAAAATCTATACACCTGGACAATTACCGTTGCCATGTTTTATATTGGTATCCTTCGTCGGGAATCTATTCAGCATACAAATATTCCCACGTGAAAAATTGAATTCAACTTGGGTAAACACTTTTTACGAAAAAATACAAATTTTATTAGCAGCAAATATAAATGAAACATAAAAAAAAACCGTATAGTTTCGCACCAGTCGTTTGCAACAAAAATTGTCAGTCAAGCAAGAGAAATAAAATTTGTGTTTATTTGAAAAGATAATACATATATGCATGAGTTTTCATTTTTCTTTTTCTCTGGTTATTTATTGAATGCATTTTAATAGTGAATGAAGTGAAAATAATGCCATGAAGGAATTTTGTGTTTTGACATTGCAGAATTTGCACGTACACTCAAACACATAGACAGATACGTACATACTTAATGTGTGGAGCGTGCATTACAATTTAGGTTAGTGTAAAAGACATGAAAAACAAAATGAAAAATATTTTTTTTAAATCATCTGTGTGCAGAGAGAGAGAGAGAGAGAGAGAGAGAGAGAGAGAGGGGGGGAGAAGGAGAGAGATAAAATTGTTAGTCATCTAATATAGAAATATTATAATTCAACTCATGAAAGTTCAAAAACTGCCATGTCTGTATGGGAATTATCCTGTACTGGAACCTGTGAAAACGTTTCGAATTATGCGTTGCAGAGATGCAAACATGCACTAAAAGCTGTACCGAATAACTAAAACATTTTAAACAAATGAACTTTGTGAATGACATAGCTGTTAAAATCTGATGCTCGAGTACACGTTGCCCATTGATTGTAAATAACGTATGAGATTACCTATCAACTATAAATAAAAATAAATCATATAACCTTTTTTTTTTAGACACTAACATTGCCCTCTATAGCTCCCTATTAAACAAAATCTTTTCTGTTTATAAATTATCTTGACCATTAGGAGACTATACAGGCATTATTACCAATGAACAACTTATTTTCACAATGGTCGAACTATCGCAAAACTCTCCCGTAGAGTCAGACCAATGTGACTTACGTGCCCATTATCATTTTCTTAGCTGATAAGATCATAATACCCCAAGCAATATTCAGCAGATACTCATCTATGGCACACATATATTTTATGGCATGAATTGAAACAAAAGTCTTATTGTATGGATATTGTGATAAAAATGGGGATTTTTGAAAAAAAAAAAAATGCATTAAATAAAATATTTTTCCAGTCTGTGAACGGGTATTCTACTTATATTTAATAATTGATGTTACACCGGGTCACACGTGACGTCGGCAGCACGTAACCAGAAAAAAAGTACTTTTACAAAAATTAAATTATTCTTAACAAAAACGCCAAGATGCGTAACAAACTAAATTACAGGTTGTTTTTTTTTTTGTTTTTGTTTTTTTTGGTGGTTAAGGGGATCTGAATTTTACACTTTTAACGTTTCTATTTCATGTTCTTGATTATGACTAAAATTGTTTGAAAGCACTGGGAATCATTCTTGCGGACAATTCTTCCAACTATTTGATCAAAATATCTATTACCTTCAATGAAAACAGGGCAAATCTACTAACAAGTGATTATGCAATCATCGACTTCAATAGAACTTGCAAAAGAACCGATGCTAACAGATTTAATCATCGCTGATTTGCTTCGTTTTTTATGACTAATATACCGTTTATGTGGACCAAGCCGTGATGCTCTCGAATTAACATTGTTGAAATTAAGTCTAATAGATTTTTTTTTAAATGAACACAAGTTTTTTGCCACGAATTTTTAAAAAAATGCTATTTTGTGCATTGGAAAAGTTGTTTGGACCAACCTTTTATTGGATTCGAAATCGTTGGTCTCAATGCTGACCTATTAACCAGAATCTGTTGTCTGTGGATATATATATATATATATATATATATATATATATATATATATATATATATATATATATATACATATATATATATATACATATATATATATATACATATATATATATATATATATATATATATATATATATATATATATATATATAACGGTGGATCAATAGGTTCGTAGCCATTTGCCGAAATTTGAACTGAATGTTTCGCTTTATAACATAAGATGTTTATTAAAGGTATGAATGATTTTTCTGCTTATAATACATGCTTCTACATTGTTAGGCAGAGGGTTTATCGACCCACCTATCTATCTATCCATCTCTCTCTATCTCTCTCTCTCTATATATATACACATATACATAGAGAGAGAGACACACACACACACACCCACACACACGGAGGAAGAGGGAGGCTGGTTGATTCGATCTGGAAGATTTTTTTGTCATTTTTGGCTGCATTTGGAGAACTATAAGTATGTGTCTGAATGCCTTCATTGGATGGTGTAAGCTTACAACTGAACAGAAATCCCATGCCTTGGCCCAGCTGGAGGGAGGAGTTTCTGTTATTCTTTTGGCGCAAGATATTTGAGTGGAAATAAGGCAGTTTGCGACCCGATTGGAAGTTGCTGAAACGTACCACTCCCAAGCAAAAAAATCGGTCCTGGGAATCAAAGATGAATCCTCCTTGTGCTTCTGAGAAGATTCTAAAACGATAGGGGATGAATAACCCTACCATTCCAGTTGAGGAAACTAATCATTGATCACCTGCAGAATGTCACTGTGAGGAAAATATATCATTTACTTATGCTACCATCAGGTCATAACCTGAAGTGATTATTACGGTCAATGGTCGAGTAGCTTATTCTGATGCCAGTTCTTTCCCGTGGTTGATTTTCATCGTTTTGGTCTAATTTTAATGATACGTAGGTGATCATTCAGGTATTTTTCTTTTTGGAGTTTCACTTGACTAGGCTTATTGGCCTGTAGTTGTTTAGATCTTTCGAGTTCCCGTTATGTAATAGCATTATGATTGCAGTGTTCGAATCTTTCTCGAGTAGGTCGATGGAGATGCTATCTGATCCAGTGGCTTTTCCTTTTTTTTTTTTGTTTTATGGTTTGCTCCACCTCCTACGGAAATCTTCAAACTGGTAACTTGTACTTTGTATATGCTGCTCGTTGTGGACTTATACTATGAAAAAAAAACAAACGAAGGAGCGGTAAGAATAGTCCAATATCACGCAGCCAGTAAATTCAGCCATTGAAGTGGCATTCATTACCCCGGATCTGTTTAAGCCGACGCAAATACAACGGAACATTATATAATCCCCTCAAATTAATTCCTTTTCTTTCCGATTTCTTCCAAACCAGATGAGTACCTGCGAGTAAGTGGCCTCTAAAGCCCATGAAATGAATTAAAATCGGCAGTCTTATAGAACTCTCAGGAAGTAATGGGTAGTTCATGAGGCGTACAAATATGTCTCAAAGTTAAAAACATCAAATGCAGCATCATAGGTGTTAACAAAAAAAAGCTCAGAGAAGAGCTTATCGAACTAAAGAGAAAGCATTTTCTGTACAACCACGGAAAAGATAGCAAAGTTGGCTTTGTGATTCATAAAAAAATCGAAGGCAGTGTTATATGATTCAAAACCATCTCAAATCGTGTAGCCATTATCACCTTACAGTAATCGAAGAGTCATAGACTGACCATCATTCAAGTTTACGCTTCAACTTCAATTTCAGTCAAGGAGAAGATAGATATCTTCTTGGACGACTTGAATTCCATTTTTTCACAGATAGCAAAATACTTAAATATCATGGGAGGCTTCAAATGATTTTAGATTAAAAATACGAAAGAAAATGTTAAATTGGCGGCAGCAAACGCATTCAAAATCATGAAAACGCTCTTCAAGAAAGAATCCAGTAAAAAATGGAGGAGCCCCAAATCACGAAACCAAGAACAAAGTCGACTACATCCAAACAGGTCAGAGCGAAGTCCTAAGTCAATGTAGGAAACCACCATAGAATGATAAGATGCCAAATCCAAATTAACATCAAGGAGGAACAATGGGAAATGTTCAAAATCAAAACTGCAACGACTTGGAGCACAAAAAGAAGTCACCAACCTGATCCTTCAAGCTGGGACTGAAAAACATTTATGAACTCTTTGCCGAACCAGGACAGAATATCAACAAGCTCAACAACAAAATAACCTCTCAAATTGAAACTGCCAATATATGTTTAATCAATAGAGCAAGCGAACCATCAGTGAACAGAAAAAAATGGAGACCTAACCATGGATAGATCGTCGAACGCACCCAAGAATCCACCCGAATGCTCCTGTCCTCTCAACGAGGAACCCAGAACAATGAACAAGGTATACAAGTCACGAGTTACCAGTTCAGAGATTTTAAAGAATTTACCCCGTGGAAAGTGAGTCATCAAACAATAAAAGGGGGCTAGACCAGAGCATAATCCCACTAAAAAGACAGTAATTTCATCGCTGGGAAACTAGCCATTCTATAAAATTTATCTCAAAGAAAGCGAAGTGCCTGGAAGTTCGAACTCTGATATAATGCTTTCTCATGAAATGGGAACCCAAGAGATCTAAACAACTATATGTGTATAAAGCTATTTGTTAGTATCTACAAACTTTTTAGTTAAGCGATCACCAACAAAATCACCGAAACTAACCACGGGAACAAGCTGGCTACTACTCTCGATGAAATCATCAAAAGAAGAAACCTTACAAAGAATCGCACTAGGTTGACAAGCTCATGGTAGAGCAAGCTCACCATACAAAAACAAAAACGTTTCATTTGTACTAAAAATGAGGTTCTACGCTCAGGACATCCACCCGATAGTCACCTAAATGGCTAGCATGATAGAGAGATCTAGCAAAACTTGGGAATGTCTAAAATTTAATGTAATTAAAGATGATGACGATGACAATGATAAACAAGCTGAATCAAAACATCAAGGATTGAGAAAAATAGACAAAAAGAGAACAATAGATATCTAGTTTACATGTGAAAACATACTTGTATATCTCAACATTCTTTTCGCTTTTTGTTGATGTTCTTGTCCTGAAATTAAGTCAAGATGTGTTAGAATTCTAATGATAACCATTCCTCTGAATTTCAGAAGCCAGTGTTATGTAGCAAATGTGTGTATTTGCCTCTGTGTGCTGTTTACTTGAAAACTTATGCGATCTTCTATTTTTAGTAACCGGGTTCAGGTTCGCACTAGGTGTAATATAGGGTTGGAATGAACCCTCTGAGACATTATAAGAGCCTGTTAACGGGCAGAATCATGAAAGTGACACCTCAAGGATTAAGAAAAAAAAAAAACAGATTACGTGACAAATAGTTGACGTTTAGTTTATATATGAAAAAACATAATCGGATTTTTTACATTTTTCGTTCTTTTGCTGTTTTTAATCAAGAACAAATATGTTTGAATCTTAATAATAACCATTTGTCTGAATTCTGTTGAGCAGAATTGTATGGACAAATGCATTCATTTGTTCATCTCTAAATGTTGTTTACTCAAAAAGTTATGCGATTCCATATCTCTCAATTTTCGAGTTCGATTTCGTACTCGAGGTCAGATGTGGTTGAAAGTGAACCCCGTGGGATTCTTTCGGCCTTGACACAGGCAGAATCATATAAAGATATCATCATCATCAACAGCAATTGCAGGCTTTTGCATCTATTGATATAGACCTTTCCAAATATCTGCAAGGCCTTTCTATCATGGCCGTCTTGGAGCCAATACATTCTCAACTTGTCACGCCATTTTGTATTATGTCGGCAATGGTTTTGTAATCATAAAAGGTGTTCTATTTACAATGTGAAAAAGTCTGCGCCTGGATTTTACTAGTGGTATTTGCACTAATATATATATGTATATGTATATGTATATGTATATGTATATATATATATATATATATATATATATATATATATATATATATTTATATATGATTCCGTGGCACACTGAATCAAATAAATTCAATTGGAGCCAGATGCTAATCCTATATTTAGAATGTTAAGAAATCAGCTCTTTTGGCTGTATGTAATATAAGTTATATCAAGATGAAAATAAGGGTAATATCTGAGACGTGAGAGAAACAATTGTACGTCGATCAAACCGATAATTCACTAATTTCTTTCGTTGCCTATTACGGGAAAACGATTGATAAATACTTTATACGTAAAATCATATAATCAGTTCAGTCAAGTTTTTCTTTCGTCTTCCACTGTTTTTGTCTCGAACTAGAGTCGAAATGTGTTTGAATCTCAGTGAAAACCACGTTTGTTAATTCAGATGGGTCAGAATTAATTTGATAGATACGTTAATTTTTTTTCTCTTTATTGTTTACTTCGAAAGTTATGCAATTTTTTAAAAATTTGTGGCCGGAGTTCTAACCGTATCAGACATTATTTGGGGATCGTGAAAAAAGGCCCTTCAAGGATGAAGGGGAAAAAAATTACATGGTTGTCTGGAAGAATGTGTTTATTTATCTCTGTATATTGATTACTCTAAAAATTATGCGATCTTCTATCTTTTTGATATTTCGGTTCGAATACGTACAACAGGTTATAGATCCTTCAGGAATAAGGAAATTTTCCATATTTCGCGACCAACACCTCGATATTCTTCAGTTTCAATGTATGTAGAAGTAAAAAAAACATGACAGACTGAGTAACATAATTTTAGACGTGGGGTGCGACCTAGAGCCTGGACTATAGGTATTATTGAATTGCACTCCATGTTGTGAAGTGTAATCATAAAGATCTCGCAAACATTCATTGGCAAAGTTAGGCCAACTAAAGAGACAAAAAAAACAAACTCAGAGAGCATATACCTATGAGGACGAATTTCTCTGGGGGTTACTAGAGCATGGATATTTCCCGAAATCCTCCGCATATACCATGGCCATAAGCCTTCATAGAATTTCATTGGAATTAATGGGGAACTTGTGGAGATATCGGGTGAACAAACGTAAAATCTTTGCGATCTATTATTGTGCAGACAAATAACTTCTACGTAAGACGGTAATATTGCATGGATCCATCCTAAAATATTATTATGTCTTCCGTAGCATGTAGTATGGTGTATATAATTCCGTCAAATAGATAGTTTGAACATTTTTAGAGATATAGTGTGGACAGACATGAGCGTGTATATAAATGTAAGAAAAATCTCTCAATCAAGATAAATTTCCAGGACCTGCCCAAAGATATGATCACTTCTTGCTTACTGCTTTGCTTATCTTTCAATAGAATTACATTCGAACCCATTAGGTATTTTTAGATATATCGTGTGGACAGAAGTGATCCACTTTTCCCGATTCGCTGTGCCCCACGCTTATCATTGAAGGAGATAACCGTACATCACTACGTAACGCAAGCACTGATTACAGTTTCGACAACAGATAATTCTGATACAATCTTGATTTCACCTCATGTAGCAAAACTAAGAATTTTCGAATAGTCATGGAGTATTTCTGAATATTACTTTTGGCTAAAAATTAGATCCCTTTGATAACAATCTCTTTTTCACAGAAAAACATTGTGGATGTGCTGACTTCAGATAAACAAGCAGCTGCCGTAATGCTGTGTATCTGAATGATTTACTGCGCCCCATGATCCACTGTCCACTAAACTGCATATACATATACATATACATATATACATACATATATATATATATATATATATATATATATATATATATATATATATATATATATATAATATAATATGTGCAAACAGACAGAAGTGCACTCATACGTGTATGAGTGTGTTTGTGGCGTATGGCATTTCTACTGAGATGTACACGTAGTTCTCGATTGCACAGATACTTAGTTAAGTTGAATTGGATTCGTTGTGAAGAAAATGTTAAATGAAAGTTTATACTGGAAAACCTTCGATGCATATGTTTCAATAGCACTTTCATTCAAATGATAGAAGATAGAATATGAATATCTGCTTGTGTGAATATAAAATGATGAGCCAAAAAATGAGGGCTTCGATGACTGCTATAAAAAAATTGAAGGAGCGTTGGGATAAGTGCTTCTGGTCCCAAAGGGGAGTACTTTGAAGAGGACTAGGGTGCCATTGTTGTAGGTAAGCTTTTCTTTCATTAATAACAAATGGCTGATTATTTTCCTAGCAGATTTTTCACATATACAAACACACACGCACAGACATACACAGACACACAGACACACGCACACACACATATATATATACATATATATATATATATATATATATATATATATATATATATATATATATATATATATATATATATATATATATATATATTGCGTATGTATGCCTGTAGAGAACCAGCTTTTGCGTGAAACAAACATTTTTCTCTTTCAAGAGGACCTAGAACGCGATATTAAGTTTCATTTCGTTCGAATATCCTGTGACAGAGTGACTATAAGCGAAAGGTTTGTATATTTTATTTATTCATTTATGTTGTTCCTTTTATTTATTTATCTATTTATTTGTTTATTTATTTATTGGGTTATCAGACCTGCAGGAGTGACTGTCCCCTTCCTAGGCAGGTTCAACTCTCTAATCTAGAAGTACAGTGCAATTTGATCCATACATTAAATAAAATTCTTTGCATTGTTCGAATGATAAGAATTCATCTCGTATATATTTTCTTTCTATATAAAGAAGACAAAGAAAAGAATATAAAGATTAATACACTGATGAGCCAAAACATTAAGACCACCTTCCTAATGAGGGGTTGGTCCTCCATATACCAGAAAAATAGCTCTTACCAGATTAGACATGGATTCTATATGACTTCTAAAGATTTTTCCGACGAGATCTCATACCACGATGTCAACAGCGGATCTTTTAATCGATGCAGTTTACGCAGTGGAAATTCTGCGGTGGTAACTTGTTGGTCAAACACATCTTATAAATATTAAATGGGATCGAAACCTGGGGGGTTCTGTGGACTTGCTGCAAAATACCAACGCAGAAGGCTATTGCTACAAAGAGGTGTACCTGTTCTTCTATGATGATGAGGTAGGTGATACATAATAGGAATTATAAGACGAAATGTTTTCCGGAAGAACGTTGCCTAAATCATCACATTGACTCCACCAGCTTATTGTTTTCCCACAGTGTATCTAGGTGTTATCACCTCCACTGGATAACTACGAACACGTACTTCTCTCTCCATCTTATTCAGAGGAACATGAGATCATCAGCAGTTGCTTCTTTAACAAGTATATAGCTTAATACCTTGACCATTTACAGATTTTCAATTTAATTCATTTTTATTTTATTAACGAGTAATAATGGCACAAAGTATTGGATGGTCAAAAGGTTCGTTCAGTTTATAAAAAAATCTAAACAAAAGACGATTTTTCCGATCACTTTACCGTAGTGTTAATGTTAGTGGACATTCGTCCAATAGACCACATGCACTGAATAAGCTTTTCTGGCTGGTGACAGGTCTTTGTACATCAATAACCACGGGCCTCTCGATAAACTGACAACCACTGATAAAGAACTCTTCAACCGCAGATGACGGTTTAATAGATTTCTTCTTATCGATTCGTGCCAGTTTTTCGCAGGTTTTCTGGTCCTGACTAGATCTTTGGTGCATCACTTTTAACATATTCAATGCATGCTGATCGTTGCAAATGAATCAAAAGCAATTTTTCGAATGAAGTTAGTTAAAACTATACATTCCTATTTTGAAATAACCACAAAAATAGAATGCATTGTTTCCAATCTCTATATTTAACAAATAATCAATGGAATCAGATATCATGCAGAATGCATATCTGAAGTTATATATAACGCATTTCAAACTTTATGTCTGTGAACATAAAAAAGATACATAGTCTATCGGATTGGAAAACATTTTGGTAATCAAAGATTGTTATCTAACCAGTACAAACTGATTTTCAGTCCCCGTCATTAGGAAAGCGTGTTCTAAGCATGTGACCCCCTTAAAGCATGAAACACCATTAGGTAAATTATATTCATTTATCTATCGTTGTTAACAAGGTCTGGCAAACACAAAATAATTTCGCTCATTGAATGTGGTGTCTGTCGGCCCAGTTGTTATCGCCGCCATTTTGTTGTTGCCAATTGACAGATAGATTTTTGCCAGAGTGGATCATCCATGTAGTTTTACAAACCTTCAATTTTCAGTTTACTGACTGACCGTGCCGAAAATAAAATCGATGTAAACTGATCTTTTGCATAGTGATTTGGGCGACAGCATGGAATTCGAACTCTAATCACGGATTCAATATGCTTAAACATTACTTCGTTTTGTTTATCTTACTAATGAAAATTCATTCACTTATTAGAATATTTAATAGAGGTAATGTTGCTGTTATGCCCTTCCGCTTAATACCTGTATAGCAGCAAAAATGATTATATACAGAAAAAAATAAAAAAATGTACGTATGTTATTGTTTTTCTTGGATTTATTGTTGTTGTTTATTTCAACTTGAATCGTGCCATTATGTTTGTATTATTTCACCAATGGATAATTTTATTAGCTTTATCGATGAATTACAAATAACCTTTATTCTTTTGTTCGTTATCTTGTATAAGCGCAATTGATTATATACTTAAGATCGGCAGTCCAAGCAGACATTTCTTACATTCCAGGTTAGTAGGCTAAATAAAGACGTGCAGGCCCTATGGCATTTACATTAAAATGAGTTTTTATCATTTTTTTAAAAATATATTTATTTCTTAATATCTGGTGTCACTGTGGGTCATTGGTTGTTTTTGACACAAGTCAAAATACAATGAAAATGTCTAACTAAAACTGAGACGTGGGAAATATTAACGTACTGATTTTGACATGCAAGATAGACTAACATCGACCTTACAATAGTCTCAGGTGATTTCTGTCCGTTTTCCCTCTCAGGTGGGCTTATTATAATTTAAACTTTTTTAAAAGTTAGAAAATTCTGCTTCAAAGGAGATGAAAACAAATTTCGATTTTGGAAAAAATATCGTCAACATTTGATATATGCTTGTGTATGTTGTGTATGTGTGCTTGCTTGTGTGTGTGTTTGTTTGTCTTCTGTGTGTGTTCTGGGTGTGTGTGTGTGTGTGTTCTGTGTGTGTGCGTGTGTATTCTGTGCATGTGTGTTTTCGTGTGAGCTAAAAACTCACTGACTATTGCCGACATGCAAACGATCGAAACATCTTATTCTGTTTATATGTTCATTACGTTTTATCTTTGATATAGAAGTAATGATAATAATGTCAGGCAATATACATTACTTCTGAGCGTGAGCATTTTTCTTTGCTTGTGCTTTAACAATCTTGTACATTGTTACAATTTGTTCCATCTCTATCTCATTTGATTTCATGTCATATCTTTCTGATTAAGTTCCGGAATTGTTAACAATAACATATTTTTTTCCTTGTTTTTATCTAAAACATACATCTATAAGCCAGGTCAAGTGAAAATTTATAGATTATAGAGATCATTCAAAGGTGGCCTAGCACTGAGCAATGTGCAGAGTTCTAGTTATTATACAGTTTATCATATAAGAAACCACAAGAAATCCGTCATTTGTCATTACATTTACGACAATGTGTTGCAGATTTATTTAGAGGTATTTACTAAACCTTTCTTAGCATAGTACAACGTTATTACTGTATAGTATCCATTGAGGATTGATCTGACTATATTACTAATAATGGTCTGCGAGACAAGTTTGCTGACCACTATTTTACGGTGAGTTACCCTGTGAATTCGGTGATATTATGATTTACTATAAACAAACATATCGGAAGAAATCTTAGGTATTTTTTGCCGAGTCTTGTCTCTGTCTGTGTCAGATCTCCATACTGACTGGATAAGCCAAGGTTTTCTTCCAAAGTCGGTCAGATATGTTAATGCGTTCAAAGCTGAGATAAATGCCACCGAAAGAATTTAAGTATCTTCGTGTTCTGTAGCATTGTGGTAGAAATTCTACGAAAAAGCGTTACACGTACACAGCGTTACAAAATGCTGTCTTCATTTGCCAATTTTGCTGGGATACGGTAACAGACATATGCATTTTTTTTTATTGTACTAATTTCAAATTTCCTTCATTTCTTCATTGGTTGAACTGAATATAAAACGCCGTAATCAACAGCTTGACAAACATCCTTGCCAAATAAGCCAAATCCTCAAATGTTTCATGAGGTGCTGGTGAGAAAAAATCTATTCTGGTGTATCGATTGTGTTTTGATCTCCGTTTTTTATGTTGCATGTCAGCATGTGCTCTGTTCAGAAAGTATCAAACCTTTTTGAATATCTCGTGAACTGGTTGTTTGGCTTTTGAACTTGGCAGCTCTGTATGCGGGAATAGACACCCAACATTGAGACACTATTGTTATAATTTGTATACTGGGTGATAGTGGCATACATGATGACAAACCAACCAATTATCCCCGTTCGTTGTAGGAATTTGACCGAATATCACATCACCCAGGTTTCTTAGCGCCCCTGCAGTCTAGATTTGCCCCCTGTAGCTTTTCACAAAGATAAAATCGCCATGGGAAAAAAGGAGATTTCAGACGTAGTCGAGATCAAGGAAAATAGAACGAGGCAGTTGATCACAATCCTGAATGAGGACTTTCCAAAAAGAGAGTGAGGCCTCAAGGGCGATAATTTGAAGGTGACTAAAACACTGTTGCTCTTAGTAGGCTCTTTTTTGTTGTTGTTGCTGTTGATATCAAATGGCTGGATACTTTTCGGCCATACCCTTTATTTTCAGTCTCTTAACAGCAATTGGTTATCGTCACCACGAAATCTTTAAGTCCAGTATTTATGGGCTCAGTGTCAATTATCGTGGAGCGATATTTTCGTTGCCAACATACGTAATAATACATGTATCAAGCAGGGAGCGTCGTGTCAACAGAGAGACATAGCCATCTGTAATCAGGTGTGCTGAGTTTTAATCACTCCATGAATCAGCAAGAAATGGATGATGGCGTCATCTGATAACTGCCTTTCACAGTTTGTTACAATATAATTTCTTCTTATTTTTCTTTGTCGAAATAAAAGAATTCACTTCTTTTTATCTATCTTTGTAATGCTGAATAATGTAATCAGTTATGCTTCGAAAGGAATTCTTTCACTGATTTTATGTAAACAATACATACAGCATTCGACCATACATCAGTAACACCTGTTTTCAAATAAGCACAAAAAATTAAATGAAAAAGTACTAAATGAACCAAGGACAAACCATTCATTCTACCTTATATCGATACTAACTATAAACATTGAGAAGGAAAAAAAAGGCATATCCATAGCTATACAGGGTGTAACAGTCCATTCTCGCGAGCTATTGCTAGTGGGCATGATCCTCAGCCAGTGATCTATAGGTAGTTAGTCCTACACAAAGTCACACAGCTAGTGATACATGAATACAAATTCAGCAGCATGGAAAATCAAAAATATTCAGGAGTCTCTAGTGTACGAAAATAGACCCCGAGACTCACCGAGGCTTCACTACAAGGCTTGTGAAAGACGTTCAGCGAAAACAAATCTGAAAGCTTAGAAAATATGCATAATTATTGTCAACTAAGTAAATATAGGTTATTTCGCTCTGGGAAAGTTACAAATTTTTACTGTTTCATTGTCATAACATGGAAATCTTGCTTTTCATAGACTCAAAAGAATTGCACTGCAACACTGGTTAAACATAAACAGCAATTGAAATATAGTGGAAGGGTTTTCCGAGTTGTATAGACGAAATTGTTGCGTAAGGATTATAATAATTGCTCTTCTTTCTGATCTTCTTTATTTACCTCCTCCCTCTTTCCGTCTTTATTTCTTTCTCCTCTACATCACTCCAAATATCATTGGTTATGGACTCAATAAGTTTTTCAAGCTGATTCTTCATGGGAATTTCCTCTCTTTAAAACTTATTGAATGTACACCACAATGTCAACGGAGTTTTGTTGGTCGACACATACTGAGTCGACACATACAGCAAAAACTACCTAGACGGAGACTGGCCTGTTTAGTTGTTCATTAGAAACTGTCATGCAACCATACTGTGTTGGGGGTGATGAATTTTTTTTATGGTAAAAAAGGATTATCAGTGAATACATTATTCGTTAAGCCTTTTCTTGGGTGGTGATCTCTAAAAGATTTGAATTAAAAACAATAAACATAAGCGCTACCAGATATAAACTAAATGACCAATTTAGCATGAATTTACATTGAGCCCCCTCTATCAGAATAAGTACTCTGGGTGGTGAAGGGGGAGATTTCAAAATCATAATAAGGATTGAATGTTCATTTTTCTGGTCCTCTAGCTCCCTGAGTGCGACAAGTACCTCCAAAAATAGATAGCCAGCAAGCAAGCGAGGCAGACGGACAGACTTACAAAAGACCTGTTTGAAGTTTTCATGACAGTTTCAGTTGAGCCTTCTAATGATGGGAAATTGCGTTGTCTTGATAGGGGGTGGCTTGCCTTGAAAATCAGCATTCAGAACATTAGGTTTTACATGGGTTGTCGGGCACGGGAAAATGTATTGTTCATCCAACGAAGGTATGTGAAATGTCTAAATTTGAATGCTCTGACAACTTAGAAAATGGATGAGATTTCAAAGCCTTTTTTTTTTTCCCAAAATAACTACTTTTTGCTATTTGCCCCCCCCCCCCACTTTGCTAAAATGGATCACTCTGCCTTCGGGCTTGCACACACAAGACCATAGTTGTCTGATGTCCAGAAATATCTCCCCTGGACAGCACACTGCATTAAGAAGAGTTACATCATGGGGGCATCCAGTTGCCTGTTGCGATCACACTGGGAAGCAGGTACTTCTATCAAATACGCATAAAAACACCTTCTTTTGCTCTTACTGATTGATTTTTCGTTATATCTTTTCATCATAATGCTCAAGTTTCACATCCAATGGCTGTTCAAAAGCATCATCATCATCAGCAGCAGCAGCAGCAACAGCTGCAGCCTTTTAGTGTCCGTCGTCGGACGTAGACCTTCCCCAAAATTCTCGAGGTCTCTCTATCGTGGATGTTATGGGACCAGTACTTACTGAATTTTTCTAACTCATCACGCCATCTTACTTTCTGCCAGCCACAATTTCGCATATGATCTCTGGGGATCCAAATCGTGACTTGCTATGTCCCGTGGCTGTCTGCAATTCTGGCAATATGACTAGCCCATTGCTATTTGAATGTCATAATGGTTTCTCTATAATATCCCAGACTCCTGTCTTTTTTCTAATATACTGCCCAATCATGATTGCTACTGGTAATGTTGAGCATGATTCTCTCCAGTGCAATTTATCATGGATTTGGATTAGAAAAGTACCTTCCAATAACCGTCGAGAGGCTTACTCTGAATTCTGATCCATGCTGTTAATTCAGACGTATTTTTCACAGGATAAACTAGTCAAAAATTCATTAAGAAAATGCCACCAACCCCCGAATAATTTCTGCATCAGAGGGTATGCAACTAAATACTACACTATTTTGCAAATAATTTGAATTTATTTCAATTGTTTCATGTTTTTTTATCTCATAAATTCATATTTTTACTTGATTTTATTATCAAAAGTCGTTTTTTTAGTGAATCAGTGTACTCATCTTTGAACTTAGCCAAATCCTGATTCAATTACGCAGAATAATGAATTTGGGTCAAGTTCATAATCTGAACGAAGAAATGACTGATTAGGATATGTGTTAAACTCATTGAAGCAAATTAAAGTCTACTCTAACTAACTTTCAATGACACTCCTGTGAATTATAATTACATTCTACGACCGTTCATAAACATCATCATCATCAGCAGCAGCCGCTGTAGCAGCAGCAGCAGCTGTAGCCTTTTAGCTTCCGTCGTTGAACATAGACCTCTCCTGAGACCTTCTATCACGGGTGTTGGTTAGCCATTTTTTTTTCTGAAATCATCTAGTTCGTCCTGCCATTTTATAATTTGTCAGCCTCGGTTTTACATGGGATCTCTGGGGGGTCCACGTTGTGAGTTGTGATATCCTGCAGTTGTCTGATCGTAATGTGACCAGCCTTTTCAATTTTCTTATGGGTTCTATAATATCTCTGACTCCTGTTTTTTCTCCCTACATTTTTTCTGTCTTGTAATTCATCCATGTTATGTTGAGCATGATTCTCTCTTGTGCAAGTTGCATGGTTCTCGGTGTTAGGTTCAGTCTTCTGATTAAGTTCCATGTTTCAGCTCCATAGGTAACTCTTGTGAGAATGGATTGGTGATATACCCTTACTTTTTAGCACTAATTAGCTTTTCTTGTTCTTGAAGTTTGAGCCTAGCCAGCCGAAAGTGATTTTTTGTTTGATTTCTTTTACTTTTGAGGATTTCATGGCGATTCGTTATCCCAGACAGATGTAGTGGTCTGCTTTCTCCAGTTCTGCAAACTGATTGTTGTATCTTCAACATATTCGTTGCACATGACATATTTTTTTTTTTACTAAAGTTCATGTGGAGACCAACTTTCTAACTTTCTTCGTTCAGTCTGCACAGCATCATCTGGAGGTCATGAAGATTCTCAGCAAAAAGGACGATGTCATTTGCAAATTTGAAGTCGCTGTATTGTCTTCCCTGACTAGGTTCCGGAAGATCATCTTGGGGCAGGCAGTGCATTGTTTGGGTGAGTTGGTATCTCCTCGTCTTGCTCCTCTCTCGAACTGGAAGGAGTCCGAGTCTCTATGTAGCCTGATAAAAGAACTGCTAGGTCGGTGAAAAAAATGATTAGGTATGTTTCAACTTTCATATGGAGGTGCAAAGTTGACAGTGGATTCTGCAGAACGAGTTTCGGCTGCAGTATTTCGTTTTCACTTTGCGCTAATGTCCTTTAGAAAGACATTAATCCACATATTCCAATAGGTCAGGTTAAGTATTGCTCCACTACTGGTACCACGTAAATCGATACATCTGCAGCTATGTTACTTGGAAAGGAAATTAGCATCGCCAAGTAACCCCATTATCTCAATAAATGTCCACGATCTACTAGGCCATGGGATAATTTGCTTTGACACAGACTGCAAATTCTTTCTAGTCTTTTTAGTTAACGCATGTATAGATCCAATGAATGCGTATATTGTTCATGTGTTTGCGATGGAGAGCTTTCAGCCATACATCTGGACATTGACAATATTCTTAAAAAATCTAATATTGTTTAACTCGACGTTTGTCATTGGTGCGTTATGATGATGTTTTTCTCTTCACTAGTTCAAATTTTTATAGCAGTTATTAAATACGTTTAAAATTCCAGTTCTAAAACTGAGAAAGAATTTATTTAGTTTTGGATTTCTCGATTTCATGATAATCCAAAGCCGTTTTTTTTTTTTTAATTTTGCGGGTTTTTAAAAAAATCTTGCCTAGTAGACGGGTATTGTTTTCAAGTATTTGCCTTATACCAGTGGGAATATCAGTGCCTTGCATCTTATGCTTCTTATGTAAGCTCGATCGAATTAAAAAAAACAACTTAAAGCAAGCAAATTAGAAAATACAGTAACCAAAATTGAAAATAGGGCAAACACATGAAAATTCGGCAAGCAAATCAAATTGAAAACTCTGGTAAACAATTTTTTTTTTAAAGGTAAAAAAAAATTTCAAATACACAATGCAAATAAAAAAAAAAAAATACAGTGAGCAAATTAAAAATCCACGTTACGATTTAGCTCGCTTGTCTTTTCAATTTCCGTGAGGATTTTTTTATTTGGTTGCTTTATTTTTTCGACTTGTTTGTTAGTTGTTTTTTTTTAATTTGCTTGTCGTATTTTTAAATTTGATTGACGTATTTTAAAGTCTTCTTATCTTAATTTTTAATCATGTTTCTGTTGTTTTTTAAAATTTAGTTGTCTTGTTTTTTACTATTCAACTGCTCTTTTCCTGTTTTGCTCGAGAAATAGCATATATAATCTCCCACTGTTACACTCCCTTTTTAATTTCACTCTGTTGTTTGCTGGAATAGTAAAATCTATTTTATAACATATATATATATATATATATATATATATATATATATATATATATATATATATATATATATTCTTGCTGTTCAAGATAATAAGATCTGATATTCTGGCCTGTATTAAGTGGTTAACTTGTATTTCAAAGTCCCAGATATTTATTTGTCAGGTATATTCTGGTTCATACGTATAGTATCAGTCACATCCTAATCGTTTACATAATCAATCGTCTTTTTTCTCTTTTAATTCTTACTATGTTTTAACCTGAAGTTTGAATCGATGAAAAGTATTGGTCGTTGAAAAGAGTTACTGCCCTGGAAATATGGTCAGCGGAAAGCATTCTATTACATTTCACCCGGATCCCTTGGACCATTAAGTTTCCAAGGGCCCATCTCCAAATAACACATTTTTCATATAAGAAAAAAAAAAATTACTTAGTACTTTGAAAATGGTCTCGTGGACTAACTTCTGACTGGAACAGTGACACGACCACCTATGTCATCTCGAAATGACCATACCTTAAGGTCATGGGAGTGGGGCCCTTTAACGATTAAATGACCTGATGGAGATGGAAAAATGAGCATATAAATGGTACCTGTAGTTACTGACTAACGTAAAATTTGGGCTTCCGCTATTACAATCATCAAGCTGGTGCCTTTATAAGACAGGTCAATATCAGCCAAAATATCAGAAAATGTGGGGATTGGCCCTTTGGAAACTCAATTACTCATTTGATTTACAAAGGTCAAGTATTTTCATGTTTTAATGTACTAAGCATTGCAAATTACTTATCTATTTATTTATTAGTGTGCAGGCTGGAGACTTAGAACCCTTTTTCGCTGTTGGTATTTTTCCCGGCGTCAATTTTTACACAAACTATTTTAATTCACCTTTGCCCTGAGTCCACACATCCCTAGTAAACATTAACACTAAAGGCACGTTAACCTGCCTTATCATACAAAATACATTGACAGTGCTTCCCTTGAGCTAGAAAATGTGTTTATCACTTTTGGGGCTAAACCCTGATTTTATAAGCGTATGCAGTAAATATTTGCCTGAACCTGATGCGACCGCAATCAATTAGGCTGTTTGTCGAACACTACTAGCCCCCTATCCTATATAAATATATATATAAATATATATATATATATATGTGTGTGTGTGTGTGTGTGTGTGTGTGTGTGTGTGCATGCTTACATATATATATATATATATATATATATATATATATATATATATATATATTCACGTATATGCATCCACACACACATATATATATAACCATGCAAACTTTCAATCTTTACCGCTGAAAAGGAAATTTTAGTCAAATTTCACACACACACACACGTGTGTGTGTGTGTGTGTGTGTGTGTGTGTGTGTGTGTGTGTGTGTGTGTGTAGCACTGCTTGTAAGTATTCAAACAAACAGAACTTCCTTTCAATATGGCTTGGTTTTGAGAGTTGAAACGTTAACTATATGAAGAGCCACATTCAGCCCAACAAGGCATACATTTACACATATTCTGCACTTTTGAAGGTTAAATTGCTGGAAAATGTTTGAGAGGCATGAAGATACCTTTCAATGAGAGACTGTGTACATCAATTGTTCCCTATACTGTTTACCGGTTATTTTAAGTCAGATTCATTTGAAACTTGGTAGAAAGATGTCCCCTGATGAGAAGCCTCGTTCTGATAAAGACAACTCACCCAGGATAACATGATCTGGCAATAATGGCGTTTGAACGATATGATTTAAAACCGATTTTCTCTGTTCTACGTCAGATTTACTGAAAGGTGTTCCTCGATAAGATGCTTCTTGGATGGAATGATTTTCCACTCAGGGTCACGTGATCTGGCAATAATGGTGTTTACTTTTTATTGCTGATGCCACATTGAACTATTTGGACAATATCTTTCATTTCATGATGATGACATCAATATTTTTGTTTCGGACGTCTTGACGGAGATTAGCTTGAAAATTCAGTTGAAAACAAATAGTTTTATTGGAGACACTTTCATGAATCAAATTTGATGGGGAACGTTTTTTTACTTTCTGGGGTCAAAAGCAAAGAGTGTTTCCCTCTTTCCAGGGATCAAAAACGAAAGGAGACAACAGTGTTTGCTGTTATGTTTCCTCCAAGGTAACGTCGAGAATTATAGCTTGTTATTCTGATATTTTAATGAATCTTTCATGCATTTGGCATTACTATAAATTATACAAGTACCTACTTTCGACTAACTTGTTTTGAAAAAGTAACAAAAAATCGGCAAAATTTGAAACGTATTGCTATTTCAAAAGTTTTATCTAAAATTCCATTGACTTTGCAGCAGAATCATTTATCAGTAACAGTTTGCTTAACCTCCATTATTGCTAATTACTTTGAAATCCAATTGGACAGGCTGTGAACTAAACGACTCAATCAAACAAATCATTCGGAGCTACTGAAATGGCAGCTTGGAGTTTCTGTACTGTATTAGAACATCCCCACCTCCAAAATCCTTCCTTGACGACCACCTCTATTCCTCACCAAGTCCACTTGCTTTGGTAATCGTTAGTTATGCTAGTGATACAGCAAACCATCTTGGTCATCCACATTGTAATTCTTCTCGTCTGAGAAGAGGAACCCCCATCACTCTTCATCCCACATCGGAAAAAGTTTTGCATATTCCACTGTGAGTTGTTAGAGGATTATTTTCATTGCTGGACGCTGCAATCTTTTCCGTGCATAAATGCTTTTGTTGTTTGTTTTTTGTTTTTGTTTTTTGTGAACTAAAACCCTTATAATTCTGATTCAGACGAACTATAGACTTTGGGATACTCTTATAACTGCCCTCTCGTAACGATTGGACATCTTGGGCCGACTATCTCTGCTACCAGTTCCATTTTCCTCAGCTGTTTGACTTCGATGAATTTGTTCAGCTATCGAACGTTAGGATAGACGCTGATTGCCAAGTACAACAATCCTAACACGTTTGAAATAAGACAGATTTGTCAATCTTCCCATTCTGTGTATGTAACCAATAAATTGAACTTTGATCCCTTTATATCGAATCAATGGCCTGCGAGTTTAAAGTTTATTTGTTTACGCATCTTAGATAATTAAAATCCCGTTAAAACTGTTCAGGTATTTAGTACTGTCGAATGTTTCACTATTAGACAGTGCTTCTTTAAAGACGAACCCCAAAAATCTAAAACAATTTGCAGTTGATAATGAATTAATCAAACTTGTAAGCTTGAGTTTAATGTTTTGTGTTGCTTAAGCATGTATATATAGAGATATCCCGATAGGGTAGCCTCTACAACGTACCGTTGCTCTTACTATTGAGCTAAACAGCCACCGGTTCGGCAAAGGTTCAAATGACTGTTTCAATCGCAAACTCTCATTTTGTTTATTCATGGTCTGTAGCTATACCTGCTCTGTTTCTCTTTTTTCAAAACGGACAATTATGTTAATAAGAAATGTATATATGATCCGACAGAATAGATATAAATTGCGTTATATAATATCAAAACTCAACCTGGTCTAGGTTAAATGATACATCCACCATGTAATAACAAGAGATCATTTCAAACAGATAAAGAATATTTGTTGTTGGAATAACTTGCTGTTTAGCTAAATGATAAAGGCAACGCAATGTTGAAGCGGCTTCCCTATCGGATGCAGACTTTATTCCTGCAGCAACCCCATTTTCTTAAATTATTTATTCTATTTTGTCGTTTAGGCCAAATGATACATTAATCGTGTAATAACGGGAGATCATTTCAAATTGAGTTTCAATATAATATAATGCAAGATATATCAATTCTGTTGGATCATATATCCGTTTCCTAACATCATAATTGTCCGCATTGACAGAAACAAACCGAGCAGATATAAACCGTAAATAATCAATTTGGGGCTAAAACAGTTATTTGATCCTTTGCATTACAGGTTGCTGTTCAGTTTAAATCTTGAAGGCAACGCCACGACACATATAAGACAATGTACAGCGTGGCAAACATCCAGCGAAAGGATCATTATATTTTCTTTTCAGCTTCGATAAGAATCACCAATGGCGAGTCTTTGAGATATATATTACTCATGTATTACTCTTTCGTTGTAGCTTTTGGGTTCTTTCCAACATCGATTTCAAAGGTATGAATGGACAAGTTCAGCTCACCAAGCCACTTTACAAACCACCTATATAGCACCACGTGGGATTGGTAAATTTTCAATCATCGTAATGCACACCATTGTCTCCCTTCAAGAAGGCCCAGCAACATCATTTGGTTCGAGCTGTGATGAGGTGTTCTAAATGCAACTACCTAAGTAAAAACAGAATCTCGAGAACGTCACTAAGAAAATAGCATTATACATAGTCACTTACAACGTCAGAATAATCTCAACAGAAATGCATCGAACAGATATTGAAAATGAAATAGCATCAAATAGGACATAATCGGTATTAGCGAAATGAGAAGATCCAGAGAGGAGCAAATCGAGCAAAAGAATAAGCATCTTCTGCACAGCTACAGGAAAGATTAAACAAAGTGGAATTAGTCTTTTTTTATCCATAAAGAATTCAAAGACAATGCTGTGGAATTCAATGCTGTCTCTGACTGCATAGAAAGTGTACAACTTTCAAAGAGGTGCAAACATAATCAGTCTCCACTCCTGCTCCACAGTCAACCAAAGAATAGATAAACAACTTCTACGATGACTTGAACTCTATACTCCGAAATATTAAAACATACTTTTACATAATTATTGGAAATTTTAATGCTCAGGTCGGACAAGAATAGGAAAACTGCATCTGTAAGGTTTGGACGAAAGAGATGATGATCCCGTCAATTTCGCAACTGCAACCAGCTTCAAAATCATGAAAACTTTCTTCCTAAAGAAGCCTGATAGAAAATGGACCTGGGGGAGTACAAATCACGAAACCAAAAACGAAATCGACTACATCTTAGCAGATAGAAGCGACACAGTGAGAATCATTCAGGTCCTGAATCAAGTCAATGTAGGAAGCGATCAAAGAAAGATATGAAGTAGAATTCAAATCAATACCAAGAAAGAGTGCAGGAGAAGGTTGAGCACAAAACTGCAACCACTTACTGAACAAAAAGAGCTTCTGAAGAACAGGTATGAATTTCTCGACGAACCAGAAGAGAATATCAACGAGCTTGTCAACATAATAACAACTTTTCTGAGCCATCAATATGTTTGAGCCAAAGAGCAAGCAAACTACCAATAAACTCTCATAAAAAAAACAAAAAAAATCCCCAAAAATCTCATGGATGAACACAGAAACCTCAAGCCACCAACTACAACACGAAGAAAGATTGAACAGCTGAGTTTAACAAAATAACCCAGAAGAGAAGATGAAAGAAAATACACCACAGTAATCATCAAAAACATTCTTCGATAGGATAAGGGATTTAAAAAATTAGAAAAGCTCCCAGTACAGGGAAAACGCAAATAATTAGTGTGTTCGAAGAAAGTGGAGACTTAACAACGGATAGAAACTGACTTGTCGAACGTGCACAAGAATTCTACTGATACCTCTGTTTCTTCAAATGTAGGGCACAAAACAACAAGCCGGATATAGTTTCGAGTAACCAAGGTTCAAAGATTGAAAAAAGGAATGTAAACACGCATAAGTATACGAATTATTGTTAACATCATCACTGTTCCCATAATCTACTACTGTTACTGTTATTGTCACTACTTTCCTTTTCCATTTGGTTGACTCTATATTTCTGACTACCTTCAACTGTCACTTACTTTTAATGTTTGATAAACGTCCTGCTTAAATGGCAGAGAATAGGAAGCTCAAATGTGTCGCGAACAATTAGGAACAGTTGACCAGTGGTCAGTTCCATGTTTCAGCTCCATAAATGAAGAGAGAATGCATAGGATGTTTACTCTTCTTTTCAGGAATATTGGGATCGTCCAATTTTTGAAAGATGAGCATGCTCTGCTGGATGCTCGCCATCCTAGGGTGATTTTTTTGCTTGTTTTCCTCTTTTTTTGAGGAACTAATGGAGATTTGTTGTCTTAGGTAGATGTAGTGGTCTACATTCCCTAGTTTTGCATCTTCGATTTTGACAGTTCATGTCCTTATTCTCGATAGGCCCGTAAACTGAGAAGTCTGAGACATCATAGAATCTATTGAAAAACTTAAATGGCAATGGGCTGGCCATGTTGCAAGAATAGCAGAAAAACGATGGACATCATGACTCACAATATGGGTCCCAGAGATCACATGCGAAACCAAAGCCGACAAATGATGGAGAGATGAACTAGACAAATTTAGATAGTAGTGGTTCTGCGTCGCCCATGATAGAGAATCGTGGCGGATCCTGAGAAAGGTCCAAATCCACCGACAGACGATATAAGACTGATGATGATGATGATGATGATGATGACCAATGGCCGACATCGTGAAACTTGACTAGATTGACCAACGAAACTATCTACCATCATGTTATACCGAACGTGCGATGATGGATCCAGAAGATAAATCAAGTTTTAATTGCTACAATTATTATTCAATAATATTGCTGTTAATATCCCTGTGGAGAGGTCAAAAAGAAAAAAAAGGCATCGCAAAAAAGTTGTTTGGAGAAAGAGCTAAGGGAAAAAAAAGGAGAGTGAAAAAGAAAAAAAGGAAGAGAAAGGGGAAGATGAGAGTGAATGAGAAAAAAATAGGAAAGAAGAGACCGACTTTGAGAGGGCAGGAAGAAAGGAGAAGTTGAAACCTAATGAGTAGAGAGATTTTTTCCCCAGGGGTGTAAGTCAGTGCTGCTACAATCTGCACAGACTGCTATACTATTGAATTACTCCTCTGAGATGGTAACACACCTCTAAAGTCAGCTCGGTTACCTGTTCCGCGTCCTGTGGTCTAACTAACCATGACAGTCATACTTTCAGGATACTCCCACAGAAGGGAATCGGACCCTCATAACTAGCTTGGGAATCTTCCCGGAAAAGGAAATTCCTGATTAACCTATGACCACGGGGTCTTGCTCTTATCCATGTCACCTCAGTGGGTCATATGATGCAAACCTAAATTTTAAATGGTGAGAACATCCCTGCGCACGTTGACTTTACCTCAAAACTTCATTACGTATGCCGGAGGGAGGTTCAGCGAACAGGCCTTGCCGACAAAAGTACTGCTTCCGTGAAAAATCTTCCAAAATTCTCGGTTCGCAAAGCCAAGATATATATATATATATATATATATATATATATATATATATATATATATATATATATATATGAGACTAAAACTGTTACCAGAAAGACATGCTAAAAATCACAATGCTGTGATTAGATTAACTCCACACGTAAGAAACCAAGAAATAAACTTTAAATTCGTTGAAATAATACTAAAAAGTGTATCAAATTGGGTTTGTGGAATACTATATGGACGCACGTTGGGATTGCTAACACCTTTGCATTGGACTGACAAAATGAGGTCGGTGAATTAATCATTAATTCATTATAAAAATGAGTCAATTCGTTTGAGATATTACTGTCAATGAGGAGAACATTGTCTATCATGCTTATATAACTTTAAAACACGCACAAACAAACGCAAAATATACAGCAGCAGCAGTAGCAGCTGCAGCAACCATTATAAGTCCACCGCTGGAAGAAGGCCTTTCTCATATCCTTTAATGAACAACGTGAATGCACTAATCTCTGCCATGTCTTTCGAGCAAACCTCTTTATCTCATCCCTCAATCTTGTGTCTGGGATCAAAGTACTGCATATACTGTCTCCTAGGACCATCAATTGTCTTTTCTTCGAGCTAAGTGCCCCGTCCATCTCCATTTTAGTTGGTCAATTACTTTCAGGATATCCTTCACCTTGTTTCTCTCGTGAATCTATGTTTGTTCTCTCACCAAGAGGTATTCCAAACATTGTTCTTCCCATAGTCCTCTGAGCAGTTTTGAGCAAATCGGCAATTTGCTCTTTGGTGTTTGTACAGAATGCTTTCCAATCCCGTCTAATTTCATTTCCATAGGTTTTCTCTAGCTTTAATGCCGGGCCTGGGTAAATATTATCCTTAACCTCTTCGATGGTTTCTCCCTTTATTTTCATAGGCTTTTTCTGTTTTTTTCTTAATCATTGAACGCTACCTTTGTCTTTATTCTGTTCATCTTCAACCTTATTTTTGGCTTCCTCTACTTAGATCTCTTCACATCAGAAGTTTCTGTCATTGATGCAATAATATCACAGTAAATATCACATCAAATTGTGCAAATATTCTCCCTCTATGTTCACGCCCACCTTTTTCCAAGACTGTCTCCGATGGTTACTTCAAGACTGCTGTAAAATTTATTTATTTTCATGATATTATAGCTCCTTTTACTTTTCGATCCTTATCTTTTGATGGTATCTTTATGAGTTCCAATTATTGCAATGGTATTTTCGTATATATTCTCCATGTCTTTTATATAAATATCATTTACGCTTGCGAAACCAAGCCATATATGTTTCGTATTGGAAGACAGATTCGTACGTCAGTGTTTTCGTTTTCGTATAATTGTGCATGTAAACGTTAAGATTCGTTTCAGGATATGACGATACACATACATATTAAGAAATGGATACATAACAAAAATAATTATATATATATATATATATATATATATATATATATATATATATATGTGTGTGTGTGTGTGTGTGTGTGTGTGTGTGTTTGTGCACTCTACAAATCTTTACTGCTTTGAACACTTAACATAGAAAAACTCATTCGAATTGTTTATGTCATTTCAGTCACTTATTACCCAATATCTGTTCATGTAATTGATGTAATTTATGTTATTTCTTTCTGCATTGTTACCCTGATTTCCGTATACTCAGCTCATATGGTGCAATGTGTAAATTTTACTCTTGCTGGGATTATCAGTTGTTTACCATGTAACCATTTCGGGAAATTAAAAAAATAAAACAGTTATATTAACATGGCATCCGAGCAGTGTTGATCAGACACGACAAACTTTTCCGCTATGAACTTAATATGTGCCTTATGTCATACATGAACTTGTTATTTCATATAGGGTATTAACATAATGTATTGTATCCTTTTTGTAAAAAATGACACATGTATGTATAATGATTATTGTGTCATCCACGGACAGCTGTTTCTTTGTATTACAAATCTTCAGTGTTGTTATAGACTATCCAATATCCATCGAGTACCACAAGGTAGGATTTAAACCTTCGCTTCAGACCCAATGGCCAACATTTTACTCTTGCCCAACTGGCCGGTCAAATGGGCAGAATTTGAGCAATATATTTACATTACGCAAAATTTCCCATGCACCAGAGTGCTCCATTCAAGAGTTAGAGGAATATTGCTATGTAGCTTATAATGAACGAGTTTCTCTACCTAAAGATTGCTCAATCCTGAAGGAAGGAGCTCTGATTTTAATTACATATATGTAAGCAGCAGTAGTAGCCATCATTATTTTGCTGCTCAACAAAGATATTTCCTATTTCTTCCAATGTATACAGTGATTTCACGAAATTTACTGCTCAAAATAGGTAGGGGCAATAGTGTGTGAAAGAGGAAAGATACGAAGTAATTAATAAGCTAGAAAAAGAAACAACGGTGTAGATTGAAAAAATATCAAAATTTGCATACGATTATATTCTATTGCATATATTTTATTTTAGTATTTTTTATCATTTCAAAATGTCCTTTGGAGAACTTTTAGTAAAGGGAATCTTTTCTTGTTTTTGCTAATTTTTTCCATCCGCTGCTTCTGACAAAAAGGATTTTTTACTCTGAGAAATAAAAGAAGTAAAATGCATACGAATGAAATGCATATCAGATACTTCAAAGAATATAGGAAAATACTCCAGTTGAATTTTGAAAAGTATTGATAGAAAACTCATTTGGGATATACGAATATATGTTCATATTTGTATTTGTATATACATAGAGAAAGACAGATTGATATATATATATACATATATACTCATACAGATATAGATAGATATATATATATCTTACATAGATGAATCACCGTACACCACATACGTATCAGAACTAATTAATGTAACATAATCTCGTATCATCATAATACATATCGACTGAGCACCTTACTTATATGATTTTCAATAATATATATTTATATATATGTTTGTTTTGTGTTTTAACGTTAAAATTTCAAATGTAACAGATTAACTTCAGCTTCAGTCTGAATGATCTTTTAACCTGAAAGAGATTTGAATTCATTATTGTACATAATCCTTTTTAATATATATATATATATATATATATATATATATATATATATATATATATATATATATATATATATATATATTTGTACCAGACGGTCTGATGATTGCACTGGCGTGAAATGCGAATTCACTGCGAAATTTGCTCTCTCTCTCTCTCTCCCAATACATATATATATATATATATATATATATATATATATATATATATATATATATATATATATATGAAGCATTCCATTCACACCTCAAAAATAAGATCTGAAATGCCTATGATTCTGTTCATATATATATATATATATATATATATATATATATGCCTGTCCGTATGTATGTGTGTGTGTGTAAAATGTTATTGCCATCCATATGTCCAAACTCGATTTTGCGTGTACGTACATATAGGTAAGTTTTGTCGCCTTGATGCATATGAATCAAGACTAGTCTGTCCGTATTTTCTTATTTATTACTATATCCTTGACAAGTGATTCAAGCAACAAACAGAAAGATGTCACCAATACTACAAGGTAACTGAAACTTAATCATTGCAACATGACTCTTTTTTTTTTCACTGTAGAAATATATATGACGCTACTTTTTTTTCACCTTGGATATTTGAATGTCGGACGAATGAAAACGTCTCAAAGTACTTACACCGTCTAAATATCTCCTGCCGGCAGTCATCTGACCCGTACACGTGAAGACGAACTGATTAGAATGTCATTTTCGCGTTTCCAGTCGACTTATTCTTGCCAGGAACGGGTATTATTCGGTAAAGCCCGTTCATTTAATTATTGTACTAACTGACATTCCTCTTATTGTATTTCTAGTGATGCTATTGTGCAGTGTATCATAAATGGTATGATTTTGTTTTCATCGATGTCGATTAACAAGTTTATTTAGCACTGGTCCCAAGATCTAAAAGATTCCACGAACCTATAAAATCCCTGTCAGTTTATCTACAGCAAATATTGGTGCGAACCTGATTTTACTGGCCCTCTTTTACGAATTCTATAGAAGACAAGTTTTCAACTGCTTGTAAGAAACGAATTTCACTAGCGACTTCTCTATCATGGGCGTCACGGAGCCAGTACTTCCTGAACTTGTCTAGCTCGTCTCTCCATCTAACATTTTGCCGGCCTCGGTTGTGCATGTGGTCTCGGGGAATCCATGTTGTGAGTCGTGATGTCCATCGATTGTCTGCCATTCTTGCAACATGGCCAGCCCACCGCCATTTGAGATTTTTAATGGATTCTATGATGTTTCTAACTCTTGTCTTTTCCTGGATGTACTGTGCTGTCTTGTGGTCTCTCCATGTGAGGCCCAGCATTATTCTTTCATGTGCACGTTGCATGGTTCTCAGCTTACGGGTCTGTATCTTGCTTAAGTTCCATCTTTCAGCTCCATAAGTGACTATTGGGAGGATGCATTGGTTATACACCCTTCTCTTTAGCATTAATGGGATCTCATTATTTTTGAAGGTTGAGCTAGCTCTGCCAAAGGCTTGCCATCCTAGTGTGATTCTTCGCTTGATTTCTTCTTCTTTTGAGGGTCTCATGGAGATTCGTTGCCCTAGGTAGATGTAGTGGTCTACTTTCTCTAGTTCCGTGTCCTCGATTTTGATCTTAGTGTTTTCATCCCCGATGTGGTTGTTGCACATGATCTTCGTCTTGCTGAAGTTCATGTGTAGGCCGACTTTCTTGCTCTCTTCATTTAGTTCATCTATCATTATTTGGAGGTCGTGTAGGTTCTCTGCGAAAAGGGCTATGTCGTCTGCGAATCTGAGGTTGCTCAGATACTCGCCGTCTATTTGAACCCCTTTACTCTCCCAAACTTTCCTGACAAAGCAGTAAGAGAGAGAGAGACAGACAGACAGACAGAGAATGGAGGGGCTCGCTACCTTCAAAAACGGTTTGAATACTCTGATGAGAGAGTAGGAGAAGAAAGAAGCTGCTTGCTACTTGTGAAATGAACAGGGTAAACAGTGCGAGTGGAGGAAAATTACCAGTTCTGTAAAAGCCAAACTAACTTTGGATAAACCAAATTAAAAATGGTTGAAAGCTTCTATATTTTCAACTTGTAATATCAACCATCAGCATTTGCTACTTTTGGTGACATTTTTCAACATTTTTTTCTGGAAGAAAACTATTTGTTGCTGAAATGTCTGTAATAAAACTACTTGCATCTGAAAAGATTGAGTCAGTGATTCAAAATACGATTACAAATCTGAGTAACTCAAGTGGAATTTAGATGCCCCAAAATGAAATAAAATGAGGAATCATAAAATGAAATGAAACGTTTGATTCTGATGAGAAAATTTGATGATGAAGTGAATGAACATTGTGTGTCGTGCTGATGTGAAATTGAGTCAGCAACTGAAGTGAAATTAGATTTAAAACTGTTAGGAAATTTGGATTTTGATGAGAAATTTCGATGGGAAATTCGGTATGACTGAAAAGAATTTTTTTTTTTCTGATGTGAAGTATGGTCTGTGACTGATGCGGGATTGGATTTATTACTAAGGTGAACTACGATTTTGTCTTTGCTTCAAGTGAAAGTGGGATTGTCATAATGTGAAATTGGATATGCTACTGAAGTGTCAGAATATGTGTTAGAAAAATCAAAAATATATTAAGATCACAGAATAGTTTTCCAGTTATAATCCCAAAATTTGATGTATGTAATTAATATTTTGTTTCTGTACCAAACCTGAAATCTGATATTCTTACCAGTCTATTCTTACTTCAGTCACAAACTCAAAATTTGATACACGTACCTCCCACTTGCAATCCAGTCACAAACCATCCTCACATTCCTCACCCAGTTACAAAACTAATTCTGTCAAATTGTCTAATCTTGTTGAAACTGCATTTATTATAAAATGTCAAATTATTTTAGATAAAATTTTGAAATTTGAATGGAATTCTGTAATTTTGTTAATAATGTCAGAAAAAAATGCAAAAGATTGAGTAAGTTACATCTCAGGTTTTGATCAGAATATATACTTTTTTTTTCTTTTTTTTCTGCATATTCTTTGATACGAGTAAGCTTGATGGGTAGGACGATTGATAGTTAATATTTATATATTTATAACTAATTTTTACATCCTGAACTGAGCATGCCACTTGGAGAACTTTCTTTAATATTCGTCAACCATTTACCAATTAACAGTATGATTATGCATGTGCATTTTTTTTATCCTTCTGGGTAGTTTCAGGTTGGTGTAAAGATTAAAAACTGGTAAAACGGATTCGGCGAAGCTTATTTCAGCTTGTCCGCCTATGCCCACCTCACCTTGTAATAATGTTTTCAAGGAAGACGCTCTCTCCTATTACCAGACATCTTGACAAATGTCTGGTCACATAAACTTTCAAAAGTTCCTTCACCTTTTACTTCAAATGTAATGTGGCCTCATATACCAAAAGTATGAAAACCTCCAAAAGGGTTACTCGTCCACCCCGAAGGCAATTATTGAAATGTTATGGTATCGCATAGGGAGTACTGTAACTATTAAATTAGGCTGTACTCTAATCTGATGGAAATGGGTACTTATCTGAACCAAAAAAAAAACTTACGAAAAAATCAATTTCCTTGGCATCTTCTCTGAGATGCCTGATTGATTATTAATTTTTGAAAATCTTTCCAACCAACCACTGCTCTTATTAAACCCCTAATTAATTTTCCAAACTCCATCTCTATTCTCTCCTCCATAGCTGCTGGAAGATAGGGCAACAATAGATTTCAGGATGAAAACAGAAAAAAAACAAGGAGAAAATACTGAAAAATCCAATGTTTCTTTTTTTTTTTTCCGTATATACACTAAATATCAACTATTTTTCCTGTCTTCTTCTCTTTTGGTACAGTATTTAAATCCAAACATTTATTTACAGAATTCATCAAAACTTTTATACCCTAAAGTACTCCTCATGAATAGATCTCAAACGCCACCATTCACCAAGGTCTTCTTCATTACGCCATGTACAACGAGATGACTTCAGAATAGCCGGCTATTAAAGAGCAGACTACCCAATATTCGAGAGACCGAAACTCCATGAACAGGAAACCGGCCGAGAGAAAACTGTTGACAATGGGATATGACTACCCATATGAACGGTTGAGCCCATCCTTCCTCCTCCCTTCGACGTTACAGCTCAAGAAGGGGGTCAGAAGATCAAAACTATCTTGGGAAAGAGGCAGATTACAGAGACAGAACTCAGAGACTGTGCTTGAGAGGATGAAGAGTACAAGAGTGATGTATAGGCGATGGAGCTTAAAATTTTAATCGGTTTAGTTATGATCATGTTCATGATTTGTAGTTTGGGGCGCAGAAACCTTGTTCAAGTGTCAAAACGAGACGTGTTTGATTCTTACCAATATCCAAGTAACTGAGTCCCTTGGGTCAACATTGTATGAAAAATATGTCCATTTCTCGTTTTATGTTGTTTTCTTTAGATGTTATGCGATTTCCTAATTTCGCTGTCCAGGTTCGAGTTCGCTATGAGTGTACCATGAGATGGAAATCAGTACCATCGGATATCATCTCTGCTATCATTTCGCAGAATCTTGAAATAAACTCCTCAAGGAATAAGAAAAATAAAACAACTGACAACTAGTGTATATATAGAAACATACAATCGGTTTCATCTAAATTGTTTTTTGCAGTCTTTGTCCGGTAATCGTGTTTGCATTTTAATAATTGACATTTTTGCAAAATTCCCTGAGTCAGAATCGTACACTTGTCTCTGTATGTTGTTTACTCCAAGTATTATGCAATTTTCTTAATCTTTTGGCGTCCAGGATCTGGTTCGTAATAGGTATAAAATAGGATGCAAGTGAACCAAATCGATCATCATTTCAGCTTTACAGAAATATAAGACAGACAGAGACACCAACAGACAAGGAAAAACAGATTACATATTAAACAGTTGATATCTAGTGTATATGTGAAAATATATCATCGGAATCAACATTATCGTTATAACCCTTTTTTTGTGAATTTTGTGGGTCATGAATGTGTGGAAAAATGCGTTCATTTGTCTCTGTATGTTATTTATGAGATTTTCTTTTCGTAGTCCGTCTTTGGATTCGCACTGGGAGTAGTAAAGAAATCTTTAAAATGAATCCCGTCGAATATTATTTCAGCCTGAGGTCAGGCAAAATCATGAAATAGACACCTCAACAAATAAGAAAGAAAAAAAAAACAGGTGGCAAAAGGAAACCCATAGACTATATAATAGATGAAAAAATATATAATTCTATCCACATGGTGCTGCTGAAATAACAGTTGTGCCGTCAACAAAGCCTTCATCAAATGATGATCCTGGTGTGAAGCATGGGTTCGGGGTCGAAGCATCATTACCACCCAGCAGTACTTTATGATGCCACCTGACTTTGTTTGTCGTCTCAGTGTGAGGATGCCAGATGAGAATGCAGCCTCATCAAATACTAAATCGTATTCACAACTTTCCAGTCAATGTTCATGTGCCAAGAAATTTAACGTTAATTCAATGATGCTAAAATTGAATGCTATTATTCCATTGTTCATTACAGAATGTGGCGCAGTAACCGACTCAAGGTACTAGGGGAGAGGCTGGTCCATCTTACTCTTCGATTATTTTGTGATCTAAGAATATATCATTGTTTACATCAAAACAATTCTACCATCACTCATATTCTCTCTCAATCATCAGAGAATAGCATTTGCTCCATTGGACCAGTACTATCTGTCCGTGAAACCTCTCTTCCTGGGATTATTATCACGTGATAGAAAGACTGATATTTTCTGGTGGATATATATTGACATTTTTCTATCCCACCTTATCCTACCAGGGGCAAGGAAGAATTTCCTCTAAAAAAAGACAGGAATAGTTCAATGTTAGGACTGGATGTTACGCTCATTCTATTAAGTAAGGGTTTTGTTGTATACCCCCGGGTGGGTTCCAGTGATGTGTAACGTAAATTCTTGAATAAGAATTCCTAACCAGTGTCTTTACTCTTCCTTCTCCTCATTATCCTTTCAACAGCTGTCAATGGATACAGACCTTCCCAAGATTCACCAGACCTCTCTATCATGGGTACTGCAGAGCTGATACATCCTATTTTATCGGCTACATTTTTGCATATGGTCTCTGGGGATCCATGCTGTGAGTCGAGATGTACAGCGTCTGACATTCTTCTAATTTGCCAGTCTATTGCAATTTGAGTTTTCTAAAGCATTCCATGATGTCTGTGACTCCTGTTTTCCAGCAATATATTCTGCTGTTCTAAGATATCTCCATAAGATGTTGAGTATGATTCTTTCCTGTGCACGTTGCATGGTTCTCAGCTTGAGGGTCAATCCTTTGAGTTTGTTCCGTGTTCCAACTCCCTTGTGATTATTGGGATGGTTTATATCCTTCATTTTAGGGTTGATAGGATGTTCTTGAAAGTTGAGCCGGTTTCACTGAAAGCTCGTCAACCTAGAGTGATATTGGCCTGATTTCTTCTCCTTTTGAGGGTATCACGTACATCAAACTTGCTATTTTCATCCACCTTTCCCTGAAAGCAACGAGACTTAATCTTTGTTTTATATAATATTCTAATTTTGTTGTAATATTATGAGGAATCTCTTTAATCGTCATGATGAAGAAGATTCATGCAAGTCCTATCAGTGAGCGCTCTATACTACTATTCTAGCCACAGCTACTAGTGTCAGAAACACATACAGTTTAACTGTTTAAGAGAGATGCATTGTCTCACACGTACGTGACATCTACGTTCATAGACCGACGGGGCTTGATGCAAGCCGTCAACTAACCCAAAATAGGTGGATCATACGACGATTGTAGTATAAATACTATTGTATCGATATAGTTGAAAAGTCCCCGATTTAGGTGATTCACCGAGGGGAAGGGAGAATATATTCGTCATGGCAGAAGGGAGAATATGTGTGCCATGTATGAGTATGGATGCAGAGGTTAAGCAAATCTTGTTATTGTAATGACGACACATACAGATATTTTCACAAACAAATTAAACGTCCATTTAACAAAGAGACATTTATTACTAGGCATAACTCGAAGAAAATATGCATAAAGAAAAATTAGTCCGATCGATTGTGTAGAGGAGAGTAGAGAAGAGGGTTGCTTAGTTTAGATGATTATTCTTAAATATATATAAAAAAATAAGTATAGGAAAGAATGGGTAGTTACGGAAACACGTGACATAACGGGTTTAATGTCGTTCGGTTTATCTCTCAAATGGATTAGTAGTGCCTATTATAAGGAGTGGTATGTTTGACCAAGCTAGATTATCAAAAAGGCTGTTGGTTCAGTTGTCAAAAAGAGCCAGAAGAGCGAAGTAACAATTGCAGTATTTGCGTTGTCACTCAGAATAAGATAAGTGGAATAGTTGCAGTGTTTGCATTGAGTAGCTATAAAGCTCTCGCAGATTCTCACATCGAAGAAGATTAGTGACGACAGACAACATATATATATATATATATATATTTATAGATAGATAGATAGATAGATAGATAGAGAGAGAGAGAGAAAGAGAGAGAGAGAGAAAGAGAGAGACATTGATAGATAGATATATAATCACGGTCAAACAATGAAAACTACGCCCGCCGTGAGTTTAGAGAGAAGTAAAGGAAGGTCACTGGCTAAAAAGTCTTGGCAAACGAGTGAACACATGCTTTCAGGGCTTTTATTGGGAGTTGACATAGGTAATGGCATTTTCTATATGAGGGCTAGATTTAGAGTTTTTGTCGTTGAAGAAATTTATTTTCACATTTAATTTAGACTAAAGATAACAGAGTCGCTAGAGTAAAATGCATGCTCTACAATTTCCTCCAAATCGCAGTAATCGCAGTTGGCTAATCATCTAGACTCACATAGAAACCCAAGCTTTTATTGATAACCTATTACAGACCGGTCATCAGTTGTGCAAGTACTCAGAGTTGGTTCGCTGATCAACACCAGCTCCTGAATCCACACTGAATTAACTCATGCGTGTGTGGTACTTTCGGTGTTGTTTATAGTGCATCTTATCAATACAGCATTCAAGACTCTCTCAGATAAATACAGTCCTGAATTAATGTTGATTTGAACCAATCATGTTACAAGCAAGATTAGGTAAATAAATCACTTAATATACAAAAAGGCTCCACGTTGAAAACAGAAGTCAAAATATTTTGCTCAAGGTTTAGTTGAACAATTCTAATTTCAGATTAAAATCAAGGAAGTCATAGACACGTCCCGTTGGATGTAAAAAAAAAAATCTAAACCTTATCCATCTTTTTACCTTCATTCTATTTGATTCCATTTTACCTTTTAGTTATTGCAGCCTTATTACATAGTTGATGTTGGCTTGCTTCTGGATAGATTCAGAAATCTTTTCACATCTAACATATCGCTTATGAGACTTAAAATGGAGCGTGGTATCTGAGAATATAAAGATAATTCGAGATAAGATTAGATGAGTACAAAAGGCGTATTAGTCATGTACAACCACGCCAGTCGCCGAATATAGGCAGAGTGAGGTGGGAAATTTACGATAGTATTAATATATTGAGAAAAAATACACTAATCTGCCAAATGATATAAAAACATTCCCATAGTTTACATGCACTGGTAAGTGTGTGTATATACCCCCTCTCTCTCTCTCTCTCTCTCTCTCTCTCTCTCTCTCTCTCTCTCTATCTATCTATCTATCTATCTATCTATCTATCTGTGTGTGTGTTGGTGCATATATATGTTAGGAAATGGATAAATGATCTGAATAAGTATGAATTGTTTGAATGGTTATATTTTACAGAAACTCCTATTTGAAATTTAAAATAGGGTAGCAACTTCAACGTAGCGTTGCTCTCACCATTGGGCTAAAGAACCGCTGATAATGCAATATGCTACGTAAATTATACAACTAAAAATCGTATATATATATATATATATATATATATATATATATATATAGAGAGAGAGAGAGAGAGAGAGAGAGAGAGAGAAAGAGATAGAGATAGAAATAGATAGATAAATACATTCATAGATTGATAGATAGATAGATATACAAATAATAGACACACACATATATAGATATATGTATGTATATATTGGTATATATACAATAACACTCAACTGCATGACTATATGTGTGTTGATCTAATATTGGAAAATATTTTCTCTCTTATTCTTGATATCAGTATTGTTAATTATTCGAGCGATGTGGTTACTATCAATGTAACTCAAAAAATTCACAAAATATCAGTTTTTCAAGAAATAATGACAACTATTCCCTCGTTTTCGAAATGGAAATATGCTCATTTTTTATGAAAAAATACAGAATTTTGCTTATGCAACATTTACCTACCTGATTGCACATGGAAAATTGACCAACTTTTTTCATGAGAAAATTTGCTGTTTTTCAAAAAGTAATTTTTCCAGTTTTTCATACGAAATTTGTCTAGATTTTTATACAAAATTTACTTCCTTGATTTATGCAATTAATTGCCCAGTTTTTTTGTTTTTTTTTATATAGTTTTTCTTCTCGTTTTCCCGTACGAGATTAGAACTATTTTTAATACAAAAATTTGTATTTTTATCCTAAAAAATTTAAACAGATGTTCAACGAAAATTTGATTTTTTTTCCTACCTATTTGAAAATATACTTCGAATTTTATTTGAAAAAAAGTCTTCATTTTTTATGAACATTGCCAAGATTTTTTGTAGAGGGAAAGCAGTTTTAATTAGTTCCTCGAATGTGACGGATAGAAATTAATCTAAAATATTCATTCAACTTGGACATTCAATGAACAACCTTTCGTTTACTCATTTAATTTTCTTTACCGAATTAGATTCTTAATCTTTGTAAATTTCACTGCAACGTTTCCACCGATGTACTCTTTGGTTTTTCTTTGGGTAAATATGTCACATGTTCCAAAATGGAACCTATTTTGTTGCTCAACCGATGGACATAACGACCCACAACATGGATCCCCAGAGACCACATGCACAATCGAGGCCGACAGAATACAAGATGGAGAGATGAACCAGACAAATTTAAGAAATACTGGCTCTGCGACGCGCATGATAGAGAAATGTGGCGGATCCTGGGGAAGGTCTATGTCCAACGATGGACGTTAAAAAACTGATGATGATGATGATGATGATTCGACGCCCTCATCCCTCTTAAGGATTTGAACGTGCGATTCATTCCTTCTTTCACACTTTGATCCTTGAGTCACCAGACAGCTCCTTCATCGAAGCCGTATATTCACCTACGTTAAAATCGCCTTTATTTTTTGATTAGGTCTTGTAAAATCTAGAAGCTTATAACAATGGGTCGTATCGTTAATAACACAACAATATAAAAATGTAAGTACGGAATTGATGATAAAATAAAAATTAATGTGATCTTATCATAGGCGCCAAGTGTTGTTCCGCATGCTGTTTTCTGGCAGAATAATGTGCTTACGTGATATCAGCTCACAGGAAGGCACAATGTTGGTCAGGTATCCTAACTCATTGGTAAAGGCCTTAACTAAACATGTAGAATTTGAGCTCAGTGATTTAGTCAGCATCTAGACTTCACCCGATATTTTGGCTACCAGTCACCAAAGAAACATATGGTTGAGCCCAGAATTGCGTATTTCAACACTGGCTGTACAAACGAATGTAACTTTGGGTTGATTTGAGTATACCCAAAGTATGTTCCAATAAGGCATATATATATATATATATATATATATATATATATATATATATATATATATATATATATATATATATATGTATGTATGTGTGTGTGTGTGTGTGTGTGTGTATGTGTGCGTGTTCGTGTGTGTAGAACGATAGATAGATAGATAAATAGATATGACTTAGAAATTGCGTTATATCATATAGAAACTTACTTAAAATATATCATTCAATGTACACATCGTTAATAGAATGAACAATTGATGAAAATGGGGCTGCTGTAGAATTTGAACCTACCTCCGATAATAGCTGTTTCAACTTAGTGATGCACTTACCACTGAGTTAAACAGCCCACTGGTAATGCAAAGGCCAAATAACTGTTTTCAACTCAAATTCTCATCTGTCGATTTCTAATACAGCACAGTTTCCTTTAACTATTCATTCTATTTACGTTGTTTAAATTGAATGATATATAAACTGAGTAACGACAAGGATAATTTTCGATAAGTTTCTATATGTTTTAATGCTATTTATAAGTTATATGTCGCGCCAAATACGTCAATTTTCTTGAATACACACACAGACACACTGAGACATATATGTGTGTGTATGTATGTGTGTATGAGTGTGTGTGTTTTACATGTATATATATATATATATATATATATATATATATATATATATATATATATATATATATGTATATATATATATATATATATATACATATATATATCAGTAGCCTAACCTGTTGTTCTATCTTGACTTCTATATGAAATCATAATTGTAAAATTGTCGACCTGGATGATTAATATAACCTCTGAATTATATGAATAGGCAAGGTGAGATGTTATACTATAAAAATAAATATTAGTCGTGTTAGATAAATGCTATTTTCATCATCAAGTTAATTGATTTATGTGTTCATTGATGTATGTACCTACGTTTTTGTACATGCACAGACATACACACGCACGCACAAACACACACACATATATAATCATATGTATATGTATTCTGATGATTAGTGCATATGGTTATACGATTCATTTTAACCTAAATTTATCTCGTCTGCGAACTTGCAGAGATAGGAATCATTGCTGATTATCAAACCGTGACTATCTGGACAAAACGCACCAATAAATGCAACGGTAACTGTTACATACAAAGTTTGTCTGTTCTACGAGCCGTTTACATTCTACCTATTGCGAGCAAACCCATGTTCCCCTTGATTTTACCCTGATTTCTCTCTGACGAATGGGTTATATTATCACTGAATAATTAAGCTTGTATCAAAACAAAACAAAAGAAACTCTTTTATTTTATCTTAAATTTATTTATTCCTTTGAATATGCTCGTTGTTCATGGGATTTCAAAGAATCTGTTGGTCAAAACGCATTCGTCTTTTCTCTGTTTGAAAGAAAGGGACTGATGTTAAACAATTGAGCTAATGTAAAAAGAGCCCCCTTCCTTTTACATTGAATCACTTTTGTTAAGGGGACTGTTGTTAAGCGTTGGTTGATGTTGTTATGATAGGGATGTAGTGTTGAAAGGAAAGGCATAATGTAAAAAAAAATAGGTGCGTAATTTTTAAAAATGCAGGAGCTAATGCATATTATATATATATATATATATATATATATATATATATATATATATATATATATATATATATATATATATATATGTGTGTGTGTGTGTACATATATATATATATATAAAGAGAGAGATTGATAGATAGATACATGGATAGAGAGAGACAGACAGAGAGAGAGAGGGGGAGAGGTGTTGGGGGAGAGAGAATTCGACCCCTAAAAGTAAAAATAAAATTCCTGTCGATTTTACCCCTAAAACTGAAAAAAAAATTCCCTGCAATTTTGATTTCTAAAGGCAAAAAATATTCGGCTGTATGTTAATCCCTTGGACTTCGACACCCAAAAGTATTAAAAAGAAAAAATATCCTGCGATGTTTACCCTAAAAATGAAATTGAGCCCTGATATAGAAAAGAAAATAGCCTTTCCATTTAGACCCTTAAAATTCAGAAGTAAAATCCTTTGAATTCCGACCCCGAGAAATTGAAAAAAATAACCCCCATGATTTTGTAGAAAAATTACCCCCAGATTTTGACCTTTAAAAGTGAAAGGAATTTCGATCCCTGAAAGAAAAAATGGCAGCCCCCATCTTTTTTGTCCTGAAGAAGAAAAAAATCTCCACCCCAGTAGGAACGCTAAAATGGGGAAAAAATATCCGACCCCAAAAAATAAAAAAAAATCTTACCACCATTCTGATCCCTAAAAGTAAAAGAAAAAAATCCCCTGGATTTTGTTCTTTAAAAGTGGATAATTATCTTCCCTTGATTTTGACCAAACTCGATTACAAAAAAATTTCCCGTGGTTTCAGCTAAAAGTGGAGAAAAAACATCGCGTGGAATTTTACCCCTTGAAGAACATTTTCATCATTTTGGATCTTCGAAAGTGGGAAAAAATTCCCTTGGATTTCAACCGCTAGAAGTGAAAAAAATCTTCCAATTTCAACCCATCAAAGTAAAAAGAAAACTAACCCCTCAATTTTCACTTTTAAAAGTGTAAAAAAAATCCCACTCGATTTAGACCACTAACAGCTAAAAAGAAATCTTTAGATTCTGATCCCTAAAGTAGAAAAAAGATTCCCTCAGTTTTTATCCATAAAAGTAAAATAAGGTTCCCTTTGATTTTGCCCCCAAAAATGGAAAAAAATTTCCACTCAACTTTAATAATAGAAAAATGGAAAAAAAAAGGATCTTGCCCTGATCCTTGTTTGAACCCCTTAAAGTAAAAAAAAAGTTCCGTCGATATGGGGCCATTGTAATGAAAAAACTGATGATGACCCTTGAAAGTTTTTTAAAAAAGAAAAGAATTTCCCTTTGATAAAAAAGATAAACGGAAAAAGGAAAAAAAATTCAGCATCTAGAAAAGAAAAAAAGAAATTTCCACGAGATTTTTACCCTGAAAAGAGACAAATGAAAGATCCTTTTTGAGTTTGATCCCGAAAAATGAGAATTAAAAGTTCCGACTCGATTTTCACCCCTAAAAGTGAAAAATGAAACTTCCCTCCATATGATCGACATAACCTTCGAATTCTGAATTTCGGGTTTTGGAACTCATCAAAACACTACTATTCAAAGTATCCATGTACAACCAATTAACATCACGCATAACATATGTTGGAAAATGTTCTGCTTCTTTCTGAATAGAGTACAAAATCTACGTCACCTTTTATTTTCCGAGAATCGATTCGTGAAAGAGAATTAATAATATTCTCTTATTACATCATAAAAAGGTAAGAGATTATTTCTACCTTTGATGAATAATCATGTATTAATTATGTATAAATTACCCTCCCTCATCCCACCATCAAAAAAAAAATCTGTTTGAAAAGGGTTCAAAACCTAATTTGGTAAAAAGCACTCCCGGGGATGAAATCTGTACCCACGGAACATTTCATGGATTGATATCAAGTATTTTTTTTTGGTATACAGACTGACAGACATTTAGGCAGACAGACGAAGTTCAGGCGGATTATACCAAGATAAGCAGTTCACAGTAAGATGGTAGGTATGCATGTGTGGCTGCATGCATATGTGTATGCGAGCGTATGTGTTTTCGTTTGTTTTTGTTTTTTTTGAAGTGTGTTCATGTATATATATGTATGAATATAAGGGAAATATTTCTGCGTGAGAGTATAAATGTATGTGTGTATGCAAGTGACGTCAGCAGAGATTACCCGACCCCCGCCACTTCGTTTTCGGATATAAATGACTTTTTTGAATTCATATATAAGAAACACAGGTGTGGCGTATATAAGTCTTCTGTCAGTGTGTGAGTGAGTGGATTAAGCGTGCATATGCGTGTGTGACAATTGTAGTTTTTATATTCATCAGGTTATATGAACGACAGTTTTATTTATAGTCTTGGATGATGCTGATAATAATTCAATGAAAATAAAACACGGAATCATAAATTAAAAAAAACATCAATAAAATTAATGATAAAAATAGTAATGTGCTGTGCATTTTCAAGGTATTCTCGTACAAGTTTGACCGGTAGTGTATAATAATACAATGTATATCAGTGTTATTAATAATATGTTCTGTTGCAGGGTGGATTATATCTTTTTTTTGCCGCATAATGAGTTCTTTTTCACACACATTCGCATATGTGTGTGTGTGTATATATATATATATATATATATATATATATATATATATATATATATATATATATATATATATATATATATATATATATATATATAAATCAGCAGTACACATCTAAAAGTAGGAATCAGAAAAAGTACTTAGAAAAAAGAAAATATAAAGATTTAATGTATTTACGTTAAAGAAAAACTCCTTCTTTCAAATAAATGATATGAGTCCCTTCTAAACTCTGATGAAATAATGAATATTCAAAGTAAATGTTGCTTTCTGAATCAATTTTTAAGCCTTGTTAAACAATACATACGCACATATCTGCGATTGGAAGAAAATGTTTATTTCATTAGAAGTAATAATTCTAAATATAATCAGACTTTATATAATTGCATAAAGCGACATTTTACTCAGATTATATTAGACATAACTTATTAGAGGAACACGTTTGCCTCGTACGTAAAACAATCATCATCTCATCGTCATCAACAATCTTTTATCATCCATCGTTGGACATAGACCTTCCCCAGTATACGCCATATTTCTCTATCGTGGGCGTCGTAGAGCCACTATTCTCTAAATGTGTCTAGTTCATCCCTCGATCTTGTATTCTGTCAGCCTCGGTTTCGCATATGATCTCCGAGGATCCATGCTGTAAGTTGTGATGTCCATCAATTGTCTGTCATTCCTGCAACATGACTTGCCCATTGTCATTTAAGTTTTCTAATAGATTCTGCAATGTCTTCGACTACCGTTTTCTTGTTGATGTACTGTGCTGTCTGTGATCTATCCATGTGAGGTTGAGTATGATACTCTCATGTGCGTGTTGCATGCTTCTCAGTTTGTGGGTATGTCTCTTGGTTAGGTTCCATGTTCCAGCTCCATAAGTGACTATCGAGAGAATACATTGGTTGTATAATCTTCTTTTCGGGATTATTGGGATCGTCTTGTTTTTGAAGGTTGAGTTTGCTCTGCCAAAGGCTTGCCATCCTAGGGCAATTATTTGTTTGATTTAATCTTTTGTGGGTTTCAAAGTTATTCGTTGTCCTAGGTAGAAGTAGTGGTCTACTTTCCTCAGTTTTGCATCTTTGATTTTAACAGTTATATCTCTATCTCTATGTGATTATTGCACATGATTTTTGTTTTACTGAAGTTCATGCGTAGGCCAACCTTTTTGCTTCATTCGTTTATTCCATCTAGCATTAGTTTGAGGGTGTGTGGGTTCTCTACGAAAAGGACAATGACGTCTGCAAACCTGAGATTGTTCAGATATTTGCTGTCTATTTTGATTCTTCTATTCTCCTAGTACAGGTTCCAGAAGATCATCTTGAGGAAAGCTGTGAAGAGTTTTGGTGAGCTGGTATCGCTTTGTCTTACTTTTTTCTGGAGCTGGAAGGGTTCAGAGTCTTCATGTAGCCTGATAAAGGAGTTGTTGTAGTTGTATATATGTTGTGGCACTTTGACGTATACAGGGTCAACACCTTGTAGAGTGATGGCCTCCATGACTAGGGGAATTTTTATAGAGTCGAATGCCTTCTTGAAGTCCATAAATGCTGCAGCAAGTGACCTTTTGTATTTTGCTGCTTTCTTTTTCAGCTGATTTATTGAATGGAGATGGTCTATAGTCGTGTAGCTTCTTCTGAATCCACACTGTGGTTGGTTTTCATCTAGTGTTTTAGTGAACCGTTTGGTGATGATTTTTCCGAAAAGGTTGTAAATGCAGTCGAGTAGGCTTATAGGCCTGTATATATTGAGGTCTTTGGAGTTTCTTTCCTTATTTAGAAGCATTATGATTGCCGTCTTGCAGTCTCTCGGGAAATGCTCAGCCTCACATTTTTTTGGCCTTGTCTTCGGGATCAAAATGTAGTATCTGTTCCACGGCACAGACCGAGGAATCAGTACTGACACTTGCCCGTCGAATGGGCCGGAGATTGTGTGTAGGTTGGCATCAAAGACCGAATGCGCCGGTGCAAGCGTTGGCCAATGAGGTTACACTAAGGCCGCGTTTGTTAAGCGCATCGGGAGGCCTTTGGACTCGTCCTTAGGCTCGCCCATTACTACTCAGCCCAGCTGCAGGGTCTGTGTTTCCCCGGGGCAGCACTGCTCCATTGAACTTAAAGGAGCAGGTCCCCTGGTGGATGCTTTCGCAGGTGACTTTGTCTAGCCATTACGATGAGCTTTTCAACGGTAAATGCATCGGCTAGAGCCATTTTTGGAAGGGTTGTTCCTATTTCTTCCCACGTTAAGCCCGACCTTGTGTCACATATTGCTGTGGTGGGACAGTGATTAAATAGATGCCCCACGACAGAGACCAAGGCGCGGGTACTGACACTTTCTCGTCGAATGGGCCGGAGATTGTGTTAGCCAATGAAGTTTTACTGAGGCTGCACTTTGCTATGCGCATCGGGGAGCCTTTGGTACTCGTTCTTCGGCTCTCCCGTTATCAATCGGCCCAGGTGCAGGGAATATGGTACCCCAGGGCAGCACTGCTCCATTGCACTTAAAGGAGCAGGTCCCCAAGTGGACGTTTTCGTGGCGGAGGTTGTTTTAGCTTCTACGGTTGCTTGGCAACCAAAGTCGCATCAGTTGGCGCAATTTATTTTCCCACGTTAGGCCCCGACCTTGTGTCACATTTTGCTGTGGTAGGACAGTGAATAGCATGTTCCTCTTTTATCATTTCTTCCATAGCATAGGCGATATTATGTGGTTTAGACTTATGAACACTATGTAGGGGAGACAATCGGGGATGGTTCCTGTCCAAAATTTAATCAATTCACGCACATTGTATTTTTCACCCTTCCCCGAATTATCTTTGAAATATATTGATAACTTTTGGAAATATCATGTTGAGAGTCATAAATGTGCACATATAAGGAATTAAAAGAAAGAAAACGAAAAATATCCATAAATCAGAAAAAAGTGCACCGTGATCCACCCTCTTTACCCCCATACCCTATTGTCCTATCTTCCAAAAAGACGTGACATTCCTGCAATATTACATGGTTTTGAATTGAACTTGGATCCGCTCCAAAATTTAGATATCCATTGATTATTGTTCAGCTCTCCACGGAACATCATTGAAATTTAATGAGAATTTTCTCGAGATAGAAGAAAAATCAGCAAAGTCATGTGATTCTGATATATAACTATGATGTAATGGAAATAATTGAGCCTGGATCTGATCCAAAATTGAATCAGTCCTCCCGTAGCTTATTACCCTCTTTCCCAAAAATTCCATGGCGAACTTACAGAGATATTGTGTGGACAATATGAAATTATGTGGTTTGGACATGTAACTACGACGTAGAAGAGATAATTGTGCGTGGATTCACATCAGAATTTAATCAGCTCTCACGGAGATCCGACCATCCACAGAATTGCATAGAAATTCATTGAGAACTGTTTGAGATATCGTATGAAATCATGAGCAAATGCATCAATGTAATTGAGGAAAAAAAACGGAAAGTGTTTCTCAATCAGAGAAAAAATTCCCTTTCTACCCTCTTGCCCACCTTTCAAAAAAATTTAATTGAAATTCACGCAGTATTTTCGGAGATGTCATTTGGATAGACAGATCACCAGACAAATTAATAAAAGCATGAACTAATAGACGAACGGACACGATCAAAAACGACTTCATTGAACGAGTATTTTACCCGAAGAAATATTGGTCAGCCCAAATAAGCTAAGTATGCTTAAAAGAAATATTACCGCAATTATATAACATGGCAACACACACACATACACATACAAACACATGAAACCATATACACTCACATTCAAACACACATTTACATACATATATAGTTTCTGTTATTCTCTTCAAATGACTGCCTTTTTCGCATTTGATTTTATACTCAAAGAAAACCTTTTTTACACTCCGATGAATATGATAGAATTAAACAGAAGTCATGCATATCCTTCCTTTCATCATGACTGCGACTGTGACAATTTCCTTCGAGTTAACTCTGAGACTAATTAAACATATTATGATTTATGGGACTGATCTATTTAAATCAGGTTTATAAACTTATCGAATACTTCATGCGTGAAAGATATTATCTTTTTTCGACAATTTTTTTTTCACTTTCTATGTATATACACTTTAAAATTATGTGTTATGACACGGATATACATATATATATATATATATATATATATATATATATATATATATATATATATATATATATATATATATATATATATATATATATATATATATATGAATAACAAATGTGTCAATTTGAAATTGTTCATTTCTTTTCATACAAATGCATGAAATAGATTACTTTTAGTGCTGAATTGATCCCTCATTTTAAACACAAAATTGGCGATTGTGCACGTTATTTTCTATATTGGTGCGTACATGTCATTATCATAAATTCTCTCGCATATATAGCAGAGGATAGATTTATCCGATTCTTCTCATAAGTATCAAACTCAAACAAAAGTAAGCTAATGGTACATAAAACTCAAATATCAACATTAATATCTTGAAGTTAGGCCGAGCAATCAACGGACAGAATTTCAAAGACTGTCTTTGAAGCCCTCCGAAACCGTTACATATATGTTCATCATCTGGCTAAAAACATCTGTGTTTCGGAAATCGCCTCCAGGTAAGGGACATAATCCTGCATTACCAACGCGCCCGTCAGCAAAAATGCGTTTCAGAACTATAGAATAAATTGTTTCATCACAAACACTAAGTGGCTGAAGAAATAAAAACCACCCCAGTATTCTTCGAAACATCCATCAGTAATCCGATATATTGGAAAGTTAAAAATCGGCTCAAAGGTTGACTCGCCAGTATCGGATCATAACTTCTTTTTGCTCAACATTGCAGTAGCCATTAAAGATTTTGAACCGTTGGGGTTCAAGATAAATTTTGACAATTCTTCCAAAGAGCAATGTGAGTTTGCCATTTTGATCTCCTGGATTAATTATGAACAAGATTTTAGAATAATGTTTTAGGCTTTCTAAAAAAATTATTTTCTAGAGATTTAGCATTGAGATCCATAATCATTGTTATGTTGTCATACAATTTTGCTCTCCATGCGTAGTGTTCTCTTCTTAACTCTCACGAACAAGTGATTATAAACGAGATATCTGTTTGTTCAAATATTTATGTCAAGTACTATATTCATATATACAAATATATATGCATATATGTATATACATATATAAATATATATATGCACATGTATGAATATGTACACACACACGCACACACATACACACACATACATATGTGTATATAGTGAGTGAGAGAGGCTGCTTTCAAGTTGCAAGTTGTTGAGAGCAAAAGCAATGGGATTAAGACACCCGGTCAGAGGGTATTGAGTTGGGTTATATATCAGCAAGAACAGTAAATTATAAAAGTAATTTAGTCAACTACTGGAAAGCACCGAAAAAAACAACAACAAATCTTTGCTGTGTCAGCAAATTCGATGTAACAAAATTGTATTGCTTGCTAATTCCCGAATCAAGTCTGCATTTGAGAGCATTCTCATCTGTACAAAATGAATATGACTTCATCTTCGAGGCAACCTCACGGCTTTAAGCACACTAAAAATACAGGGTTACTTTGAACAATCAACTTAACACATGAAGGAATGCAATCTCCTCTGATACTTGACTTTAGTTTAAATCTAAAATGGACAAATATGAGTATTTAGAAAACTGCAGCAAAAATAATTTAAAAAGAAAGTTATTACTGCATGTTTGGATTTTTTGCGTCTACCAAACTCAGTGAAGCTTTAACAAACACGCACTTGAATACTTATAGTTCTTTTTAACAGGCATGCATTTTTGAGTTATTTAGTTTTGAGTAAAATGTTCCAAAGAAATTTTTCATATCTGTCTTTCGTTTTCTCTCCCAGGGATTGTTCATGACGGGGGTCAGCAGCAGTTCTTCCTTTGTTATCCGGATTGCGTATTAATTGGTGAACAGTAAATTAGATAAATAGCATAAAAAGCTTGAAATAATAGAATTATACAATGGAGTATATTTAGATATATATTGAATCTAATCAATGAACAACGCGCGTCAAGGAAAACAATTGTGCATAACCGAAAACGCCCATTAGTAATAAAATAAGTCAATTTAGTCAAAAACTCATTTCAATCAGAGCACTTTTTTAATATATTAAAAAGACATAAAGAACCCTCGGAACATAAAAACTATACACAGCATCCTAATATTTGCTTGTGAGCCAATCAAAATCCCTCCCAGGGCCGTATATAACCTGCTGGCCGTAAGTTGCCTACTCCTGGTTTATGGCCTGCTTATCGGGCGTTTTGATTGTAATGTTAATTAAAACTGCGTCATGTCCTCCATAGTTGAAATTTTGAAAAAATAAAATTGAGCATGTATGCCTTTTGGCACGGTTGTTTTCAGCAGGTGAGTTGCTTATGTACGTCGAGTATGACTTATGAAGGCTTTATTCACAATTCAATTAGCAGATATAGTCCGTCGGTTTTTGAAACTACACAAAAAACATTAATCATAAAAAGGCAGTGTTAAGAGAACTGATAGTTTTTTCTCAGAATCACTTCTTTGTAAACAACATCAAATCAACGCACTGTGTATAATTTTAATGAATCTACCCTATCGGTCGCATGTTCGATCCCTGCAGCAATCCATTGTGATATATATATATATATATATATATATATATATATATATATATATATATATATACTAATGGATCAAAGTATAGTTACCAGTGATATGTGGCAAGTATGGCAGCTAATGCCCCACAAAAGCTGTGCATATCAGAATTGGGTGCATATAAGCTAGTAAGCCAGCAAAGAATACTTCATTCTTATGTGTTGGATGCGTTGAATAAACAAATTTGAGTGATTGATTTTGATAAAGGTAAGACTTTTATGACTAGAAGCCGAAGTCAGAGCAATTCTGCCGGGTGCTTTGTTCAAGGAAAATTATCTACTAAGGACAATGCAAAGGGTAAGCAAGGCTCATCGATGCCGGAAGTGGACATGACTCTTTCTCAGGTGTGCTCAAACTAAAGTGCTAATGGCTCAAATAACAGATTGTTTTGCTCATTTTGGAGGAGGCTTTACACGGTCAATAGTTTGATCGTGATCTTTTCTCTTCATTGAATATTGATCCTTCGATACAATTAATAGGGGGATTAAATTAACAGGAAGGGGATTATGTTAAAAAAATACTACTTATTTAGGATAGATACTTTTTCATCATCAGGCTAGAGACTTATAGCCGTGGTAACACAAGATCAATAATTGAGTCATCCACAGACAGCTGTTTCGCTGTATTACAACTCTTCAGTGTGGCTATAGACAATCCATTATCCATCCAGTACCACGTGTTAGACCCGGATGTGTGCAGTTTACCCCTGCCCAACCCAGAACTGGACGGTCAGTAAGAATGAATTTAAGTGATATATCCAATTACGTGCAAATCCCCATCCACCAAAGTGCTCTATTTCAGACTTGGAAGAGCATTGCTAAATAGCTTATAATAAACAAATTATCTTACCTGAAGAGTGCTCAACCCAAATTAAGGGAGTATTAATTATGATAATATATATATATATATATATATATATATATATATATATATATATATATATATATATATATATACACTCCAACTTCAAACAAGACAGAAGTGTATCGATCTTGCTGGAATGTTTAGATAACAGGATAATGAAGCTGCTAAGTACAGAAGTATTAATAAGACTACAGATTCTAACCCAAAATACGTTTGAAATCAATGGAGGACATTTCCTCCAGATTAAAGGTGGTACTACGGAAACTATCCTAGCTTCGTCGCACGCAATTATGCATATGGAAAAATTTGAAGAAACATGCATGAAACATCATTAACGCATGTTCCACAAAAAAATTTATCGGTTATATTCTTATATATATATATATTTAGGATGAATTAAGACAATGAATGCCTAGACAACTTTGATATGTAACTTGAGTCTATCAAATATGAATCCAAACCATCAATTGCCTTTTTAGACCCATTAATATACATTGATGAGAACAGAAAATTACAATCATCACTTTATACAAAATCCATCGATATTCACAATCTCCACTTCGAATCCTCTCATCCAAAACACTTCAAAGGAAACCTTCCTGTCTCACAGGCACTTAAACTTTGATCTTTTTCATCAAACATGATGGCAAAATGAACAATGACAGATAGAATCTAATCGAAAAAAAAAAACAAAAAAAAAACAAACAAATAAACAAAGCTATTACGATCCACAGAGAACGTTCTTTGATATCAACGGGAAGAGAAAAAATTCTAATCACATCCTTCTCCTAAGTACATTTAATGATATTCTTCGTCCACTAATCCAGATAACTGAGAACTTTTGGGACATTCTTAAACTGAAACCAGATTTGAAAGATAGACATCAAGGATCAGATATGCTTGCTTACTGCAGACCTCAAAATATCAAAGAAATAATAGGTAGCGATAGAATATCAAATAACAATGTTACATACAAGAAAACATTATTAAAACGGTTCAATTTTGCTCACTGTCTAACAGAAAGAAGTAGCCTATGCCGCAAAAACTTACATGCACTAACACATTTACAAGTTCAACAACTAAAAAATTTACCAAAAAATACCACGGGTCTGATCGTCGGTACAAAAATATGATTTGCTTATTAGAATATATACGGTGTTCTAAACAATAAATGGGCAAATCAGAGTGGCCTTTCAACTACAGATTAAATCATATATGTATAGAATTAAATTATTAGACCAAAACAAACTATCTCCAATGATATAACTCTTTGAACTAGCAAACTATTACTTCAGCATTGATGCAAAATTTATCATGACTGAAGAATAGAAAAGAAGCAAGTCTAATAACAACACATCTTCTCAAGAATTTCACAAGGATAAATAGATTGTACGTCAACAAATATCGTCGAATGGCTTAAACAATGAATGAAATCATCTTCAGAATACCACTGCTTTGACATTATGAATTAAGACGTAACACTTTAAACTTCTGGGACATTTATTTCAGTACACAAAGAGTATGCAGATTATTTAAACAGACACACATCTCAGGAACAAATCTGCATAACCTCTTGTAACTTTAATATTCACGGTGAATTAATAAAACTGCAAAGCGTTTTTAAATTTATAATTTTAAACGGACATATAGTTACATGAGCGCTATTTACTTTCCTGATTCAATCTCTTTTATAGCGTTTCAATTGCCCTTAACGAATTTTTTTAAACGAGATCATGAGAATGTTTGAGAACAAAATCATTTGTACATAGAGCGCAAATATACGAGCATTCAAATAAAAGTTAGTCTAAATTCTACATAGAAATCTCTGAAATGACACAGAAAAATGGAGAAGCTTTTAAATGCTCTGTATATAAAGTTATATATATAAAGTTATATGTATAAAGTTATATATATATATATATATATATAGATATATATATATATATATATATATATATATATATAAAGTTATATATATATATATATATTTATATATATATTGAGAGAGCTAGATAGCTAGAGAGATATAGACAGACACACACGTATACATTTTTCATATGCATACATGTATACACTGTATATAAGCGCCTATGCTAATTAGAAATCGACGCATATCACTGATGGAGTCATAACCGGGACTATATACGTGTAAAAGTAAACATATGTATAACAGACTGGGTTGTGGCCTCCAGCACGTGCAGAGGTAAAACATGGAAAAAAGAAAGAAGAGTAAGGCAACAGCCAACGATACACAGGGTATTAACTCTAGCGTGAATAGCGTCAATGCAGCAGTCACGAGCTAATCACCTGTTAGAATCTTTTCCTCATCTACAACCAACGCCATCTTCTCTTTCTTATATAAAAAGAAAGGACCTTAGACTCTTGGAGTAAGCAGCAGGTCGTGAATGTTATGTATTTTTTTTTTTTTGCGATTAACTCTCTTCAAAAAGTATTAAGTAAATTAACGCAACACGTGGAAGAAAAAAGAAAATATGGCTGGTGTTTACGCCAATACCTATATCACTGAATTAGGTTTAATAAAATACAGAATCAGCAAAATAAATAACCTGTTTTCTTTTTTGTTTTTTTTTTCTTCTGCTAACTATCAACTTAATTGGTAAGAGGCATCATTTTACCGTATGTTTTTTTTTTTTTAAAGAAATAACTCTACTCGTTTGGAATTTGTCCACGATACTTTTCAAATTTCTGTTGGATTATTCATCAGGCCGGAATTTTGCCGGTCTGGTTGAAAATGCTTCATTATTGACTCTAAAGCATTGTGATCTAATATAATTTTGGAAAATGTTAAATTTTGAATTATAAAATAACGCTGTTGTAGTGCATTTCTCTTTCCATAACACACAAGTTATCTTACTGGACATTTTATCAGGCTTTTGTATTTTTACGGATTTTCTGTTCCATAATCGATGTGGTTTGTGCACGTATGTTGCACCTTCAAATCATTAGTTTGATGTTTCCTACTCATTCTGCTCTAGTAGTGTCTGTACCCTTGACTTTCAAACTCGTATTATTGGATACGTACTCCAGATTAAGATTCTCCTAAAGTATATTTCGTTTCAGATTGCCTCGACACTAACTGCAACCAAGTCAAACATGATGCTGAATAACATGCTTCGCAAGCCAAATGTATTTTCTACCTACGACCAAAGTCGATGTTCAAACTCAGGTACAAGCAAAGATCTTGACCGTTCGTATTCAAACAGATAGTTCTTCTCATTTGGTGAATTAGGGCAATGCCATCTTCAATTTCTCTCCTCTGGTTTGGTTAAGTTTAGTAATAAATTCAAAATTCGCGTTATTTCCATGTATTCCATTGAAAAAGTCAGTCGGTAACATGTGTTTGTAATGGTTTCTTTGCAAAGGTTTGGTCGTAGAATCCAAAGGAGATTCCATCTTCTTTTCCTTACGTACCACGACTAATTATAATCATAAGTTTTCATAAGTTTCGGCACAGAGCCATAAGTTTGTACACACTGCGACAATTGAACTCATTACTCAATATTATTTATCTGCCAGACCAGTTTACTCATTGTCACACGAAGACGAGGAACATTGCAAACGTAGACTAATATCTCGATTTCCGTACGTAAAAAACGAGATATAGTGAGAGACGAACCTTGCAAACTAAATAGCCACCAAAACTGAATACATATCTAGGCATCAGTGAGTAACCATCATCATCATCATCGTCATCATCATCATCATCATCATCATCAGTCTTTTAACCTCCGTCGTTGGACATAGACCTTCCCAAGGATTCACCACACTTCTCTATTATGGGCGTCGCGGAGCCAGTACTTTCTGAATTTGTCTAGCTCGTCCCTCCATCTAATATTCTGCCAGCCTCGGTTGTGCATGTGGTCTCGGGGGATCCATGTCGTGAGTTGCAATGTCCATCGGTTGTCTGCCATTCTTGCAACATGGCCAGCCCACTGCCATTTAAGATTTTTTATGGATTCTATGATGTCTCTGACTCTTGTCTTTTCTCAGATGTACTGTGCTGTCTTTTGGTCTCTTCATTTTAGGCCCAGCACAATTCTTTCATGTGCACGTTGCATAGTTCTCAATTTGCGGATTGGTCTCTTGGTTAGGTTCCATGTTTCAGTTCCGTAAGTGACTATTGGGAGAAGGTGTTGGTTATACACCCTTCTTTTTATATTAATGGTATTTTCTTATTTTTGGAGGTTGAACTTGCTCTGCCAAAGGCTTGCCATCCCAACCATATGCTTAGTAAGCAGTAATAATGTGAATGTTAGAAATGGTAGCTGAAGGATACCGGTCGTTTATTAAAACAAATTCCATTCAACTGAAAATATCAAAAAGAAAACAAAAGTTTTTTTCGGTCGCATGAAGCGAATTGTACTATCAATTTTGAGATCTGCTCACTCCCCGAATAAGTTTGTAGTATTTCAATATGCACGTGTTATCATTGGGGTGGATACAAGTTTTAACGTATTATACAAATCCTGCCGTGATATCATGCGGTTGCAATAATCTAGTTTTAAGAAAGAGTGATTTTGCTAATTTTTATTGCTGAAAGCGTTCTTAACTTTAACAGTTCTGGCCATCCAGCAACATAAAAATAACATTTGAAGACCTCAGAGGCATTGTAATGCGGTTCTCTGTAATAATTCACCCGAAAAAAATCATTAGTGCAGTCCACATTCATAAAAAGCATAGAATAAGATTCAACATTAAAACCATCTAAACGATCTTGTGATACCCAATTCACTAGAATTGATATAGTTGCACGCGAAGTTGTTTTTCCGAAAGTTTCCAACTGTTAAACCATGAAAAGAATTATTTTACTAAAGATGACTGAGAAATCGAAACAAAAATGTTTATTCCTTGCGCTGAGAAAACCCATATCTTTATGATAAAATCGAATAGCACCTCTACATGAGTTGAAGGAGGGAATTAATCCGTCTAAATGATTTTACTGGTCTGTATGTTTCGATTTTTATTCAAGTTTTATTCAAAAGATTTCATTGTCTACGCTTGAGAATTCGTTCATCCCACAGCTGCACAGGTGAGGATTGGTGTGTTGGCAAATTTTCAATGAGGTGAGGGGCCGGTACAATATACTTTACAGGTAGGAAACTTTCTGAATTAAATTCCTAATGGACCACACGTGTTGTTAGTCACTCAATATAAACCGTCACGTGACAAGCGTCTCTGGGCAGCATGCCATCTTGAGGGTTGATCAGTTAAAAGGAAATCGAAAAAAAAAGTTAGTTAATAGATGTATTACTCTCTGGCCTTCTATTAGGTCGTGATCAACAGAAAACAAGTTCAAATTTTCAAAAATCATGCATGAAAATTTCTGGACCCATAGAAAGGTACTAATTTAGCGAAGACTTACATTGCAAATTGAGCCCCCTCCCACGATAATCTATGTGGTTGGTGGGACCGGAAAGGACAAAATTTAGTAGACAAAATGAGAAAATATTTCAATTTTCATCCTCCTAGCTTTGTTGGTGCAGCCTGTACGCTTGGCACATACATACAAGCAATGTTGACAGTTTGGGGTAACGATTGGATATGGCTCATACGTGATAAGGCCCTGTCGAAATGCAGGCTTGATGACTTGTGACAACTTGCTCTGAGCAATGGTAAAAGAGAAATCTTTTGCAGCATCACCCCCCAAAAGGTTTAGGAAGTGAGAACGCCTTTTAGAGATACTTTTCTCAAGATATATCTATCAAAATCAAAGATGTCCTAAGGGGTGTAGAAATGATCAATTTCTGTGATGAAACGAAAAATATGAGTAAAATAAATTTCCAAATGATTTTATGAATTCGTTGCAGTTATCTACAAGGTTTATTAATGAAAAGGAACAATTAACGCGACCATTCTAAAATTGGATTGTAAGAACACCAGCAGTATGAGACACATAGACAGGATTTCATGTAAAGCAGCTTGTTCCAAATCGTTTCTTAGAACTAAATAGTTGAAGCCATGATATCCCGGTAGGATTTAAATAATACGTTTAAACTTGTATCCACTCTAACGATAGCATATATATTGATACATAATAGATATTGAAATACTAAACGTAAATACTTGAAGTAAGTGGATCTCAAAATTTTGAATGCTCATTTAGCGAGTAAAAAGATGCAGCATGTTTATATGATTGAAACAGTTTATCATATTATATTCACCTCTCTTTTGCAAGAAACCTCAAGCAAAATATCAATTTCATAAGCATTTTTAGTCGACTGTGAAGATACATTCTGACCTCGCTTACACAAGAATTTGTAATAGGAATATTATCTAATTAATCTAACATCTACTGAAAAAATTCTGTCCATGTGTTTTTTCTGCGTGTGCGCACTCTATAACTCTATAACTGGCCATCATACGAGATTGTCATTCACACTGTACATCATTCAGCTATCAAGATAATGCAATGTCTTGTTTGAAGTTGTTTGAATCAGTGGTTCACGATAAATTCAAAAAGAATAAATACAAATTTACAGATCATATATCTTTCTTGATACTTTCATTGGATTATTTCCTTTGTTGTGGGCTTTTTTGTGTTAGTTTAATTTTATCATCTAAAATGAAAACATCGAAGAAAAATTACCAAAAATTTCCGAGTCGTAGTTTTGTATGACAAACGGAAATTATTTTACATGACATTTATAGCAAGCTGTTCGACACCTCATAAATCACGACCCCTTCCAACCATGCACCTTTGAAACAGGCACCGCCCAAGTAATTCAGAAAATCTCTTATTACGTAATTATTACATTTTCCAGTCGATGCAGTACGTAAGAGTTGTTCACCGGCCAAGATACGACGAAGATCATTGGTTGAAAAAAATCCACACCTGTACACCTACAAAGTGAGGATTTTAATGTGCAAAAAAGACCTTTAATTTCATTATTTCAGTCTGTAACCAAATCTAAATAATCAATGTCTGATTAGATTAACTCAGAGGCAAAATTTTGGCGAGAGTTTGGCCAGACCTTTCTTCATGTTAAGAAAAGCATCAGATTGAGCGCGGTTCTGTGCTTTAATCATGATACAACACTACCCTACAACAATTCATCAAATGTTTTTTCCCGTCTGTTTGTCTGTTTGTGACTGCGTATACAGGAACTACGCAATTTATCCACTTGAATTTTTTTATACGGAATCATGGGACTCTTTGGCATATTCTAGTATATTAGTTTTTTGAAAATCAATAAGGAGGATATTAATAGTGTTGGTCTGAATGATGATCTGATTTCCATCTATATATATAATACTAAAAGTCTGATTCTATTTATCTATATGTAACATCTTAATAACCAAAACGGTGCATTGTAGCCAGATGTATCGAACTAAGGTATCCAAAAAGGCCGTATCAAGTCACTCAACAAGAAATGAATAACACTCCCGCCTGTAGGGTTGTTAATCAGATAGTACAAGGTGATAAATTATCATAATCGTTATTGTCATTTTTCTTTCAATACATTAGTATGTTCACATCACTTCGGTCGGTGTCGCTGGGAATCGGATGAAAAGAAGATTTCTGAAATGTTCTGAACCATTCTCAGTATTACGCTATGGTCAATCAGGACTAGTGTCCACATCCCGATTGTTATAGTTACAATTTTGTACCCAACGGCTTTATTCCATTGTCCATAAAGGTGGATTATTCACATTCCACTGCTTCAATTAAGCGATATCTGATATCATTTATTTGGTCGATGTGATACCGTTTCTGCCTTTACCACTGAAACAGAGTATATGACTTACACTGCTTGACGCGGCACTGAACTCTCTACCAGGTAACTACATACAATTCAATCAACCTGTTATCCAATAAGATATTGCTATGTAAGAAAATCTGGGGGTGGAATTGTGTAGCCTTGACACTCCATTCCTCACCAAACATGATTAGCCATGCCTGATTCTAAAGTGTCACCATAGATTACTGCTTGAAGGGGGTTCTTCAGCACTACTGCTGGAATACTAAACCACTAGTCTCGCCTTGTATTCTCTGCCATAACTGCATGGAATGGTATTTTGGTCATTTTTTTTTTTTGATGGAGTTTTAATTTTGGTTATGTATTTCCAGAAGGTAGATCTGCTCTTGAATTGCGCTGTGTGATGATGATCATAGATCATTCGAATACCTTTCCAACATACTTCTGATGTACGTTAGATTGACCGTGTCAGTTTTCAAACTCCTTTATTAATCATCATACCTCTGCTTGTGAAGGTTCAAGTTATACAAGCTTGTTACTCTGAATAGTGTTTCTTCATACTGATTATTTCCCCTTGGTAAGTGTTTGAATAACCATATAAATTTGTTCGATATAGTAGACGACAGACGTTCTCTTTCCGTGGGTGGTCAGAGACGTTCAGGTATTCCCCAGTGGTCGTTGGCTTACAATATCCAGATGTCTTGAACTTAAGCTCCGATTAAGTTATTTATACATTCAGGATGGCCAGTCCATTGCCCGCTTCCTTTTTCAACCACGAACTGTATCGATGTTCTTTTTTTTTCTTGTTGACCGGGTCAAGCAGTTCTCTTGCATCTTCTTGAAGGAGCTAGTGTAGCTTCTATTTTATAATCTCTCTAAACCATTTTTCTCATAGTATTCCGTGTATTCCTCGACATCATTGTGGATAATGATATATGTAAACCCCAATTGGAAGTATGCCATCTGTATAAAAAACGCCAACATCTCCTTTAAGTTTATCGGTATACTAATACCTTCCTAGGGAAGAGGTCAGATTCCATTCTATCCCAAATAATCCATAGGGCCTCATCTCTGGGAAAAATGGTGAAAAGATCTTACGAACTCTCTATCCTAAAATGTATTTAGGATTGTGGTTCCACCTTATCTACTCAGAAATTTGTAAATAGAAAACTAGATGAACCCCCCAAACTGATTATAATTCTGTTGAATTATCTTAATTCTTGGGAGCCCTTACAGATGTATCATTCTACGGGGTTTTGATGTCTATCCCCCGCCCTTTTTGTGATGTTCGGTTGTGAACATCTGGCTCTCTCCAGGGCCTGTCACTTTCCATCTCAATACTTTGGTCTGTGTCTTTGCGATTTTCAAGGCTCCAATTGGGCCGGTCATGTCCTAGTATGGGATTTACCTCACTGTTGTTATGAAGTTGAAACAACTGTTTTGTACTTTTTCCTCAAAGGCAATTAGCAAGCGTTTCCTTATATCGATCTGCTTCCACAGGTTGATGCAAATACTTACACACAAGTACCCTGATCAGTGCAGCTTCTATTAGTGTGGAATTTGATGTAGTACGGTTGAGGTGTTGATCTACAATTAATGTAACTAAGTATAAGCTGAAAAAGCACATTCAGTTGTGATTAAACAATGAATAGTGCGTTTTTGGAAAGTAAAGAAAAACCAGGAAGGATTCAACTGCACCGAGTAATCTGTACTTAGTTGTCTTTGGCCCAATAAGATTTCTGATTAGATATTTTTTTCGAGTGAAGGCAGAAGCTTGACCGATAAATTTACAAATAAGTTCCTTTACTTACGATGGAATATTTTCTCAGTGATGAATATTATTTACTTATATCGACAATTATGCTTATATTACTCGGATTTCGCTCATGAAAAGAAATGATGAGATAATATCGATAAGAGAATGACAAACTTATTCTTAACAAATTACACGACGCTTTTGATTGAATTGGAGGAAAAAAATTGAATTCTCAGATTCATAAGGTTAATATTTAATCGCTAATAGAAGATAAAGTTATTTTTATACACATATACGTGAATGCGTCCGCGCGCGCACGTGTGTGTGTGTGTGTGTACAATCATATGTATGTAAACAAGTAACTATAGATAGAATCATTCACTTTTTTTTTCTTTTTGTAAGACCCTGAGAGAAACGCAGTTTTAATTTCAGCCACTTCCTTCCTATATGTATGGTTGCGTTGGCGCGTCCCACACGCATAACATTGTGTGACTTAAAATTATGGACGCTTTAAGCAAACTGAAGTCATCAATGTCTTCCGGTCAAAATAGTTGTCTTGGGTCATATTTCGGAGGTAAGACCAGCAAGTTCTCTACTTCCGCGTTTTCTGCACACACAAAAAAAATTATACACACGCATGCATACACATAGGAGTAAAGATCATCCGTGCGTATGTGCGTATGTGTGTGTGTGTGTGTGTAGTTCAGTTCATTTCCGGGGAATTCCTTGCAGAATGCGGTCACATAAGATATGCATCGGATATGGAAAGGGTAATACTTAAGCCAGCATATGATCCAAGTGTCATGTGTTTTTTATTGTCCCACTCTCTACTTCCGATCTTTTCTGCTACCCCCTCCATCCCACATACCCCCCTCTCTCCCTCACTCTCTCTCTCACTTCATCGCCTGGAGAGAGATTGGGTGCAGGATTGGTTTGGGAAGTCCGTTTGGGATTGTTAAGTTTTATTATGTTTATATTAAATTCCAATGTTATTTAGGAGATATAGTATGACATGTAATGAAATGTGTCCTTCGTTAGACGTGTTTCTATTCAAAAATAGTAAATACAAGCCTGATTGCTGCATGGTAAAACTCCACTCCTACTTCCGACTGATGAGGATTACAGTATTCCTTGTGATGTATATTTGATAATATATACATTCATAGATATGGTTTGGCTTGGTCGATAAGAGAGCTGGCTACCGATTAATTGGCCGTGATATCAAATCACGGCAAGGAACTCACAGAATGAAATAATCTCTTGCCTATATCTAACGTAAGTTTTCGTAAACATCTGAGACTTGTCATTTTGGCTCAGTCGGTAAGAGAACTATGCATGCTGTCATTTCAAATCAAAGTAAGGGGAATTTCATTTTACACATCAGTTTTGTTTAACATGACATACTGTGAAGTGTTTACTCTCCTAAATTTGGTGAGGATTGTTCGTGTTACTGTAGAAAAATAAAACGTCAACTCTGGACAAGGACTGCAGTTTTACTATTTATACAAGTGTTTTATCAAGATGTCTTCAATTTTTTTGAGAGACACAAATTAATATTCAGACACTGTTTTTGTAAAAGGTGTGTAGCAATAGAGTTCTAGCCATATAGTCCATGAGTTTCAGCCCCAAATTCAACTTTTTGGTGTCACTCAATGTGGCAAAACTTGATTATATTTTTTTTCACCTGAAGTATATATTTTCTTTCATCCAGGGATATCAAGGACATACTCATCGGACAATAATGATTCAAAAAATGTATGGTACACCTATATATCAGACTGTAGTGATTGTAGGCCTTAAAATAAAAGCCATGAGCCTAGATAAGAATTTTAACTAATTTGTATTATTGTGAAGCAAATGAAAGAAAAACATGCAAATTATGATACAATCATGACATTTGGTGCGTTTGCTCTCCGTACATCCGATTGGTCACAATTTTTCCCGATGGGTAGGTGGAATAAAGTACAAGAGTGAAAAGACCAAAGCGTCCCAGGATGTACTGTTCAATACACTGTTTAGATAATGACACAAATCACATAAGAAATCTGATTCATTGGAAACTCTACTGAGAGCAAATAAAGACAACGGATCAATCCTTGCTGAAGACTTCGTTGGAAGAAGACTTGAGAAAATCCAGGAGACGTAGTTCCGACACATCGAGACCAAAAGTATATTTCGTGACAAACGTAGAAAGGATTTGAAAGGTAAAAGTGCAAAAGAGGGTCTGACACAATGCAGTGATTTGAGAGCTGATTGTGCTTTTAGGAAAGTTGCCGTCAGGAAAAGCTATACAAAGTGGTTAGCCTAAGTCAGTTGTTAGTCAGTAGAAGATTCTGCAATACTGTCGAGTGTATATAAAGGTTATAGATACAGACAAAGACATTGATTGAATCACTATGGACCAAACAGTATCCCTCTATGAGGCGGCAGGAAAAATGACATTTCATGATGGGCTTACTTACATTAGGGAATAACTGATGGAATATCACACAGTGATATCCTTCACAGATCTGGCCACTATTCTGTTGACAGAAATGTTCGAAAGTGGTATTCCACATCTGACACATTCCACAAAGAAAGAGCTACGTCGAAAGATTGGAGCTGAATGTTTGTAATCTGTAAAATTGGTTATACCCTACCAGACTGACAATGGATGTACCTGTGAATGTTCAGGAAAAATCAGGAACTCAAAGACGGAAGGTATACAAATCGAGTAGTGACAAGGATATCATCACAAAAGTGACAATGGTGATCAGAGGTTGTATTCAGAACCATGATATTCCTAAAGCATGGTCACTGCATGCGTCGGGGAAGATGAAATGTTTGTACATCTCTTGAGGAGTTTTTCCAGATACCCCGGACAGGTATATTCACAGTAGGTAAGAAACCATCTCAATGGGTGCAACGGCCCACAGCTTCATTCAGTCATGGTTTAGTTAATACTATTACCTGTGGCTACCGAACGTATTTTGTTGCCATGTCACTCGCTGATACGTGATATTAACTCATGTAATGAACAGATTGACAATGGTGTTTTATAATTCCAGTGTGAGAAGAAATTAACCCAACCCTTTGTCTTCTAAGAAAAGAACAAGTGGGGATCCCACCACCAAAAAAGCGTCAAGCCTGGTCTGTTGAAAACATTAGCGTGGGGCAATATACAGACAAGGGGAAACATTTAGCGCTGAAGCGACATCACACAGTGAATGGAATTGCTGTGCAAGCAAAGTCTATATTCATGATCATCCTGCTGAGACCATAGCTCTGGCTTACATCCTCCAAACTAGAAAAAAAAAGAAGAAGCATTTGAGCAGTAGAGATGGTACTTCTCATTTACAAAGCTGGAGAGTGTGCCAATCCTCCAGTTGTACAGACGATACTGATCGTACCGCTTTTCTACAGGATGCAGTGAACAGAAACCACATGAGCCTGATGGTTCGTCTTTCCAACAAAAATGTCTGTAGCGGCACTGGGTTCAACATCCTCGCCTGCTGCAATACAAGTGTACACGAAGATAACATACGCTATTTGCCTAAAATCAACGCATCTGCTACACAGCTACCAACGGTAAATTAAGTACTCCTGAATACGTAACGAAATCTCTGCGGCTCAACAAAGTCGTTGTAGTCTTTGAACAGGCAGTGCAAGCAAAAGCTACTGAAATTATCTAGAAACATCCAGAGCTATTTAAAGGCATCATCCCTAGAATGGGGGTTTTCATACCACCAATATATTCGTGCCAGAATCTGCTAACCTTTTGAAAGAAGACTTTCTTTCCATACTTTTGAGTGGAAGTAGGAGTGATAGCATATGGCTAGATCTCAATGGTTAATAAAGGTCATGATTATCATCGATCAGTAAAGCTCCCTGAATTGCTTTTTAGGGATTTTTTGAGACTAGCATGGAAAGGGTTTCCCCCATGGTCCGAATTAAACAATCATGTTAGCGCATTCTGACACAATTTATGAGTTTTTCAGCTACCTTGGAAAAATGACAATGACTCCCTTTAAATATTCTCGATTGGAATGAAAATAGTTAAGATTTTGCTGAGTCTTATTCGAGCATCAAGAGTGTAAAAGTGGATAATGCATCTGGAAGCAATTATCGTCATCATTCCTTGGTGTTTTACTTATGATAAGCTGAACTATGCTAGATATCTGACACAATACTATGCTCAGAAGAGGCCTAGAAGATACTAGAAGAGGACTGGGCTTATGTAAATGTCTCCGAAAAGCTTATGGGGATCAGCTGGGCGAAGCACTTTTTTCATATAAAAGACGCTACGACATTTCCTATGATACAGCATTGATGGTATACAGCTTCCAAGGAAGTATTTGGCAAAATCAAGGGTGGACCTTTAGCCTCCAATCCTAGTAATGTACCCGATGAATTTAAATTCTTTGATACCACAAATTTTGTGTTACCATCAGAATATTGTATTAAACTACATCCTGGTACGCCTTAGCTGTGTTCCCTGTGTATTTTCCTATGCCATACGTTTCTATCATCTGATTATGAAAAAAAATAACAAAAATAGTCAAGTCTTTCAAACCATTCTTTGCTGATTCAGCACTTTTATGTGCTAGAAAAATAGGAAACATGTTGAATTTAGCATGGAAAGGGCGAAATTAAAAATTTTGGTGCGAATTATAATTTATGTTCCTGACTTTGTCGAGAAATGACCCAATAATAACTGAACGCTTCAGGATGTACCCTTTTTATGTGAAACAGGTACTAATTGACAATATGCTCTGTTCGAAAGCTGATCAAATAAAATATATGCATATATGTCCATAAAGAATTAAATCCATAGACACTTGACTCTAAGATTCATGTATACCTGAATTCCCTTGGGAATTGCCAAATACCCAGCTGCACGTTTCTTGCAATAATGTTGTGAGATGATCGCTATCTTAGATTTTCAAATGATCATTCCGTCACATCTGATAAAAACCATTTGAATAAACGAACTCACCAAATACTGCAATTCCATCATAATTTGCAAGATTTTTTTCCTGCTCCACATTAATTCAAATAAGTGAAAATTCTAACCGAGGCCAATGGTTCTTCTTCTAAGGCTCACAATGACCTCCCACAATGTGATAGATAGGTATATTAAACATTTCCTGAAGCCTAAATGTCCTGTTTCTACTCCAATCTCTGGTGAGTAATTTCAGGAGCTGATAACTGTGACTAAGCCTCCAATTACTAATGGTCATCACGTGACCATATTACCTACAGACATGAATCTTTTCAAAAATTATAATTACGTTTTGCCACTTTGAGTGATGCCTATTTCTGGTCTGTCTCATGGCTTGATAAATGCTTCATTCTTTAGCAACCATGGCAAAATTTTAGGATTTTACACATGAAAAGTTGTTATTCTTTACATCATAGGCAATAATGATGAAAGTGAAAAATTTTAAATGGAATAACAATGTTCGAAGATTCAATGTCAATCAATCATGTGTTTTTGAACGCTTAACTACTATGACGTCTACTCTTCAAATTAATACAAATTCATATTGGTTTATAAAACTGCTGATAATGAAAATCAATAATCCAGAGTGAACAATACTACTGAGCACAATTTTCAGTATTGGTCTAATAGGATTATGTATAGAAATATTTGTACCAACGACAAACCTCAAGGGAGGCCAGAACCAGTTCTTAATGATGAAGAATTATCGAAACGTTATCATTAGAGGATCGTTGAAAAAGACTATCGCTTCAAACTTCCTTCGACATTTCCTATGTAACAATACATTTTGGAGTGAAGAGAACGTTGGATGAAAACATTCTAATGGATTTTTTGTTATGTATGAAGGCTTTTTTTTTCTCAGCCATTGCCTCATTCTCATCTCCATATATATATATATATATATATATATATATATATATATATATATATATATGTATATATATATGTATATATATATATATATATATATATATATATATATATATATATATATATATATATATATATATATATATATATATATATATATATAGTTTGGAAAGCTTTACAGCTTTGAAAAATGAACATTTAGAAAAAAAAATTTTCAAAATTGTTTTGTGTCACTTCAGTCACTCATTTTTCAATCTCTGTCAAAGTTATTTTCCTCTGTGTTTTATCCCCGTTTAACAAATACTTCGTAATTTTGATACAATGTGTAATCTTCCTCTTGACAGAATAATCAGTTGCGTACCATATAACAGTTTCAGGGATTCTAAAAGCAAAACAGCAATTAACGTGGCACTGTCGTTTAAACGCTATCTACCTTTCAGCTATGATCTTATCATATTGATTTTGTCATTATGTTTTATTTTGTTATTTTATGTACATGCGCAGATTTCATCATCAGCGTGATGTGTTAATTGCATATTAAACAGATTAATTCATATTTTCGAAAATGAAAAAAAGATGAAATTTAAAATATCGATATAAATTTGTAATGAGAATTAGTACTGATTAGTCCCTGAGTATGCAAACTAGAAAAATCAAAAATTAATTACAATTTGGCTGATATTTTCAAAAATGCACACACACACACACACACACACACGCATACATACATACATACATATATATATATATATATATATATATATATATATATATATATATATATATATATATATATATATATATTAAAGTAAGTAACTTCTAGGGGTTGATGGTTGGCAAACGAAACCATTCGTTAGTGTTGCTAAATTGGGTCTTGTGCCCGACAAACGATCTCTTCATTACTTTGAAGGCATTGCTTCTAAGCCAGCTTCTCAGTAATCTGAATGAAAGAAATTCTCTAAACAAAACAAAACAAAACAAAAAAACGGTAAAAATGAACGCAAAAACATATTTTCCCAACGAATATGATAACCCCTGGAGTTTATTTATTTTACTGAGTATAAGTTTTCATTGTCATTCTGAAAATGACAATTTCTGTTGACACACTCAGTTTATTTCACTCTTAACGTGATCTCGCCAATAAATATCAGCTTCGATGGAGTTGATTCATTCTAACATCTCGCAAAAAAGTAACACATGCCACTGACAGCACATCAAGACCTTACGCGAGGGAAGTTTTAGTTTAGATGTCGTCACAATTTGTTTTGTTTTTTTGTTTTTTCCACGACGGGCATTTTATAGCTGATGATTATGATAATCTTTTTGAGGAATAATTGTAAGTTTATCATATTTCACTAATTGGTACTGCTTCTCAAGAAAAGTAACATTACTTTCTAAATAAGTGTTTATTTGTATTTGACGGAAAATTGTCCATTTATTTTCATTTTCGTACTTGCACAGAAACCGTTTCAATCAGCGTTGCCAAGTGGTAATGCACTCGACTCCGGTTCGGTAGGCCGCAGACTGGTCATACCATAGACTTTAAACGTGGCACAAAATGCTTCTCCGGTTAACACTCAACACCAGGACGAAGATTGAGCAACCTCTTCTCGGTCAAACTAGGTCTTGTAAGATCATCGAAGATAAGCAACGTCAAGTATCTACAAAAGGTGACCATTGAGGAATACTGGATGACGTAAGCAGAACAAAGGTCCGTCCGGTCTGGCAAGCCAAAAAATAAGGGTATTATATACTTACTAGCAGCTGCTCGTGTGTACCTGACCCTGCAAAACCCTCCATGAGGGTGCAAGTGGAGAACTACGGAACATGCATACATATACCAAATTAGCCAATAAAATTAGTTTATGTACTCATTTATCAAACACTGCCCAGATTAACATATTAGCGGTTGAAGTCTCGCAGACCAATCCCAGTGTTATAGGTTTAAATTTCGAGTTTGTTTTTTTGTTTTTTAAAAACTAGTATTCATATTTCAACAAAATAAAAGCAATTAGAGAACATTATAATATTATCATTATCATTATCATTATTATCATCATTGCATTTCTTGATTGACAGTATTCTTTATGATTCGACAGTCAGAAAACATTAACCCATCTCTTTGTACCAACAATCGTGTTGCAGGGTGTTCCAGCTGAAAATTCTTGCTATGCCTGTCAAAGTTTCACAAGGTCCTCTGTTAACCGTACCGTTCCCTATTCTGACCGCTTTTCTTTTCTTTTTTTTTCCAACAGAACATGATGAAGGGATGGACTTTTCAAGTTGCCATTTTAGCCGTAATTAGGAGACGAAAAGCTGTTATCATGCCTTTCCTGAAAGCATTAGTCCGAAACGATCGCATATTTTCTCAGCTGGAGTTTGAAGACGATTTCAAAATTCCATTTTCTGTGTCACTAACCACTTGGCCACCCGCACCTTGACTTTAACTTGACTGTCCAATCATTGTTTTTCGTTCTATGGTTGTCTATTCTGAAGCCTGAGCCTGTCCCCATTTTCTTCTGTACACAATCAAGTATATGTCGTTTCTCAAACAAATATGCTCTGACCACAGACCTCCCTCGAGATATTAACTCATTGAACGAATTAATAAACTACTCAAAATTGCACCAGTAATCCAAATTCAATTAAATGAAAATATTTCATAAAATTATAAAAGGTTGATGAAAGGATGTCAAGTCCGCCTTTTTCTTTTAGTTGAATTTGGTAATAGGTCTTAACTTACAATCTCGAAACTCCACCAGTTCTGAAATTCTATTCTTTCTGAGCATAAGGCCGGAACCAAGTGGTCGGGCGGTACTTAAATAATAGTCTAGGATGTGAAACTTGCTTTTGCTTATTTACGTACTTACTCAAGATGACTTTTTATTCGTCAAAAAAATCACCCCTTGTGATTCTGTAGATCTACTGCACATATTCATTATCAACGAAAACTAACCACTGAGACATCAACTCTACATGTCAACAGAGTACACATACACATGCAAACAGAAATCATGATTTATTTCTGTTTAGAGATAGAACAAGTTTATTCAATGATTTATTCAGATAAGTTTTACAAATCCCTCTATGTACAGGCTTGACTTTCAGTTTAGCACAGTTAGAAATCGCTTTCAAATCACATGGTCGTGATTCTAAATCATAGTATTAAAGATTAGAATGTATATATAGCTTTGGTTTTATATGACAGAGTACACAAACAGTAAATACTTTATTCCCCTGAATTCGATGAGAGTTGTTCTCGCTTTTTATGTTACGGTGTAAAAACTAACTCAACGCCAACTTGGACAGGAGGATGTCAAAGCCTTATTGACTCATATAAAGCAAGAGTGAATTTTTCGGCCTGTCAGATTTTCAGATGAATATATCTTCTGTCCAATTCGATAATAAAGTAAGAGCTGGGTGAAAGCTTCAGAAATTTTCCTACCGACTAGAAATTTAAAAAAATAATTTGATATATTTCTTATCTTAAACAGTATGAGGATTGTTGAAAAAATATTGGAATCAATAGTGATTTTATCAGTTAATTTAGAAGAATGCACACACATCAATTCCATGAATAGTGAAAGGACAGAGATGGAACATTGATTGGATCCTGTGTTTCAATTGAGGAGAGAAAATTGTACTATTGATCGTAGCTTTAAAATAGTCTTTACATTGAAAACTTCATACGAACAGAAAAGCCGAATACCATCTTATTTTTTACAAAGTAACCAATTAATCTGCAAGAAGTAATGACTTTTTCTCATAAATACATTTATCCGTGATTAGCAGATATATATTAAACATTAACAACTATATATATATGTATATACACACACACACACACACATATATATATATATATATATATATATATATATATATATATATATGACACCAAATGAAAAAATCTCTGAAAAGTTGGCTTTTTTTTTTACTTCGGACATTATTCAGAGGATGAACTGTTAGAAAGTAATCCAGATTTGGAAAAAGTACCGCTTGAAAGCCTTGAAATTCTGTCATGATATTGCTTTGAAGCAGGACGCCTTTGATTGCTGTTCTAAATCGTGCCCAAGAGTCACTTAGATAGTTTTAGCCAAAAAGCAAATTCCTTTTATCGTGACGTGTTTACAACGAGTTATGCGGTTATATCAACTGAAAGAGTTCGGTCGTCAGTATTCTTAACAGTGACCTCTCTGCTTTTTTAAACAAATATGTAGGGTTGTGCTCTATTCATTTGATGGAAATGACTGGGCATACATTATATTACATTTGAATCAGAGATTGTCTCCTTTCATCTACTGCAGTGCGTAAAAATTGCAAATAGTCTCCATTTTCGTACTAAATGCACAGGATATTGCTTGATTAAAATGTCCAAGAAGTAAATGTCTTTTATGAAAATCTCACTGGAATTTATCAACAAGAACGGAGAGTAAACATAATTAAAAAGCAGAAGTGTCTACATTCTCAGTGAGTATGTTGTTATCGATATGGGCGCATGTACATCTGTACTGAATCATAAATCTAAGGCGTAAATTTGGAGACGAGTAATTTCAAAAGAGTTCGGCTGAGCAAGCAGAATCATCAAGAACAAGAAAATCCCATTAGTTTTAAAACAAAGTTTCTACAATTGATGTATCCATCCAATAGTCACCTGGCTTTTAAACTCAGAACCATGCAACGTGAACAGGAGAAGATCATGCTTAAAATAACATGGAGAGATTTCAAGACAGCACGTTGTATCAGAGATCAAACTGCAATCGAAGATATGATAAACAATATAGGAAAACTCAGATTGTAATGGGCAGGCCATGTTACAAGAATTTGATACAGCTGCTGAACATCGCAAAACACAACATGTATACCCGTAGATCATTTGTGAAACGGTGACTGATAAAAAATAAAGGCGCGGCGATTCAGACGAATTCAGCTGATACTCGCTCCGCAAGGCTAACGATCGAAAGATCAACCAAATATTGGGGGAGATCGGTATTTGATGGGTATTAGATAGCAGTTGTGACTACTGCTCTTGCTGCTGCTGATGATGATGATTATCAAAACTCAAACCAGTTTAGGTAATTTATAACATGGTTTCTCCATGATAATTGGAAGTTGCCAAGGTTAACAAAAGATTTGTAGTCATTGCCTTGGTAGGTGAGGTTCATAGGCCCAAATGGTTTTCAACTCTCTTTTTGTCAACCATTGATGGAACAGAGCACAGAGAGAAGTTGTTTCATGCTTTTCCTTAAGGTCAGTGGAGGAAAAAAAATTACTTCAGTCAGAATTACACCTTGGATTACTGATTCCATTTTTCCATTCAGATAATTGTTACATTTCCCGTACCGACTGTTATAGCGTATAGACACATGGATTCAGTCTTACTAAAGTGAATCATTTTTGCCAATTGAAAATGCTCAATTTTTCTTACTCGTCATATTTACACAGATAATGAATTGTCCAAACAACAACTTTGTGGCCAGTCAGGTCCTTTAATCAAACGTGAAAGTTCCCTCTTGTATCAATTAAAAGGCAACAATACAAATTCAAAAATGGTGAACATTTAAAACAAAGATATACATTTTTATTTTTGTTGGGCATTTTGTGTCTGATTGGATATTTTTGTCAGAGATTACGTTTACGATTCCCCCGTCAGATTACTTTAATTTTTTGGTCGAAAGTTTATTCTGATTTGTCTTCAGATGACATTAGGAGTATTTAGTATCAACTAAATTCACTAGAGAATATCGTCCATGATTTCATTGTGAAATTAGACATACAAACATGCGGGGTTTTTTTTTTTGGTTTTTTTTTAAGGGAATTATCTATTTTGACGTAGTTTTGTCTATAGATTTTGAGACGAGATTCAAAGAGTTATTTTACGGTTGAACTCTTCGGTGTTTACTCGGTAAGTACACCATAGAATTGATCGACCAAGAGATCATGTCAACAACATCAATAACAAGGAATTGGATAATGCGAAAAACTCTTTGAATAGAGTTTTTTTCAATTCATTGAATTCAAAATTGAAGCAGGAAAAAAATTAGGTAAGATACTCGGCAAATTATTTATTCTTATTCTATGAGGGATAGGATTAGTGTCAAACGTGGTTTGCGAGGTGTTCAGCAGGAAATTTCTCACTGAACGATGTTCAACGGTCGTGTTGACTAGTTGGAGTTGATAACCGCAAATGAAGATATTTCTTGAGAATAAACAACCTTCTACGATGCAGGAGATGTCCAACATACTAAACATACCTAAGCGAATTGTTTGGAATCATTTGAACCGGCTTGGTTATATCAGTCGCACTAATGTGTATAACCCATGCAGTCAAAATTGATTGATCAAATATATCAAATAAATCCTCAATTCTGAGAGAAATAATTTATAAAATTAGGGACACATAATTAAAGACATAATTAAACATAGTTTTTTTTATCTATCTACCAGGATGTACTCATTTATAATAATTCAGTCTACTAGAAACTCGAGAAGAAGTAAGCGTCCATTCACTTCACAATACCCTGGACACATGGCGATTCATGGGTCAGACATTTGTTGATTGGGCCAGCGTCTGTTCAACATTATGCGATTGAACAATTTACAAGTGAAGCAGCGGCAAATACTGGGCCACATTGAAGATGGCTTCGTCCGATGCAGCGGGAAATTGAAGGACGGTCCCGTTGCAAGTTGATGAATAGGACAGAGTGTGTTCTACTGTGTGTGTATGTGTGTTTGTTTGGCTGCTGGCTGATGTGATATAACTGCAACTACTATTACTTTTGCTGTTATTGTTGCTGATGTGTCATTTTCGTTATTTTTGCAAAATGAAGACAAGAATTTTAGTTAATAATACTTTGCCTTAACAATTCAAACAGGCACATCAGATTTGATAAGTTTAATCTTGGAAAAAGGAAAACTTCAAAATTCTGCTATGACGAGGGCATCTCTCTGTTTTTTTAGATAAATAAATTAAAGTTCTCATTTGAAAATAATTATATATATATATATATATATATATATATATATATATATATATATATATATATATATATATATATATATATATAATTTAAGCTAATAACTACGTGTTACGCTACGGATTTATTGCCTTATCCTCGATAGATAATTTGATGGTCTGATAAGAGGTCAATGAGTGACGTAATTGTAACTATCATTTGTAACTTATCATAACAATTAACTGCTCGATTGCTTGAATAATCAAATGTGCAACGCATGAAATTGTAAAATTCATTATTTCAGCATTTTCCGTCTGTTTTACGTAATAATATATTACTTGCTCCCTTTGGATTTTTGAGCCTCTGTGTGTGTGTGTGTGTGTGTGTGTGTGTGTGTGTGTGTGTGTGTGTGTGATAACACTTCATGCATTTTTCGTATCTTGCAAATTTACATAGAAATGTAAAAAGTAATGAACAAAGAAGGTTTTTATTTACTAAGCATTGCTCAAGTGAAACTCGAGTCACCCTGTGATGACCACACTCACTATTCCATAAATATGATGTACAAGTGCACCTTGCTACGCATTTTACCAGGCTGAGGTGCTTTTGAACAAAGTCAAGTAAGGATTTTAATCCTTCTAAAGAGCCTCTATATAAATGTCGGTAACGGCCAACTCCTTATATCATCATAATTCAAGAAAATAACTATTACTGATACAAGTGACACATTTAATATTAAGGTCAGAAAGAACGGCGGAAAAGAAACCTCTCAAGTCCAAAAAAAGGAAGAAAAAAAAAAACGAAAGTGGGCAAATCTGTTTCATCGACAGCAAAAATGTCCCATTCCTTGACTGATGTTTATATGTAAGTAGTCGAGGAAGTAAATATGTAAGAATTAGATACGGGGAGTAAACATCAAGTGGGTCGAAATATAATAGCCTCGTATTTATATATATATATATATATATATATATATATATATATATATATATATATATATATATATGTGTGTGTGTGTGTGTGTGTGTGTGTGTGCGTACGTGCGTGTGCATGTGTATGTGTGAGTGTGTATCTTCAATTATATTCATATATTAAGAGAGAGAGAGAGCGAGAGCGAGAGAGAGAGACTCGTATGTGTGTGTACATATATATATGTATATATATGTGTGTGTCTATCTGTCTGTTTACATATTTTTATACGTTAGAGCCAATTCCTATAAATATACATACTTACATAAATTCATGTGTAGGTATATGTAGACATTTTGTATGTGTTAGATTATATTTTCAGTACGTTTGTGATATCAAAGCAAATACTAGCTTGCAGAAATACATAAACGTGCACACACACGCACTGACACACACATACACACACGTGCACAACATATATAGACATATTATATCTTGTAGACATCCCCGACAACCCACAATTATATCCAAATATTTGTAAACTGCAAGCATGAATAGATGTTTTAGAGTTTGCACACATAAATATACAGTTATTTAATATGCCTAGCTTTGTCCGACATATGATCTCAGTCACGGGATTCTACACGAGGATCGAAATCACTGGCAATTAGTTGTGTGCTTAGCTTCCTACACATTATTCTACAGCATATATATATATATGCTCTTATGTAGGAATAGAATACTTTGGTGGATTGGGAATTTATGTGTAAAGGACTATATCGCTTAAATTCAGCCTTACTGACGGTCCGGTTCCGTAGCTCAGAGGTAGGCTATCGGTCTCCGGATCTGAAGCAAAGGTTACAATCCTGCCTCACGGTACTTGATGAAAAGTCTATAGCTACACTGGATAGATGTAATACATGTCTGTGGATGACGCAATATATATATATATATATATCCGACTTGGCTTCGCGAACAATGATTTGGGGAGGTTTACCATCGTCCGTTTCAAGCTATCGGGTGACGAGCCAAGCTCGTCACCCGATAGCTTGTGGGCCTTTCCACAGCTGATGTTGTTTGGAATACGTTGCGTCGCAATGTATCCATTTTGGATGCCTCTTTTGTCCACTGACTGAAGTTGATGTAGGTGATCTTAATGGGGTCCCTATGTCGTTTCAGTAACGGTCTGCTTTTCCACTTGCTATGGATTAGTTACGTGATGAAAAGGATTTTTGGCAGCCGATGGTCTTTAATCGTCGCCATGTGATCTGCCTATAGAAGGCATAATTATCGCTGGTATACGACCCAGGTTTTGGCACTGTATGAGGCTTGTAGGCTTTAATTTTCGTTTGTGCACTTGATCAAAGGCTTGGTTTGCCTTAGCGAGTCTGTTTTCTTTTCCTTGTCCGGTCTGTCATCAGAGTCTAGATACAAGACGTCGTGGACAGCTTCGAGCGTGTACGGGATGATGAAGATGGAATTTGGGTGGTGTTTTTGTTTCGGTATGCCTTGATGTACGATGACCGTCTTTTTACTTACTTCTAATTTACATACCGAGGAACTTTGTGGTCTCTTCGAAGCTGGACGTTTTGCGCTGGACGGTCGCTTCTGTGTATGCAAACGTGTGCTGTTACCGGTGTTGTTTATAATGAATTTAGCGTTTGATATTCTGTTAAACGTAATACACATTAGATAAATGTTTGAATATTCTTTTAGTTCTTATTTTTTCTATATGAGAAGAATTGCTGGAACCATTATGCCATGATTATTCTGGGTCAGTTTCCTTATGTTTTCCATCGATAAGCGACTTTTCCTCTACTGTATCATCAGGCTTCCAATGATTGTCCGTCACATTCGATAATTTTCTGAAAATGTCAAGTAAACCCTTTACATGGCCAATGAAAGTATTTCCCCGCACCAATACTCTTCATACGTGTTGTCCCTCTTTGAGATTTATTGTACTTCCTCTTCACTGAAGCGGCACTCATAAGGACAATTTGACTGTGGGTTTTGGAAGCCTTTTCTAACCTTTTTTTTTTCTTCCTATTTAGTAAGAGGTCATATTTACTCTCTGTTTTTCAATGCGATGATTTCAGCAAAACATGTTTGGTGTGCTCTATTGCTATGTTTGAGATCGGCATTTACCTTTGGCACAAGTGGTTGATATCCAATCTCAAGAGAAAGTCGGGGTTTTAAATGCTAATTTTCAAGACATGGTTTGTTTCCGAGTTGAATGATTAAAAAAAAACAGTGGGGTTTTTTTGGGAGTTTTTTTTTTTTTCAAATAATCACCTACATACATGTTCTGCCTATATTATTTCAAATTTTCTCCACAGGTTATAGCTTTCCGATGTTTCTCGAGGCTTATTCCTTACGTGTGACTGGTTTTGCTTTTATATTTATTACCCTAAATACGTGGAGAGTTATACTCACAATTCTTGGAAATGTTTTCTGCTGGTGGAGGTCTATATCTTATTTTATCAGCGCATTGTTGTCCTGAATTGTAATAACATTGGGGTAAACAAGTACAAAAAAGAAAAAAGAATCATATAAATTGCAACAAAAACAAGTTTTCATACAATCGTTAAATCCAATTTCTGTTATACAAACTTTTCAAGGCTGGCCTATTAAGGTGTTTAATGCTTGGATTTATGAAACAGTATTTTTTTAAAAAGTAAACTTCTGTTTAATGTTCAAAGAAAACTATTATTCTATCAAATCAAAGCTGTTCCATGTTTCGAAGGACGAAAATCTTAATGGGATACATTTGTCTCATTAGACATTTATCCCGATAGTATTGAAAACGCATGATTTGCTAATCACTTTGAGAACATCTCTTTCTTGATCAGCCGTATAATGTGCGAACTAATATTTGCATAGATTCCCTACTATGATGACTCAATTGTCTGTGATTACCAAAGTCAAGGAAATCTCATTTGATTTTTGTACGTCCCAGTGGACCCCAAAATTGATCTAAGAAAGATAGATCCCTACATTCATAGGAAGTCCAGGATATATATATATATATATATATATATATATATATACACACACTTTTATTTATGTATATATATATATATATGTATATATATGTGTGTGTGTGTGTGTGTGTGTGTGTGTATGTGATTAAAAGCAAACATGGTGATGATCCCTGCTGTGCCACCATGAATTTCCTATCTACTCTGACACCAGTGGTTCAAATTCAAGCTGTTGAAAGCTAGAATTTTGAATGATTATTTCCTAGACAGGCTAGACTGCTTCTCTTTGAAGATTGACACAGCACACTTTCCCGTCGATTCCCCCTATTTGGCATAATGTCATATTAGTGTGATTTGATCTAAAGTATCCAGCCATTTTGAATATCTCGAGAACCAGTTGCACAGCATTGATGAATCTTTGTAACCATTAAGAAGGGACCTCACTCATTAACTTAATTTATCTGCTGGATGAATATCCCGTTTTCCTCTGCGGAATGCAAGTGAATCATCTTCCTAGCCGATATAATATCGTTGGCTTTCAATCGAAAACGGTTCATAGTGTGTTGTTGACGTTGAAATTCTGGAAATCTGATAATCAGACATTCTCCAGGTGCAGAAAAGATGTTGCTCGGAGGTCCTGATGTAGAATTGGGTAGGTGCGACATAACTTTCCCCAATAAAACAAAGGCTTTAGTGTGAATATGATGCTAGCACCTTCGATTGTATAGACTTCATTGCGGTTCATGCAGATGAATATCATCCTCTTTTTTCTCCTGTGATGAAGAGGTCCACCTTCGTATGCTTCCACTTTAGACAAATGAAATACTTGTATGAGTTCAAATGGCGAGATCGTAAGTCGCCTGCCAGTAAATGCAGCAACAAGTAGAGAGATTTCGACAATTGCATTTAAATAACCAAAGAAACCGATCCGAACAGCTGTTTCATTTTCTTTCCTGGCCTCTTTTAGATCGGCTTCCATGAATTGCTCAATCTTGTCTTATCAAAGCTCCATGGTTTCTACTTCGAGAATTTTCTAGAGTTCACCACGTTAGACACAAAAATTAAAGAAAATTGAGATTACAACTATAATAGCATCCGTTGTTCGACATAGACCTTCCCTAAGATTCACCTAAACTCGTTATCATTGGCGTCACGGTGCCAATACTTCCTGAATTTGTCTAGATCGTCGAGTCGTCTAATATTTTGTCAGCCATAGTTACACATGTGATCCATGTTGCGAGTCGTGATGTCCAGCAGTTCTGACATTCTTGCAACATGACTAGCCCAACGCCATTCGAGTTTTCTAATGGATTATATATCACAGACTTTTATCTTCCACTAATATGCTGTCTTGTGTTCTCTCCATGTTATGTTGAGCATAATTCTTTCGTGAATGTTGCATGGTTCTCAGTTTGAGGGTTGATCCTTTGGTAGGCTCCATGTTTCAGCTCCATAAGTGACTTTTAGGAGGATACATTGGTTATAGATCTTTCATTTTAAGAAGAGGGATTAATCTTGTTTTGAAAGGTTAAGCTTGGTCTACCGAACGAACGCCAGCGTAGCATGTCTCTTTGTTTGATTTTCCTTCTTCTGTCGAGGATTTCATAGAGATTAGTTGTCTTTAGTATAATTTCAATTTTGATTGATGTGTCTTGGTCTTCAACCTGTTCGATGCACATAACATTTATTTTTCAGAAGTTCATGTAGAGACGAACTTTCTTCTTCGCTTCATTCAGTTTGTGTAGCATTATTTGGAGGCCATGGAGGTTCTCAGCAAAAAGGACGAGGTTGTCTGGAAATTTGAGGTTATTTAGGTATTTGCCGTCAATTCTGATTTCTTCACTTCCCTAGTGCATGTTCACCTCGATGTAGTTGTAGAGAGTTTAGGCAATCTGATATCGCCTTTTCTTACACATTTTTCAAGCTGGTAGAGCTTGGCGATTTTGATAAATAAACAACCCCAATTGGTACCAGTTGGCAAAAATATTTTTCAAAAAGCTGATTAACGACTTCGTTCGGCTAAAAAAAATGCTGTTTTAATCCAAAGTTTACCTTTACTAGTCTCTGATGACCTTGTTGGTCAGCACTACCTATCATATCATATTTTTCTGCCCAAGTTCACCCGTTGTCCTAATTTACCTCTAGGAATAGTATACTTTGTCTTTTTTTTTTTTTTTTTGTCCAGATACACTTATTTACTTTCAGAATGTAATTTGGCTGCAAAATGGCTGGAGGGAGTTATTTTAACCCAATATGAATTTCTAGGACCATTATTCTGTGTGGAATAATGGTCGAAATATACAATCCATTCAAGTGAATTCGACTTTATCTGCTTAAGCATTGCGAAGTCAAAACGCATTTTGTACCCGAGAACAAATTATGCTTTAAATTGCTTTAGTTGACTGGAAATTGTCGTAAATGGACTATACTGACCCTCAGCATCAACCAGACATTGCCTGAAACCTTGCAGTGAAAAGATGTACCCCATATCCGATACTTCTGCATCCTAGGATCGAAACTATGGTCAACAACTTGGAAAATTGTTGTGATGACCACAAATGATATATAGTGATCTTAAATGATCCCGATGCCAAAACCACATTTCAAAATACTCTTGCTGAAAATAATTTATCTTAACCAAATTGCGGTTTTAAAAGCGCATAATTTTGACTAAAACATGGAAAATTGGTTAAAAAAAAACAAAAAAAAAACTGGTGACCTCAAATGACTTCAAAGACAATTTCAGATTGTCTGTGACTTTCGCCAAGAAAAGATTAACCCTTAGGCCAAATGTTAGTTCCATAGTAACGAAATTATTGGCAAAAACTTGAAAGATGAAATAGAAATTAATTCTTGAATAACAACCAAGGTCAACCTCACTTAGCCGGATAACTTCGTTGTGAGAAGATGAAACCAGATAACAAATTTCCAGCAACCCTGGTTCAAATTTGTGCCCTAAACTCTCAAAGATGGCTGAAAATGAAAAGTGGGCATTTGTGACCTTAAATGACATCTGGGGTCAACTCCGTATTTCATGAACTTTGCCATGGGAACAGATACCTGTACATTCAATTCTAGTTTCAAAAGTACTAAATTATGGCCGAAAACTGTGGAAAACTGTTTCAAAATTTCCAGAAATTACTTCTGATGACCTTTACTGACCCCAGAAAACAACGTCACATAAATTGCGATCCTAGCCAATACACACACATGATGGATTTCAGCCCCCTTGGTACAAATTGTGTTTGAAATCTCTGAGAATACATAAAATTCATGTGGCCTCAAATGACCTCTATGTCCAACATAACATCACTTACGTATGCTACTTACCTCTTTTCAATTTACATGCAGAATATTAGGTCGATAAGTATCATAGTTTTAGCGAAGGAGGGGCATGAACAAGCCAATAAAAGGCCCAAATATTAGTGAATTTATACATACATACATACATACATACATACATACATATATATATATATATATATATATATATATATATAGATATATATATATGCGTCTGTTTGTGCATGTATGAACGTACGTAGACCTGAGTGTGCCAAATATTTGTGCAAGTGTCTCAATAATTGTGCAGAACCATTTGTAAGGATTTATATCTTATTACATTCTTTCAATTTCAATGTATCACGTTTATGATATGATTTATTGAAGGAAGTAGCTGTTAGAATGAAAAAGGGGCAAGATATTTTTTTTAGTTATTCGAAATACATCAATCTTGTTTCTTAAGACGCGTGGATCAAATATACAAAGTGTTCTTACGGTATTCAGTTCTGCTATAAGTAACTACGTTAAGACGTCAACAGTTTCAAGCGATATCTTAATGAAATCAATAACGATGGAGAGTAAGTGATAGGGATTTCACAAACCTAAGGCACTTCCATCTTTTTTCTAGGCATGTTTGGATTTCTCCAAGTATATAAAAGTATAATGGTCACCTTTATATTACATAATGTTTAACCCTTTCGAAGAGACCTCACATTTCTCTCACTATAATTCTAGTCATCTGCTGGTACAGAAACATCCAGGTTACGATAGGTTTTCTCATTTGATTACAAGCTACTCTTTTATCAGATTATTGTTGTCTAATATCATTGTCGTAGGGTTATCACATCAGTTGAGATAAGGTGACAGCAGGAGTCCCAAATACCCTAGCATTCTAGCTAATTTTAGTCAAGCTGACGTCTGAGTGGTTTCGATTCTCTCATTGATTTCACTTGCTTCCAACCTCTCTTCGGAAAGCTGCTTGAGAATGTTCCAAGCTCGCCGATAATGATGGAAATTATTGTTCTTATTCGCGATATATTTAGAATTTTTGGACAAAGTTTTCATAATTTCCCAGTCATTTTTAGTGTTATCAATTGCACTTTGCGGTCTGCTAGATGAGCCATGTCCCCATAAGACAAATCAATTTGTTTACGATGACTAGATTTAGTTTTCAAAACCTGGTATTGAATCTGTCTGAAATTCTTATCGGATTTCACTTTTTCTATTCTCGATTAAAGCCACTAAGTTGAGTCTATATGATATTTGCATACTCGAATCCTAGTTATTTGTTCGATTTTCAAAGGATTTCTTCCACGAACAGTCATGTCTATTTTTGTACCTCTTGTGAGCTAATTTACAACATTTGTATATTATATTATCATTATTTCTTTTTACTTATTTTAGTCACTGATAATAATTATTGATTAGAACAGTTGCGTAAAGGCGATCAGGATATTTCAATCGAAAATATGGTAAAATGAATACAAGTAAAAAAAATAATAATAATATACAATGCTTAGATTGGAAAATTACAATTGACATTGCAAATTAAACATGTGACGACTTCCCCCGCCTAAAAGATTATCATACTATAAATCAGCTTATCACGCTCCGATTGGTCAAGAAACGGCTAATCACGGAAGAGAAAATTTTGCAATGTGGGAATTGGAATGAAGCAGGCGAAGCATCAAGTCTGCTTAGTGAAATACTTTCCTGCGTTCGTTTTTTCATACTTGATACGTAATGGGATTACAAGTTTGTAAAAGAAAAAACGGACTGAGATTTGGTTTTGCAATTCAAAAAAATTTTAATGAAAATGTATTTGCTTTATTTGTTATTTATTATAAATTAGATAGATGAGAATATTCCAAATGTTATCCGAAATATTATTTTATTGCTATAAACTGGGGTTAGATAGTTTAATGAAAGTAAAAAAAAAAAATAGGGACGAAAATTGAGTTAGGTAGTTTACAGGAAGGGTAGGTAAAGGATTCGATGGGACATTAGGTGGTTCAAAAAAAGGGCAGAAAAAAAGGAGAAAAAAGTTATATAGTTTTCTCAGGGAATAGGAAGAAGGTGGGTAATTTGATAGGAGTCAGAAAAGTTAGGGGATAGAAAGATGGTCGTTCAGTTTGGAAGAGTGGGAAGGGAAGCGTTTAGGCAGTTCACTGAGGATCAGAAATAGAATGAGGAGAGAAAACGAAGTTAGTCGAATGAGAGGATTAGAAAAAGTTGAGTAGATAACGGAGAGAGTAGGATACGTCTTTTGCATATAGAACTGGTCAATGCTTGCATAACATTTAGATGAAATCATGGAGAGAAACAATGATTGATTGGAATTAGGATACAGACAGAGGTGAGAGAAGAGCAGAGACATGGATAATCTTGGTTGTGAACACTCAGGCAATTCCACAGATCCAGTCTATTATTATTATTATTATTATTATTATTATTATTATTATTATTATTATTATTATTATTATTAATAATAATAATAATAATAATAATAATAATAATAATAATGATCATAATAATAATAATAATAATAATAATAATAATAATAATAATAATAATATCAACCATGGGGAAAAGTGGTATCAGCACAAGCCAGAGGCAGTTTTGGAGAATGACAACCACAAACTACTGTGGGACTTTGACATCCAAACTGACCACCTCATCCAGGCAAGAAGGCCGGACTTAGTAATAGTAGACAAAAAAAGGAAGGCCTGCCAAATAGTAGACGTGGCTGTGCCTGCAGACCATAGAGTAAAAAAGAAGGAGGCTGAAAAAAGGGAAAAATACCAGGACCTAGCAAGGGAGTTAAAGAAAATGTGGAACATGAAAACCAGGGTAGTACCGGTCATAGTGGGAGCACTAGGAACTGTCCCCAAAACGCTGAGGGAGAGACTGGAGGAGATCGGGATTAGGGGGAGGATAGAGACCGTACAGACCACAGCACTACTGGGAACTGCACGGATACTGAGGAAGGTGCTAGAGATATAAGTACTGCAACGAATTGTAGCTCTGTCATGATATGCGAAAGAGGGAGGAGACGTTAGCTGAAGACCTGAGGAGACTTATTGTCACTCAGCCCTCAGCGATAACCACTGGGCAACCGGTGTGAAACTGTAAATCGCAGAATTACTGCGACCTGCTAGTACTAGGAGAGGAGGGCTGGAGACTTGAGGAGACTTGCTGTCACTCAAACTCCAGCGGTTACCACCAGGCAACTGGTGTGAGATTAATAATAATAATAATAATAATAATTTTCACACCAGTTACTTGTTTAAGTTCTTGAGTAATTTTCTAACTTCCATTCTCCACGGCTGTCTCCGGTTTGTGCTGGTACCACTTTTCTGTATGGTTAAATCCCATTCGTTTGCTCAGTTCCCAGTGTATCACTGTATCTACTCTATCGTGTTTCTGTTTATACTCCTGGGCTAGTTAACTACATTCACTAGTTCTGTGGTTTACAGTCACATCCCTTTCCCCAATTCGGCAGCACTTGCTGTTCGTCTGTGTTCTGTCTTTTTTTGTTTTGATATAGTTCGTTCTGATGCATTTGTTTTGGGCTGCCATGATGAGCTATTCAGTTTCTCTTCAGGTTTCCTTTTTGTAGCCATGTCCATGATCTCTCGTTTGTCTCATCCTGTATCTGTATTAGAAATTCTCCGTATGGTGTCCTCTTTTCCCAATATTCTTTCCCTGTTTGCTGTGCTGCTCCATTGTTTTTAACTTTTTCGTTATTCGTTGCACTGCTGCGGACACTCTTTATAATGTCTTAAACCGTTTGCTTGCACATTCTTTTCTAGACCTGTTTTGGCCCCCTGGACACAGCCCTCTATGTTGATGAGTCCTCTGCCACATATAGTCGTCCCATGTCATCTTTGGGGTGTAAGGCCTTTGGCATTGTTTTTTCTTGTGTTCGCCGATCCATTGACTGGAGTTCGTACTTTCTCCATTCAAGGAATGGCCCTGTATATATTACCTTGGTTAGATAGTTTAATGTAAGTATTAAAAAAAAAAAAGATAAAAAATGCGTCACGTAGTGTACTGGAAGGGTACCAGAAGGAATGGAAAGGAAATTAGGTTTTATAAAAAGGTTAGAATAAGGGAGAAAAGAGTTATGTAGTTTTTTCAAGGGAATAGAAAGGAGGGGGATAGTTAGATAGGAGTTAGAAGAGAGAAGGGAGAAAAAATAGTTAATAAGGTAGGAAGAGGGGGAGGGAGGCATTTAGGCTGTTCACGGTGGGGCTGGAATAGAGTGAAGAGAGAAAACAAAATTAGATATCATCCATTCAAGGGATGGTCCTGTATATGTGACTACTGAGACAGCCTATATAGTCCTCCCTTGTATCAGGTTTTTTCTGTTTAGTTTGGTTTTAGTATCTTTTTCATCCTCCTACGGTATTGTCTTCTTATTTTCTCATTCATTTCCTCCAATTTTATCGCGTCATATTCGAGAACTTTCTCGTATCGGTCTTGTGTGGTCAATGATCTAATCTTTTTACTGCCATGTCGTATGCTTTTTTTTTATAGTTTATCCGTCCATTTGAAATGTTCTTCCTTTTCTTACCATTTTTAGGATTATCTGGTCGATGTATAAATGTTTTGCCCTCTTGGTTTGCCTCCTGTATCCTCTATGTTTTTTCTTCTAGTAATAGTCCTCTTATTTCCATATATATATATATATATATATATATATATATATATATAATCTCCGCTATCTGTCTGGTCAGGATTTTCTACGATAGTGTTAGGCATGTGATTGGTCTATAATTTCTTGATCAGTTCCCTTTTTCAGTGTTCTTTCGAATGAGGGTAGTTCTGCCACTGGTCATCCATTTTGGGACCTTACCTTCATTTAGGTATCTTTGGAGTTGGTGGGTGAGCCTGTTGTGTAGTTTGGTATATTTCTTGAACCAATATCCGTGGATCCCATCAGGTCCAGGTGCTTTCCAGTTTGCTTTTTTTTAAGAACGTGTTTCAAAGTGGTTTCATCCAATACTCGTAGTTCTCCACTGCTCATGTCCCTGAGTTCTTTTTTATGCTCTTTAACCATCCCAGGGCCTTCCTGGTGTCTTTTCGGGTGCCCTAAAATGTTTTTACATTTGTTTCCGTGGTATCTGGCTTGATGTTCTGTTTTCTCCCTCCATTCAGATCCTCGTAAAACTTTCAATCGTTGTTTTGGAATGTTGGGTTTTGTCTGTATTGGATAGTCCTTTGTTTAAATCTTTCGTCTCGCCTCTCTGGCTAGGTTTCTGGGGTATATCTCTTCCACTGCCACGGGGGATACTTTTTTGTCTTACACGTGGTCTGTTGATGTATATTTAATTTCTCAGTAGTTTTTTTTATCCCTCAGATGTTTTGAGTTTTTTCTTTCCAATCTTATTCCCAGTTGAGTTTTTCTCTCCTATCATTTGGGGTTCTCCCTAGTGTTGTAAAGAGCTTTGCAACCATTTTCGCTCCGGCGTAGATTAGGTTGTTGAGCTTTCTCAGGCCGTTCGTTTCGATATGCTCTAGGAGGTAGTTGACATGTTCAATGGCTTCTTTTAGTTTCACATGGCCTTTGTCTTCTTGTATAATTTCTTCCAAAGTTACCGCCTAAGCTTTCTCTTCTTCTGCTGGGGTGTCAGCATCTCTCTCTCTTTCTGGTGTATGCCTTTGTTCAGGGATTTTTTTTTGTTTGGATTTTTCCCAATTTTCTCATTTACTATATTGGTTGTGTTGAGAGGTTCCTTTTCGGGTGGAGCACTTTATTCTTTTGCAATTTCATAGCCGATCTCTTGTTGTTATATCGCTGAGGGCCACTTGTTTTTCAAAGTTTGATTCACTTCATCAGTCAGGCTCTGATTTGATACTTCCACTATGGATTTATCTCTCCGTATTTTGGGGATGTATTCCCTATAGCACAGCACGGACTTTTAGCTTTTGAAATAGCAATACATTACTAACTTGTTGTCCACTCTTGTCTATTTTCTCTTCTGGTTCTGGCTAACTGCTGTTTGGTGACGACTGTTGCCCTCCTGGGTGTCATTACTGGAGGATGAGCAGGGGTTTTGGCCAACAGTAGCTTGGTAACGACTGTTTCCTTCCTGAAGTTCATTAAAGATACATGGGCCAGGGTTTTAACGGGCAGTCACAGGATGACGACTGGGTCCCTCCTGGTGGCTAACGAAGGAGCACCTACTGGTTATAATACACAAATCTTGAATTTTGTGACCCACTTTTTGCAGTAAATCGATTTGGTTGTACTGCCATATTTGGTTTTTGGTGTTTTAAGGTAGCACAGGACCTTGGTAGGTTGTTTAAAACTGATGTGATTCAGGAGTTGCCTCAGAGTTCCACCAACTCTTAGTACCCAAGGTATATTCTTACCAGGAGAAAGCCAATCATTAATGTTATTATCTTTGTTGTTAATATTATTATTGTTGTTGTTTTCAAATTCTAGAGTTCATTTGTTTTGCTTTGTTTTTTACAATTTTGCTGCACCCAAAACTGATGAGTTATTAGACATAAAATAATGTGGTAAAAAAATGTCTTCGATGCCATGAATAGAATAGAATAGACGATAATTTGTTTTATTTCACCAAGCAAACAATATCAAATGAATGTTTGCACATCTTTTCCGGGGTAGGAAAATTTATTGATTCAAGAAGAAAAGTGATTCGTTAAAAAAAAAACTCTGACCCTTGTATTTTGTTTGTTTAAAAATCAAAAGGTGTTTTTTGCGAACATCGAATTCATAATTAAAGAGGAGTTAAAATGGGATACGTAGTTTTTCAATAAGATTGTCTGCAGAAATGAATTCTGCTTCTTTTTTTTTTACCTTTGAGGGATTCTGTATCAAATCAATCGATTTCGGGAACTTTCCTCAGGTCACCGTCTCAGATTTTGCTGAGAAATATCATGGGTCCCAGAAAAGCGCCCATCAAAGAATCTGCCTATCACGAATTAATTAAAGGCAGAAAAGAGCCCCTCCCGATTCCATCAAGAAAGGAAAAGAGTCCATCAAAGCATAATATCTGGGTAAGTGTTGAAGATTTTTTCAAATACTTTTGGCACGACCCACAGCTGTTTTTCTTTCATGAATTTTCTTATTTTTTTTCTCATTCCTAAAATATAAAAATCTATTTTTTCTCTTTTCCACAATCTAGTTGACTAAAGGGAGAGAAAGTGCCCATTTAAGTATAACTTTCTGCTCTTTTTCTTTCTTTAATTCTCTTATTCCTTTTAATTTTTGATTGATAAAAGATTTTTTTCATGCTGCCGTCTCGTATTCCTGAAGGGGGATGATGTATCCATTTTATAAGGTTTTAATAGAAACCTTTGGTACAACTTCGCGACGGCGGACTTGATGGGAATTTTGAGTTTGAAATAAAAAGAATTAAGCATGGCAAACATGTTGAAAATATTTTATTCAGAACAATAATAATGCAGTGTATCTATTTACTTTTGTTTCTATCATATGAGTTCTTCTGTAAAAGGAAAAAATCAAGCAAAACTATTTTCATTTCGTAGCTAACAAAGATTAAAAAATAGATGTATGGAAACCTCTGTTGAAACCATCTTTGATATTCATATTATTATCATTATGTTTCAATGAACAGAATGGTCAGGCCGGGAACTTTTCAGCAACAAGTGCATGACAGCCGAACGTTTAGAAAAAATATAAATCAAGAAGGAAACTCAGCAACTACACCAACTTGGGGGTCGGATCATCTTCAGATATATTTTGATTTAAGGGACATAATAATAATAAATGTATTTCAAATATCTGCCATTTTTACAATTTTCCTTCGATTGACCGACCTAAAACAAAAGGAGCTCCCCTCTTGCGCTATGTTTACATATACATATATATTCAACTCGATCTGTCATGCTCTTCTTGTTGCTGAAAAAGTCATCGGTCTGATCAAGAAAGGAGTGACCTAGATACAAATCATTTTTTAAAAAGTGCGAAGATCCGGCGTATTGGTACTTCAAACATAGAACACACTTTCCAGTTATAATGGCATAATGATACTCATATTTGAGGAAGTTAGTCTAGCCAAGAACTGACATTGTTTGAACTGAGTACTTTTCAAACTAGAGCCCGTATGTCTTAAAAATCATTACTCCACTAGGAAGCTGAAAAACAGCACCAAACCTTTGTCAGATTAACTTCATATATATAAGGATATACGGTAAACAAATATCAGAATGGTGGTTAACTGCTCACACAGTCAAAGGAAGACATGAAAATAGGCAAATTTTGACAACATCCAAAAATTGAGCACATTTCAAACAACCATTCTGATACTCCTATTACTGATTATACAAATGCTCACTTCATATAAAAGTTATGAATATCAGGGGAAGAAAATTAACGTTTATCTATTCTGTTGAAGTGTGAAGCTCTTTCATTAAAAACGACCGGAGGTCGTTTATCTCATTTCCAATACTCTCCTTGGAAATCGTGCAGACTCCAGTAATGCTGTGGTCTGCATAATTTCAACTCTTCCTTAGTTCCTTAGCTCCTTCAATCTTGTTTCCAGTGTTTTACACGGTTTGGAATTCACCCAACATTATCAGTACTATACTGACTTTCATCCTCCACAACATTTTCAGTTTATTTGCTTATTCCGGGTATTTTCTTGACATTTCCCTCTCATTCGTATGTACTCTTTGATCCGTAGACACAGCTGTGTCTATCACTTGAGAGGTTATGTATCCCCTGTGCACGTCTACCAGGTCTGATTTTCTCGCTTGGGTGGGGTGGTCTATAAGGATGTCAACGTCTAATAGTGATTTATATGACATATTTTCCGGGACTCTTTCAGGGTTGTGCTGATACCATTTGTCCGGATGGTCGAAACCAAATTGCTTGCTCACTCCACAGAAGAGACATTTGCTGTTTGCTTGAGTTTTGTCGATATTTGCCTTGACAAAGTTTGTCCTTAGGCCTTTGTTTCTGGGCCGCCATTACGAGCGATATCATTTTTGCATTTTCACACCAGTCGCCAGGTGGCCGTTGCTGAAGACTGGACGACAGCAAGTCTCCTCAAAGCTGTTTGGCTTGCGTTAACGACTGAAGTTCACAAGGTTCACATCTTTAGTTCTCTCCTCAGTATACGTACAGACCACCAAATTGCTGTGGTCTGCATAGCCTTAACCGTTACTCTTATCTTCTGCTCCACCAATCTTTTTTTCAGCAGTCCAGAATGCGCCAACGATTATTTGTACTACCCTGACCTTCCTATGCCATACATTTTTTAGCTCCCTTGCCAAGACCTGTTTTTCCCTAGCTTCTCACTCTCTTCCATCTTCACTTTCTGATCTGCAGACACAGCTACGTTTAGTATTTGACAAGTTTCTCTGTGTCCACGACAACTAGATCTGGTGTTCCCGCTTGGATAGAGTCTGTTGGAAAGTCTATCTCAAAGTAATTTGAGGCTTCTTTTTTCCTGAACTGCCCCAGGTTTATCTACATGGTCGAATCAAAATTGTTTGCATAGTTCCCAGTGCTACCCTGTCATTCCTGCTTGCTTGGGTACTTTGCCTCTTCTTCATGATGCAGTCACTTTTTGTCTCGTCTTCCTGATGCAGTTGCTTTGGGGTGTCATAAAGTTCTCTTTTCAGGTTTTGATTCTATAGCCCTGCCCATGATTGCTCGCCTGCAGTATTTTCTGTCTTCTGAATTTCCCATGTAGTTGTTTCTGTTCCCATTTTCCTTTCTTGTACTTGTATGTTCAGATCAGATGTTTGCTTCTGTTCACAAATTATCATAGGTACACCCCTAATTCATACGTACTAGAGCTTGGTTAATTCGGACTGAGATTCTCGAATTTTCCAAATTTTCGCTTTCTTTCGTTTTCACCCTGGGATCCAATAACACATGTGTCCAGTCTGACATATTTTGTTTTCCTTGTTTAAAAATTCGATTTCGTCTCCTTGCTTGGATTACGTGGTCAGTTTGGTGACAAAGTATTTTCCGCCTAGTGCTTCCAATGACCGCTTCAGGTTTGTATTCGTTCTATTGGAAACCGCCTACCAACACGGTCACCGAAACTGTCACCATGGGTTTCTTCAGTCTTTAAGTAGGTCTTGAAAAAACTTTTTTTCTAACCATCCGTTAATTCTTTTTTGTTTTTTTTTCAAGGGGGTCCTATTTGCAGTGTAAGTTCATGCTAAATTGATCTCTTAGTTTGTTTCCGGCTGCATTCACTCTTTTTTTTAAATTCAGACTTTTTAGTGATCATTTTTCAACAAAGAGCAAGAGATGTAACTTATTCATCTGCAGCCTCTCCTTCCTATATTTTAATTGATCAATCCTAGATCTGTTTGTTTATCTGGCCGAACACAATTGCTTGCACAATTCTCAGTGTACAGCATTCCACTCCCAGTCGTGCCCCCCATTTCATTTATCATAAACTTACTTGTAGCATATGCTTGTATAATGCAGTCCCACTATTTCTCTCTAAAAAGGCATCATACGCATTTTTTTCTGTATTCTCGACGTTTTTCTTCCTTTCTTTCAATCTTTCATATTTTTTTTTTTTTTGCTTCGGCATGGTTAGTCGAGATGTATTCATACTGGGTTTCTATCTTTAGAAAATTTATATCTCTTCTTAGGTGTCCTCTGCCTAACCGTGATTATCACTTTCCGTCTGCTTTTCCGCAAACAGTAAATAACTTGTGACAGTTGAACTAATGCATTTTGTTGGTCCGTAGCAAGCGTTACGCACTTGACAAGTAGCCGGGCAGACAGGTGAGCAAGTAAGAACATGCGTTTTTATAATTATTAGTCCATGACCCGACGCCTTGCCAACGGTTATCAGAGTTCGAAATCAAGCAATAAGTGTGACAGTTATGATTGGAAGTGGGATTGGGGTATGAAGAAAGTTACGTATTTTAAATATATGATACAAGGGAGAGAAGAGTTGGATAGTTAAAGAGAGGTTAGGAAGGGTAGAGGGCATAAAAAGTTTAGGTAGCTTTATAAGATCTTGGACAGGTAGAGGGTTAATGGCGGTTTCCGATACTCAGCGTGTCAAAAACAACTTTTTAATTTCAATGTTTTATTGAATTCATTTCTGTCAGTTATAGGACTGCAATATTGTAAGATCCAGTACTGGACTCTACACACTTGCAAGTCTTTGAGTTCACATAACTCACTATTTCTCTATGGCAAAAACCCAACAAGCATACTTGCATGTGTTATATCATGAATTACTAGTGCCTCATCAGTGATCGGTCAGAAGGCATCAAATCGAAAAGAATGTCAAAAAGACAACACTGTAGTACTGTCTACTGCAAGTTACAATCAGGTACCAGTCAAAAGGGAAACACTAGTTACAAATATGTATGACAGAATTTGTACTGTTCAAGCATTTTTGTGAATTCAAATGAATAAATGATATTTTATAGTGATTTAATCCTTTATTCCGTTCCACATATCATAGGAAGAATTAGTATTTTTTTCTAAATTCAAATGATAAAATGCGTAATACTTTTCTATGAAGTACGTAACATTTTAAGACATTTTTGGCAATTAAGTAACATCTGTTAATCTTTGCTTTGAAGTGGTCCCAAATGTTATACAAATCTCCAAAAAGTATATATATGTTAATCTTTGCTTTGAAGTGGCCCCAAAAGTCATACTAAGTCTCTAAAAAGTAATTATTTTAATTGAAAAATATAATTATGTCTTTATCAGACTTTGCCTGCTAAATAAAAACGATGATGTTTTTTAGCTCTTGTGTAGAAAGCAAACATTAAATAGAAACCTTTTTATTCATTCATTTTTCTTTTCAAATGAATGGATATTTAGTTCCACTATGATTGAGAGTGAAACTGAATCATCATTAAATGGAGCGTTGAAAAAGTTTTACAAAATGTAAATAAATTTTAAATTCTAAAATGAAATTATTCACATTTGATTCGAAGACAGAAAACAAACAAAAAAATCATGAAATAATTTACTTAACCATCATCTGAATATTCGAGATTCTCAACAATTCAATAAACAAAAAATTGTTGAAATTTGTTTGCCCATTGTTATCATATTTTGTAGATAAAACGTGATAAAGAATGAAGAGAAGATTAACAGCTTTTGAGCGCCGTTTCAAGTGACGGAAAAGATATTTATCAAATCGATGAAAATTTTAAAAAAAAAAAAAAAAGAATAATCAAAAGCATTTAATATGAACTTTGATCTACTGGGTTTTCAAGTGAAGAAAGAATTAACTCATTAAACGTTTAAAACTTGATCGTAAACTCATCTTTATTTAGTCAAATGTTGCGAGAATGGTAGACGAGACTTGCAACATGAATCCTCAAAGATCACATGCGTAACCGAGGCCGGCAAAAGATTGAGAGACGAACAAGACCGAGTTCAGGTGGTATTGGCTCTGCAACACCCATGATACAGTGATCAAGCGAACGTCCAACAACAGACGATAAAAGACTAATGATGATGATGATGATGACGACGACGATGATGATGATGATGATGATGATGATGATGATGATGATGATGACGACGACGACACATTGGCTCCAATACGGTATAAAAAGGTATGATCAAACAACATTTTCAGAATGTAATAAGGCAAAAAATGGAATAAAAACCTTCTAATTCAACAATTTTTTGTTGTAAAAAAAAAACTGTCATAAAATACTACTTATTTCTTTTTAAAACTATTACTTATTGCTATCAATTGGTTGATAAAATATTAGTGCAAATTCTAGACTGTTGCCTTTGGTCTAATTAGTATTACAACGTTGTCCGTCTGACAGATATCTTTTGTCTGCATAATTTATGATCTGGATTTGTTGATTTGTTGATCAATATCTCGGCTCACATTAGAATTATCATTAGATACATTGTTTTGTGTCTTTTGGTTCTTGATGAGTTTCTTTTTCTTTTTTTCTTAGATAGAAAAACAATAATCTCAGGAAATATCCTTCAGTGGTTTTGAAGCAGTTGTTCGTCCCATTAGGAGACAATAATTGGATCTCTCATTGTTTTTATGCGGATTCCTTAAACTTAGTCCCAAACGGAAATGTATCAATGGTCGAATTGTCAATAAATTCCTCATTTTAACAATTTATCGTAAAACGTTGATAAGACTCAAAGGTAAATGTTTAATTTCTTCAAGCCCTGATATCCAAGGTTTTATTACTTGCCTCTTACACATCGGCTGTTCTTGCTATTGAGATAGCTTTGTGCAGCACGAAACCATCATCATCATCATCATTATTATTATTATTATTATTATTATTATTATTATTATTATTATTATTATTATTATTATTTGAAATCTCACACCAGTTGCCTGGTGGTAACCGCTGGAGTTTGAGTGACAGAAAGTCTCCTCAAGTCTCCAGCCCTCCTCTCCTAGTACTCATAGGTCGCAGTAATTCTGCAATTTACAGTTTCACACCGGTTGCCTAGTGGTTATCGCTGAAGGCTGAGTGACAATAAGTCTCCTCAAGTCTTCAGCTGACGTATCCTCTCTCTTTCACCTATTATGTCAGGGCTAAGATTCGTTGCAGTATTCATATCTCTAGCACCTTCCTCAGTATCCGTGCAGTTCCCAGTAGTGCTGTGGTCTGTACGGTCTCAATCCTTCCCCTAATCCCGATCTCCTCCAGTCTCTCCCTCAGCGTTTTGGGGACTGTTCCTGGTGCGCCTACTATGACCGGTACTACCCTGGTTTTCATGTTCCACATCTTCTTTAACTCTATTGCTAGGTCCTGGTATTTTTTCCCACTTTTCACTCTCCTTCTTTTTTTACTCTATGGTCTGCAGGTACAGCAACGTCTACTATTTGGCAGGCCTTCTTTTTTTTGTCTACTATTACTAAGTCCGGTCTTCCTGTCTGGATGAGGTGGTCAGTTTGGATGTCAAAGTCCCAGAGTAGTTTTGTGGTTATCATTCTCCAAAACTGCCTCTGGCTTGTACTGATACCACTTTTCCACATGGCTGAATCCCATTTGTTTGCTTAGTTCCCAGTGTATCATCGTTGCTACTCTATCGTGTCTATGCTTATACTCCTTCTGGGCGAGTTGACTACATTCACTAGTTATGTGGTTTACCGTCTCATCTCTTTCACCGCACATGCGGTAGTTGCTGTTTGTCTGTGTTCTGTCGATTTTTGCTTTTATGGAGTTTGTCCTTATGCTTTTGTTTTGGGCTGCCATAATGAGCGATTCCGTTTCTCTCTTAAGGTTTCCTTTTCGTAACCACGTCCATGATTTCTTGTCTGCTACATCTTGTATCTGCCTTTTAAACTCGCCATACAATTTTTTTCTCTTCCCATATATCTTTTCTTGTTTGCTGTACTGTTCCATTGTTTTCCACTTTGTTGTTTGTTGCACTTGTCTCTCGCACTCTTTATGATTTTTTCACTATTCGTTTGCACATACCTTTCTAGGACTACTTTAGCTCTCTGGACACAGGGTGTTCGTTTTTATGTGCCGTAAGAGGCAGTCGACCTGTTCGGTCACTTCTCCGAGTTCGTTTCTGTCTTTGTCTCTTAGGGAGGGGAGTGTTGTTTTCTCTCCTCGCATGATCTCTTTCAAAGCTTGTATTTTGGTTTTCTCTTCGTCCGTTGGTGCTTCGTCGTCACCCTCTGGTGCATGGTTTTCTGTGGGGGTCTCATGTGGAATTCTTCCAGTTTTGTCGTTGGTATTAGCTGTGATGGGGGGGGGGGTTCTTCAGGTGTGTCACCTGAATCTCTCTCTACGTTATTGCGAATCTCGAGTAGTTCAGTTTCAGACAGCCATTTCTTCTTTTGGATTAGTTTTACTTGGTCAGCCAGGCATTGGCTCGATACTCCCACAGCAGATTTTTCCCTCCATATTTGGAGCATTCGCTCTCTATAAGATCGCACCGAAGGCTTGCTTTTAAAGTAACAATATATAACTAGTCTATTCTCCTCCCTTGACCATCTCTTTCTCTTGTTCTTTATAGCAGTCACTCGGTGGGGACTGCGCCTTTCCTGGTTGTCATTAGTGGTATATGAGTTTTGGCCAACAGTAGCTGTGTGACGACTGTGTCCCTCCTGAAGGCCATTAAGGGTACACGAGCCGGAGTTTTGGCCAGCAGTCACAGGATGACGACCGGGTCCCTCCTGGTGGCTAACAAGGGAACACCTGCCGGTTACGACACACAAATCTTGAATCTGTGCCCCGTTTTTTGCGGTAAAATGGTTTGGTTGTACTGTCATGATTGGGGTTTTCGGTTCTTTAAGGTAGCGCCAGACCTTGGTGGGTTGGTTAAGACTGATGTGATTCAGAAGTAACCTAAGAGCCCCACCGGCCTTTTTTCGGTTCTTTTAAGGTAGCGCCAGACCTTGGTGGGTTCATTGAGACCAATGTGCTCAGTGAAAACCTAAGAGCCCCACCAGCTCTTACCACCCAGGGTATGACCTCACAAGGACAAGCCATTCGGGTGAGCAGAGATATCAATTTGGTGATATGACAATCACCTAATTATCAACCTAAAGAGAGAAAAACACACTAAGCCTCGTCTTGGGGGTGGGGATTACATACATTCAAGATCATATGTCTCCCTTAATCTTTCAAGTCTTAACAGTATAAGTCTCTGTATCTGTTGTTTTTTCAAATGCTGGACAAGGCAGGACAGCTTCGCCAATCTATACACGAGGGTGGGGGTAAAGTTCATTCATACACCAGGGTGGCCACTCACATGAAAAGGAATTACTTTTCTATACTTCTATAGGACGACTCAATCTCGATGGGATGGGCAGAATTGTAAATTTAATTTTAAATTTTATTTCACTTACCCACGTGCAGGTCCAAAAAACAACTTTTTCAACTTTGCAGCGGTCATTTCATCAAAGGAGAAAATTTCTCAGACATACAAAGCAAACCATCTCAGAAGTAAAAAATACCATCAAAATATCAAGAATAATCAACCGAAGTAAAATATCATTAAAATGTTCGAAAATAATCACAGAGTTCATCTCAAAGCCAAACGTTAAGTATCATTAAAATCTAAAGAATAGTCACAGACTTTAACTAAGCCCAGAACAAAATCATCAAGGGCAGCCTGTAGTCAAATTATTATTATTATTATTATTATTTGGAATCTCACACCAGTTGCCTGGTGGTAACCGCTGGAGTCTGAGTGACAGCAAGTCTCCTCAAGTCTCCAGCCCTCCTCTCCTAGTACTAGCAGGTCGCAGTAATTCTGCGATTTACAGTTTCACACCGGTTGCCCAGTGGTTATCGCTGAGGGCTGAGTGACAATAAGTCTCCTCAGGTCTTCAGCTAACGTCTCCTCCCTCTTTCGCATATCATGACAGAGCTACAATTCGTTGCAGTACTTATATCTCTAGCACCTTCCTCAGTACCCGTGCAGTTCCCAGTAGTGCTGTGGTCTGTACGGTCTCTATCCTCCCCCTAATCCCGATCTCCTCCAGTCTCTCCCTCAGCGTTTTGGGGACAGTTCCTAGTGCTCCCACTATGACCGGTACTACCCTGGTTTTCATGTTCCACATTTTCTTTAACTCCCTTGCTAGGTCCTGGTATTTTTCCCTTTTTTCAGCCTCCTTCTTTTTTACTCTATGGTCTGCAGGCACAGCCACGTCTACTATTTGGCAGGCCTTCCTTTTTTTGTCTACTATTACTAAGTCCGGCCTTCTTGCCTGGATGAGGTGGTCAGTTTGGATGTCAAAGTCCCACAGTAGTTTGTGGTTGTCATTCTCCAAAACTGCCTCTGGCTTGTGCTGATACCACTTTTCCCCATGGTTGAATCCCATTTGTTTACTTAGTTCCCAGTGTATCATCGTCGCTACTCTATCGTGTCTATGCTTATACTCCTTCTGGGCGAGTTGACTACATTCACTAGTTATGTGGTTTACTGTCTCATCTCTTTCACCGCACATGCGGCATTTGCTGTTTGCCTGTGTTCTGTCGATTTTAGCTTTTATGTAGTTTGTCCTTATGCTTTTGTTTTGGGCTGCCATGATGAGCGATTCTGTTTCTCTCTTAAGGTTTCCCTTTCGTAACCACGTCCATGATTTCTCGTCTGCTATATCTTTTATCTGTCTTTTAAACTCGCCGTACAATTTTTTCCCTTCTCACTTTTCTTTTCTAGTTTGCTGTACCGTTCCATTGCTTTCTACTTTGTTTGTTGCACTATCCCTCGCGCTCTTTATGATTTCTTCACTATTTGTTTGCACATATTTATCTAGGACTACTTTAGCTCTCTGGACACAATCTTCTATGCTGATGAGCCCCCTACCACCTTCTTTTCTCTTAACGTATAGTCTATCTGTATCATCCCTAGGGTGTAATGCTTTATGCATCGTCATAAGTTTCCTTGTTCGCCTATCCATTGATTGGAGCTCTTCCTTTGTCCATCCTAGGAATGGTCCTGTATACCTAACTACTGACACAGCCCAGGTGTTCATTCCTTTTATTAGATTTCTGCTATTTAATTTGGTTTCTAATATTTTCCTTATCCTTCTAAGGTATTCCCTCTTAATTTTCTCCTTCATCTCTTCCCGTTTTATCGTGTCACATTCAAGGACACCTAGGTACTTGTATCGGTCTTGTGCAGTCAATGCCCTAATCTTGTTGTTGTCCGGAAGTTCAATTCCCTCAGTCATTGAAAGCCTTCCTTTGTGCATTACCATGATTGCGCATTTTTCTATCCCAAACTCCATTCCTATGTCCTCACTATATTCCCTTACTTCGTTGAACAGAGTCTCAAGCTCTCCCCTGTTTTTCGCAAACAATTTAATATCGTCCATGTACATTAAGTGATTGACCTTTCCTTTTGTTTTAGAGAAGTGGTATCCTTTGCTGTTTTTCAGGATTCTGTTAAGCGGTATCATTGTTAGAACAAATAATAGTGGGGACAGCGAGTCCCCTTGGAAGATCCCCCTTTTTATCCCTACCTCGGCTAGTTTGTCCCCTGCGGCTGTCAAATCTACTTTCCAGTCTTCCATCGAATTACCAATGAATTTAACCACCGGTTCGCTAATTTTGAACATTCTAAGGCATTCGAGTATCCAGCTATGTGGAATCATATCGTATGCCTTTTTGTAATCTATCCATCCCATTGCGATATTTTTTCTCCTTCTCCTCACTTCTCTTAAGATCATCTGGTCTATGTAGAGTAAATCGTTTGCCCCTTTGGTTCCTATCCTACACCCTTTCTGTTCTTCTGGTAGTAGCCCCCTTCTATCCATTGACATGTATATTCTCTCTGCTATTTGCCCGGTCAGGATTTTCCACATAAGTGGTAGGCAAGTGATTGGTCTATAGTTGCTTGCTATGTTCCCCTTTCCCGGGTCTTTTTGGATGAGGGTGGTTCTGCCTTTAGTCATCCATTCTGGTGCTTTGCCTTCATTCAGACAATTTTGGAGTAGGTGAGTGAGTCTGCCGTGTAACGTGGTAAATTTTTTGAACCAATACCCATGGATCCCGTCGGGACCCGGTGCTTTCCAGTTGGCTACTTTCCTAAGAGTATGTTTCAATGTGGTTTCATTCAGTACTATTGGTTCTCCCTTGTCTATATCTCCTAGTTCTTTTCTCATGTTTCCTAACCATTGCGGTGTTACGTTATGTCTTTTTGGGTGCCCCCATATGCTATTCCAATAGTTCTTGGCCTCTGTGGCATCTGGTTTCATGTCCTGCCTTCTTTCCCCATTTAAATCTCGGTAAAACTTTTTCTCATTGTTTTGGAATGTGCGGTTTTGTGTGTATTGGGCCGTTCTTAGTCTGTATCTTTTCAGTCTTGCCTCTTTAGCTAGTCTTTTCTGGTGTAACTCTTCGACTACAGTTGCGATGCCTTTTTGCGTTACCTTGTATTTGTTATAAAGTCTTACTCGTGGTCTGTCTGTGTGTGGTGTATTTCTAAGCAGTGCTTCATCTCTCTGTAGTTGGGAGATCTGCCTTTGTAACCTTCTCTCCCAGTTGGGTTTCCCTTCCCTATTATTGCTCGGGTTCCTATCTTGTGTTGTAAAGCTTTGTGCTACCATTTTCGCCCCTGCGTAAATTAGGTTGTTAAGGTCTAGGAGGGTGTTTGTTTCTATGTGCTGTAAGAGGCAGTTGACCTGCTCGGTCACTTCTCCGACTTTCTTTCTGTCTTTGTCTCTTAGGGAGGGGAGTGTTGTTTTCTCTCCTCGCATGATCTCTTTCAAAGCTTGTATTTTGGTGTTCTCTTCTTCCGTTGGTGCCTCGTCATCACCCTCTGATACATAGCTTACTGTGGGGGTCTCATGGGGAGTTATTCTAGTTTTGTTATTGGTACTAATTGTGCTGGGGGGGCATTCTTCAGATGTGTCACCTGAACCTCTCTCTACATTAATGCGAATCTCTAGTAGTTCAGTCTCAGACAGCCATTTCTTCTTTTGAATTTGCTTTACTTGGTCAGCAAGGCGTTGGTTCGATACTTCCACATCAGATTTTTCCCTCCATATTTGGAGCATACGCTCCCTATAAGATCGCACTGAAGGCTTGCTTTTAAAGTAACAATACATAACTAGCCTATTCTCCTCCCTTGTCCATCTCTTTCTCTTGTTTTTTATAGCAGTCACTCCGAGAGGACCGCGCCTTCCCTGGGTGTCGTTAGTGGTATATGAATCTTGGCCAACAGTAGCTATGTGACGACTGTGTCCCTCCTGAAGGCCATTAAGGGTACACGAGCCGGAGTTTTGGCCAGCAGTCACAGGATGACGACCGGGTCCCTCCTGGTGGCTAACAAGGGAACACCTGCCGGTTACGACACACAGGTCTTGGATCTGTGCCCCGTTTTTTGCGGTAAAATGGTTTGGTTGTACTGTCATTATTATTATTATTATTATTATTATTATTATTATTATTACTATTATTATTATTATTATTATTATTATTATTATTATTATTATTATTACTGGAATTATAAGAAAATGGGAGAAAAAATCTTTGCTGATATACAATACTAAACCATTCGGAGAAACGATGGAATATGACCGTTCCTTATCCTTAACTTCAAAAATATCAGCGAGCAAGGGTAAAAGAAAATATTCCATCTTCTTTTCTAAAATATTTTTCTTCCAATTCTCTACTTCATCTTTTTTGTCATCATATATTTAGTAATTATTGAATTATTTGTAGATTTTTTTCATTAAGACCATTGCTTAATTCTTATAATTAAAACAATCATAGGATCACGCTAATGGTGTGGTTTTTTGTGAGTTTGTTTTTAATGTTCAAGTGGCACAAAAAACATATACAGTTTATTCTTGCTCCTCAATAAGTTGGATTAGGAATTATGTTCGTTTTTTTGCACCATTTGATGCATAATCTAGTTGGTTAGAAATTTGTTAGTTCCTGCTTCGGGGAACTGATGCTCCTATCCGGATTCTCTGAAAATATCTGCTGCGGGATGTTTATACATATAATGCCAATCCTCTTCGATAATCACTCGTCATTTAATGATTAAAAAAAAAGTATATTATCGCTAAACTATTTTTAGAGACTGTTGACGTGGTAGTCACTTGACAAAGAAGATTCTTGATGACGTGACAAAACGCAGGCAATTTCGTTCTCATGCCTTTATTTCATAAATCACCTTGAAATATCATTTGGAACGATTGCCTCGCTTAATATTTTCGAGGGACCTTTTGATATTACAGGTAGAGCCTATGGCTAAAATATATATCTGCAAGTATTTTATCTGCTCTATTTCACTGTATGCAACATGCGTTACGGATTTTTCTGTCTTAAGAACATTTACAAAAAGAAAAAAAAGACAGAATTATTTCAGCAAAATCGTTGATAATTTTCCTAAATTGAGACCTAAACAGATCAATTATTGTATAAAAATGTCATTACGTTGCGTATATGGAGATGCCATTGTCATTGTGTTAATTACATATATTGAGACCCTTGTAGCAAACATACTCTCGAAGTTGTTTTCTTTTCGGGGGTGGATGCCATGGAGATATCAAAATGACGTATTTTTAGGTTGAAAGCTACTACTCAAAGTAAAATTAAAATAAACCAATTTTAACAGTTTTTGCTTAGAAAATGTGGAATTTCTTGTACAAATGAAGACAATTGCTAATCAATAAGACACACAAGTAACAAAAGGAATGGAACCAAGCCCCCACAAGGGAAGAGGGAAATATTTATATTGTCATTGTAAATATCGATTATGGAAAATTAAATGTCGGATAAAATTATTGAAATATCGAAAAAAAAAACAAACAAACATCAGCATTAAATATTAGTTTTCATATCCTAACTTTGTACGGTTAAATAAAAAATAAACTTGCAGACTAGCAGGGGTAGCTTACGTATCAAGAAAGATAGACTGATGAGCTGGTGTGATAGCATACATAACAACGGTAACCAATTCGTGCGCGAAGAGTGAAAATAGTGATTTTGATTTATGGTCGCTTTTTCAATGATATCTGATTTTATGAGATTATAATGAACAATTAAATGTATTTATGATTACTTCGATCGATTTATACAGTGAGTTCTAGTCTGCATTTCAAAGCAAACACTCTGTCTCCACTAGTGCAGCAAATATTTCAAATCATTTGATAACCTACATTTGATGAAAAGGATTATAGGCCAACATTCACGCAAGTAAATATAACATTCGATTTCGAACAAGGATCTGTAGGATTATGATAAACCACAAGTAAAATCAATTGCATTCACGAAGTCTTCGGTATCCAAGTCGTTCATTTATTGAGAGAAAGGTTAAAAGAAAAGTGTTTCAAAAATCCTACTAAATTCTTGGAACAAGAAGTGCTAAAAAGCAGTTTGCTATTTATCACCCTATTTTTAAGTATTAAATAAATGTGTTTATAAATTAGATATCTTGAAGTGGTTTATCGTCCTTTAGTTTAATCTAGAATTTCACCCATTGAAAGCCAGACGAAATAATTTGCTTAAACGATAAATATTTTAGAGTACATATAACTCAAAGGATTATGGGTCGAAAGAAAACACATGATGTATCTTTTATTCCAAGTTTACTACAAGCAGAGAAACAAGTACGTCTCTAAAACTCACTTTGTTCATCAGATGGAACACTTCATATCAAGTATAATTGTTCTATCTTGGTCCAGTTGTTGACTGTTACAACTACTCAGGCCGTCATTCTGCGATAATCAGTAAAGTAGAGTAAGTTCTGACGAAACTTCCTTTTTCATGCGTTTCTTAGGTGTAAAGATGAACCTCAGTGTACAACTTCACATGCCACAGTGAATTCCAATGATCTCCCTACCTGCGATCAGTATGTCTGCAGTCAAAATCTTGCTATTCAGTGCTTATTAAAAGTTTAGAACAACTCGTTTGACTTCAGTAGAGCCTTTGACATTCCAATGAGGAAAAGTAACATAATTGTTGACACTGTTTTTACTATAACTATTTAAGGCTTACAGGGAGAAAAGAATCTAAATCTTATGGACTTGCTTGGTAGGTGAAACAGATACGTATTTCTAACCGTTGCCAGGATCAAGTCCTCGAGCACTGGTGAACAACCAGATTTTTGTATACAGATTTTCTAGGCAGGTAAGACTTCAAGAGGATGGAGTGGTAACCAACCAGGGTTGAGGACGCGGACATCAGAGGGTCCACAAAGGTATTACAACCATTGTAACGTTTAATATCAAAAGCGGGGAATTATGTTCCGTTAACGCGAGAAAAATAGATGCCGCTGGACTTTGAAACAAGGATGGTTCCCAAAAATTGAATTTTGAAAAAAAAATTCAACTATTGAAAACTTAGATAAAAAGATAGAACATGTCCAATCATCATACAGATAAGTTCATGCTGCTTGTAGTGGGGGTGAGCGATGAATTCTTTAACAACGTAAGGTGAAAATGTAAAACTTTTTTCGACTGTTATAAGAACCCCCCTTCCCTGCAAGCTGATGCAAGATGAAATTGATCCAGATAAGTAGCCCTAAAGTTGCCACATTTTTCTCTCTAATTCTACTGTGTATTTTTAATGTATATATTTCTGATTTCTCTCCTTGTTCATTCATTCAGATCTATTGTTTTACCATTACAATGTATACCATCTAACATCTTCCAAAATTGTATTCAAGAGTAAGGCTTTAATATTTCTAAATGATATAGATTATTTTTCTCTCTATCTCACTCATTTTCCCCCAAATCCACTCTCTGTGGACTTTAAGTAAGTTAAAAACTTAATAATTAAGGGAGGGTTATGCCCGGGTGCATATTACCCTTTTGGCTGAAGAAAAACTTATAGAATCCCTTTGGACATGATAGTACTCCGCATCACAGAGCTTTACCCATTATAGATGCACATAGTCCAAAATAGGATTATAGTTCGGTTGATTCACCCAGATAGACTGCATGGATATCACATAACAGAGGATTAAGAAAAAATATATATATATACCTTCTATATACCCCGATTGTTAACTTTTCAGATCTTCACTCAAAATCTTTTTCCTCAGACCTTCACCCTGTACAATGCTACGTGCACACAGTCCTGTCTGCTTACTCACCTGGAGCAGATAGTGAGTGTTAAGAGCCGTTGGAGCTCTAAGGCCACTCTGAATGACACCAGGAGTGACCAATCCAACAGACCCCCTGCAACAAGTCATGGGCCAGCGTGGCAGGGCGTGACTCAACACTCCCCATGGTTCGTACAATGAAAATTATACCGGCCGTTCCTGCTGGGTCCTCGGTCCCAAAAGGCCTAGCCATGTCACTCACTTTGGGTGGGGTTGAAGTGCTCCAAATGCGACTACCCAAACACTACATCAGGAGTACGCCCGATCCTGCTGGGCCAACGGTCCCAAAAGGTCCAACTGCATCTCTTACCTTGGGTTGGAGTGATGCGTCCCAACAGCGACCACCCAAACGAAACCTGAACAGAATCCCTAAACCTAAACAAAATCCCAAAACCCTCAACAAGAGAATGATGTTATACATCAGCACCTATAACGTCAGGAATCTCTCAATAGACTCTCACCTAGAAAACGAAATCAAAGACATCAAATGGGACATCAGAGGTTTTAGCGAAATGAGAAGACCAGGAGATCTAATAGAAAACATCTTCTCTACAATTACGGAAAAGAGAAGATGGAACAAAGTGGATTAGGCTTTCTCATCAATGAAGACCCCAAAGACAACATGGTAGGCTTTAAAGCTGTCTCAGACTGCATAGCTTGTGTCACCATACAACTCTCAAAGAGGTACAAGCTAAATGTCATCCAAGTCTATGCTCTCACTTCGCAATCAACCGATGAAGAAATAAACAACTTCTATGATGACTTGATCTCCCTATCACAAGATACTAAAATACTTAATATCATCATGGGAGATTTCAACGCACAAGTAAGACTAGAAAACGAACGCTGTGTTGGAGAATGCGGATACAAAAGACGGGACGAGAGGGGTGAAGATCTGGTAAGTTTTGCAACAGCAAACAACTTCAAAATTATGAATACATTTTTCAAAAAGAAACCAACAAAGACATCCATATCCTAAACGAAGTGAATGTAGGGAGCAAACATAGAATGGTAAGATTTAAGATGCAAATAAACACAAATAAAGAATGCAGGAAAATGTTCCACACGAGACTGCAACCACTAAACGTACCAAAGGAACTCACTCCAGCCTTCAATCTAGAATTGAAAAACAGATTTGATATCCTTACCGAAGAAAACGACACCAATGTCAACGAACTCTACTACAAAATAACAACCTCTATATTAGAAGCTGCCAATATATTCAAACCAAGAAACACAGCGACCATTAGGAAAATCTCAGATGAAACCAGGAAACTGATTGAAAAGCGCTGAAACCTCAAACCACCAACGATCACAAGGGAGAAAATATTAGAAATCGTACTGAACAAAACAATAAAGAAGAGACTTAGAGAAGACAAAGGAATGTATACGGCAGCCATCATCGAGACCAATCTCGAAAAACTTCGAGGATTAAAAGCAATAAACAAAGCTCTCAGTACAGGAAAGAAACAGATAAGTAGCATTCGGGGACACAACAACAGATAAAGACAGAATAGTTGAACGCGCCCAAGAATTTTACCAAGAGACAGACCTACAAACTGAGAAGTATGCAACGTGCACATGAGAGAATCATGGAGAGACCATAAGACAGCATTAAAAAAAAACTCAAATGGCAATGGCCAGGCAATGTTGCAAGAATGAAAGACAACTGATGGACATCATGACTCACAACATGGATCCCCAGAGATCGTATAAGAAACCGAGGCCAACACAACACAAGGTGGAGAGATGAACTAGACAGATTCAGGAAATACTGGCTCTGCGACTCCCATGATAGAGAATTGTGGCATATCCTGGGGGAGGTCTATGTCCAACGACGGACGTTAAAAGACATGATGATGATGATGATGATGATGATGATGATGATGACGACGACGACGACGATGATGATGATCATGTTGATGATGATGATGATGATGATGATGATGATGATGATGATTACGTTTCAAAAGGGTGTTAAATTGGTTCGTGGTAAATGCTGTAGGTAAAGAGCTGGGACCACTTTATTCATGTTTTACGGTGCAAAAAGTTGGATCAGAGGCCCAAGTAATTTAAAGTTCGAGGAATCCAAACATGTAGGATTTACACGTGTAAGCGTACGTGACCGGCAGGATATTTGCGGATATATATGGGAATTTTCAAACTAGATATCGTGGTAGCAAAAGTATGAATGATCATACAATTAGTTATATGTTGAAAATATACTAAATAACTTGACTAATCGATCAACCAACTCATTACACTTTTCCATCATTTAAGTAGGTTTGTCAAAGTTACAAGTTCATGAAAACTATATAATCTGAAAAGATATTCATTTTATTGTATATTGGAAAGTGAAACTTATAATTTTGCTTGGTAGAATTTGGGCAACCAAGTTAAATCATATCAACAGACCATCTAAATTAGGAGGAAAAAAATGCCAGTTTTTTATGAATTTCAAGGGCGGCTATTTTGGAATTCAAAATGGACGTCTGAGGATGTACAATGTACATTTCTTCCAAATATGACTACCTATCGAAAAATTAAGAAATTATTAAATTCTCCAAATTTTGATGAATTTACATTTGAATGATAATAAAATCACCAATTTTTTCCACATTATTGATAAACAACCTAACTTAATGCTTTCAATAATAATTATCATTCTCAATTATTCCTGAATCCTCCCCTGAATTTAATATCTTTTCCCTTATTCCGTGGTCCACCTTTGTACAACACTTCATCGAAATCCACAGAGAATCCCGAGATATTGCAGACAAACATGAGTGAATAAAGAAATGGGTGGAAAAATAAACAAAAAAGGTAAGAAAATATATCCTAATCAAGTTTTTGAAATATGCTATGGAGAAACATGAGCAAAAACAGAAAAACATGAAGAAAAAAAAAACAGAAAAAAATACCTGGATCTGCCCCAAAGTCACCCCATGACCCAAAGTTTTACGAAATTCCATTGGAAACCATAGAGTATTTCCAGAGACTGTGTTGAGTGTGATCACAGAAATTCATCGGGGGAATAGAATCCTAAATACATATGTTCCATTCACATAGACATTCTAGCATCCTCTGTGAAATCTAATAACTTCTCCATTATAAAGTGGCTTACTCTCCATAAAATTATTTCTAATTCATCAAGAACTTTTGTATATAAAAAGGAGCCAATACAGATATGTAGATATTTTTTTTCAAATATCATTCTATTGTTAACGAAAAAAAAACTTTAAAATTACACTCGGATTTATCTCACATCACTTGTGAACTGTTCCGAAATACTACCTTGATAAGCACTACGTTATAGCGGATACCAATAACGGATCCAAATGAACCGACCAACAGAGACCGACTATGTGTTGACAATGAAACGGAAGAACTTAATCTTACACGTCATTAAGAGCCTCTTCAGATAAAACAACAGTCTGAAAAGACAGTATTTTCGCTGAATTCGCCAAGAGTTTTACTAGAATCGTTTTCCAGCATTTTTTTTGTCATCAAATCATCCACTCATTGGTCCGTAGTGTATCTGGAAATATTGGAGTATCACAAATTCAGTCGAGGTTGAACCATCTCAGGAAATTCACGCCCTGTTCGCTGTCTATAAAGATTTACAGAGTCCAGTTTCTATCTATTAGATATAAGATCAGTTGCAAGGATATATAAATATATATATATATATATATATATATATATATATATATATATATATATATATATATATATATATATATATATATATATATATATATATATGTATATATGTATATATGTGGTACAAATCAGGCTAGCATAATATGATAATATTTAAATAATGTAAAGCCACTTCTGAAATGCAATGGATTTATTTCATAGAGTGCTCGATACATTCGCCTGATGAGGCCTGAAGAGGGCAGAAACATGAGCTAGTTTTTGGTAGCGAATCCATAATCTACTATATATATATATATATATATATAATATATATATATATATATATATATATATATATATATATATATATATATATATATATATATATATATATATATATAATCTTGCAATTGCTTTTAAAATACAATCTTACAATTGCTTTTAAAATATCAAAAATATCATTCTGCTCTTTATTTGTTCAATTTCAACCGGGATGACCCCGTTTTTTTACGCATTTGCAATAAATGAACAATGGGGTAATACTCTATAACTATCGCTAGATTATTCCCTTGAAAGTGCTACAGACTTGAAACAGACAATCAAGTGACGTATTAGATTATCAATACTATTCTTTTTCTTCAGTAATGCTTGCATTCATTCTCGATTACTGACAATACCTTTTAATAATTCCAAAAGCATTTCTAGAATATATTGTAAATAAGTTCGCAATATATATATATTTAGTTGAAGGATCATCTTAGCATCTACAATTAACATCTATTATTCCTGTTCGGGTCGGGAGTGGGAACTTGTGAAAAGAAATATCGAGCCAGAAAATGTAAAATTCTTGCTCTTGATCACCTTTTGTTTGCCTTCCAGTCCGAAAATTGCTAAAGTTAATAATTGAAAATAGATTTCGCTTCCTTTTGTATTTCATAAAACTTGTATTGTTAAATGATTGCTGCCTGAATATACATCATCTATTCACATTAAAGCGATGTATGTGAATTAATATTTCAAGTATGTATTCGTTTGGTTTTATGTCCCATCTGACTTCTATCATGACATCAAAGTTTTAATGGATTGATGACAAAAAAAGAAATGTTTTAACAAGAGAAGGTAGTCTGTTGTGGCTTAACAATTAATAATATTTCTCAGGAATGCCTGACACTTAATGTCCGATTGCATATCGAAACACTTTGAGACGAATTAATTAGTATATTTAAATTATTGATTATTAATTAGTATATTTGAATTATTGAAAATTAATCACCTCATAAAATAACTTTGGTAACATTAGTGCCAATCCATATATATATATATATATATATATATATATATACATATATATATATATATATATATATATATATATATATCTTTGTGTGTGTGTGTGTGTGTGTGTGTGTGTGTGTGTGTGTGTATGTGTGTGTGTGTGTGCTATGATATTTTATACATTTTTGTATTTGCTCCTGTCTATGTACAGGATATTCCCAGAAATTCCCAGTGAACTTCAATTAAATTTTGGAAGGGTGAGGCACATTTTAAGGAAGAAGTATTTATATTTGCAGCGGATCTAGAACTTCCTTTTTGATTGAGAGATGTTTTTGCGGGTTTTCCCAATGTATTTCTATTCTGTTTATAAACACTTCCCATAAACATAGACCGCGTTATCATCAAGCGAAAATACACGCACAAACCAAACTTTGTAGTAAACAGGGTGAAATATATCTGCTCAAAATGAAGTTAACAGTGGTGCCATCAAATGGTAGAAACAAAAATTAAAGCGAATGGTTCAACCATCTCTTGCACCATGTACAATTTCTTACAGCTCTTGTCCACATTTGTTACTGTTATAGATAGATTGATAATTTGGGAAATTATGTGTTTCCAACTGATTTTTCAAGTTACTCCTGTTGAAACATCCAAAACGAAAAATCATTGCATCAAAAGTAAAAGTAAAAAATATCGTCTGAAATGCAATATAATCCATTGGTAATTGAAATAGTCATCAACATATATATATATATATATATATATATATATATATATATATATATATATATATATATATATATATATATATAAGTGTGTGTGTGTGTGAGTACAGTACATTAAGTAAGAAACATTGTTCAATCAGCTTCCTTTTTTTTCTTGTCTCTCTCTTTTTTTCTTGTATTTTATCGCATGAATTGATTATGATACGACGTAGTGTGTTGTTGAAGAAAAATGTTGTTTCCTTTTTCTCTTAATAATTCTCCCTCATTAAGATACCAAGTTTCCTACTATTTTGAGTAAGGGTCTCTCTCTGGTTTTAACAAGAAATTCTGCCGTTTTCAAGACTGTTGATTCATGTTGTGGTTAGAAAGTAGCAGATGTAAAAGTCAACACGTTCATAGCAGATTTGTAATATTGGTTATTCCATTTTCAGCAACGCGTGCAATTCCATAATTTATAGGTGATGACTTTCAAATCGTTTGTTTCATGAGCAAATGATTCTATACTGAATCCTGAGCAACGAAATCCACTCTGTGTAAAATTATCATGTTCCTGACCTCTCGGTGACGGATTGTTTACCTTTCTTTCTATTTTTTTTTTTTTTTTAATTCTACATTGGCGATGATAGACCATCTATGGAAATTTGGGAAAGAATATAAGAAAAAAACTGGTAGTTTTTTTCGTTGGATTCGAGGAACATAGGAAGAAAGATTGGATCGGAAGGTGAAGCGGAATAAATCTGATATAGCTAATTATAGTAACAATATTCAGATTGGGAACACAGGTGAAAATTGAGAGTGGGTTAACTTCCTTTTGGTTTGCCCTTAGTAGAAAAAAAAACAAAAAAAAACACTTTCCATGCAGATTATACAACGGGTGAGAGCCGCATGATAGATCTGCAGAAACTCTTTAGATCAACATAAACACCTTACACGTTAGATTCAATTATCGGAACACCTCTTGGAATTATAAATGTTTACTTATTTCTCAATTTGAAAGTCGATTCAGATGTAAAAATAATGAAATGAAAAAAAATTGATCGATCAGTATTCCACATTAAGAAGTAGTTTTGTTTCAAAATCACTTCCACTTAAATATGTTAAATCTACAATATTCACTGGGTAGTTAAATATCTCCAGATTGTGTTAGGCAATATCCAGTAGGTTATAAGAAGTAATTTACTTGAGCGCCCACATTAAGCGCACAATGAAAATTAGGTTCTCTCCATCTTGTAGACATGTTTTTATTCTCGATATATGGTCCAATAAAGTCCTAGCTAGTGTAAATTCTATCATGTCAAATAATGATTCGCTTCGGGCTATCATTTCATGAGTCCCAGAGCATGAAAGACTGTGAGATTTTGCTGGCTTTAACACATTGGTTGGGAGACAATACAGGATCTAGAGAGCTGTTGACATAGGAAACGATAGCATTGGCTTACTATTATTTCATCACAGCCCAGAATTCGGCTTAGCAATGTATAACACACTTTTTCATCAGGAAATTAACCACAAGTTTATATGGTTTCATCCAAGATCCAAACATGGTCACAAGAGTGATTTCATGACTCGAAAAACTGATATCCAATATGTTTGCAGTATACGTGTGCAACACAGGGCAGAATGTGACGCTGACTGCAAATGGTAAGCGCAAAATTCAAGCTTCGAATTCGGAAACAAGTTCGCACGAATAGGGTGAAAGCTCCTGAGACGCATTGACGTAACTAAAGTGGCATAGACAAGATTATCTGTGGAACTGTATACTATAAATTTGATATATTTTTTAATGGCAAGGCTTGGGGAAGTTTTAGGGACTAGGAGTACGCTTTGGGAATTAATGTCCTTGGTTTCAAGAAAGAGAAGCACAAAGACTGGTTTGACTACCACGATCCTGTTATCAACTAAAAACAAAACACTTACCTCACCAGTCTCTTTTAGACCCGAATCTAAAAATTGATCGACTTTAGAAATTCATAAAAATTGCACAAGTCAATTAGACAGCAGGAGGTTAGAATGATTAAAAATGAGTTTTGGTCAATTTTTTTCGGCAGAGGTTCAAAGCGCTTTTTGATAAAATAAAAAAAAAAGACTCCAAAACCTTCTATGGTCTCATAAGACATGTATTTGGTCCACATTCATCTTCTGTGGTTCCTCTAAAATCAAAAGATGGAAAAACACTCTTCAAAGATCCCTAAATATCATGCAGCGCTCGAAGGAATATTTCACTGACATTTTTTGATCCTTCATTGATTGATGGAGCGGCTATTGATGGCTTTCCCACGAGAGATGGATTCAGGCAAGGCACCCGATTTGTTTGGTATACCGATTCCATAGAGCTATTGAGGGCGGAAGGTGGGTGCATTTCGTTTGTTATACTTAATCTGGTAACCGAGTGTTGGAAGTGAATTTCAATTCCACAAGACTGGATTGATGGTGTTTTCGTCCTTAATTACAAGGTCCAGGCGTTTAAATACGTAGGCAATGATTCGCATCGTATTACTATTGGCAAGGTCTTGCCTAGGCCCATGTTGAATCGTTTAGTGAAGGATATTTGCCCTTTGGTCCTCCAAGAAACCCAGTCTGTGAGACAACTTCAAGAAAAATGTATTGGGCAGCAATAGCCTCAGTAGCTTGAATTCTCAAAGGCTTTCGATACCATTAATAGAGAGGAACTATGGTGAATTCTTGACAGGTTGGTCTGTACTCCAAAATATGTAAGCATGCTTAGGCAATTAAATCGAAACATGAAAGCTCAGTTGATATTTAGAAATTCATGTTGACAATAGCATAAGACAGGGTGGTATCATAGCTCCTGCTCTCTTTTCAATATATTATGCCATGCTTCATACCAATGCTCTTCAGCATTATGATAGGGGAATGAACTTAAGGTACCGAACAACAGTAAAGGTCTTTGACTTAACTGCAAGTCTAAGACACCCAGAGCCTTGATTCGTGAACTGCTTCATGCAGATTATATCGCTGTGGTAGCCCATACTGGAGAGGATGTGCAACTTTTCAGTTGCTTGAGCTGCATTCGAGGTAACCATAAGTTTGAAGAAGACCAAGGTAATGTTCTCACAAGCACTAGGCAAACCTTATATTGAGTCAAACACCTTGGTAACATCTTTGCAGAAAAAAAAACAGAGTAGAAGTAGTGGACATGTTCTTATACTTAGGAAGCACTCTATCAAGGGATGAAAATTTTGATGACCAACTCAAGAATAAAGGAGGCAAACACAGCTTTTGGTAAATTAGTCAGTGTTTATAAGGCGTGTTTTGACGACTCAAATACTGCAGCAGTATTTCCAAGGCAAATCAAAATGGAACTTCTATTCGTGGTTGGCCGCCGTACAGTTGCTTATCGACTGAATGAGTATGGATTGAAAGCTTGCTCTCCATCCCCTCAACCAATCATGAGAAAAATGAATGAGAAGGCTACACTTGAATACGCAGAAAAACACGTTGCTTGTAAGAATTAGTCCGAAGTTCCTTTCAGCGATGAAAATAAATTCAGTTAAGTTGAATCTGACAACATAGTATAATCGACAAACCGGAGCCAAAATAATTCGAAAAGACTGCTAAGTTTGGAGGAGTGTAGAACTAGACAGATTCTGAAAGTATAGTCACCTCGATGAAGTCTGGCAAATCTCTACGGACGCTGTATTGTACATAGTTTCTTATCACAATTGTGGACAAAAAAGTACAAAAATATAATTAGTAGAACTAATCATACCCATTGAATTCCTACGTGTAATGACAACTAAGATATCAATACTCTTACACGTATATTTCTGCAACTAAAGTATATAATTTTGTTGAATTAATCTATTACCAAAGAAACGTATTTAAACATTAGCAAATGAAGCTATAACTATTATAACTTTTGCTATCTATCAATAATCTTATGGTCTACTACAACTATGAGTTGAAATGGATGGGAGCAATGATAGATGAATGACAATTATAGTGAAGATTGATTCCTTTTTGCATCAATTCAAGCGTAAGTACACTTTCTATTCTTACCCTTGTTCATTACATTCCAAAAATGAGGGAGAAACGATGGAAGATATGAATAACACTATATTTGACACACACAACTTCGGACACTATTCAAAATGAAACCAAAAACATCAAATAAGACATAATCGGTATTAGCTAAATGAGAAAACCCAAAGAACTCATCGAACTACTACTACTACTACTACTACTACTAATAATAATAATAATAATAATAATAATAATAATAATAATTAAGCGTAGGGAAAGAAGGAAGTGGAGTTATTAATTTAAAAAACAAAAAAAAAACCTACAAAAACAACGTTGTTAGTTTCAGAGCTAACCTAAACATCTACAATCCCACTTCACTATCGAGCAAGAGGATAGACGGTTTCGAGGACGACTTGAACTCCATACTTCCAGATACAAAAAAAAAACTATTTCTACACCATTATGGGAGACATCGACGCTCAAAAAGGAAAAGGTAATGAAAGTTTCATCGGCATGTTTAGTTTTTGTTACAAAAAAACAGGTTCAGAATCATGGAGGAGCCCGAATCACTAAACCAAAAGGGAAATTGAGTACATCCTAGCTGACAAAAGCGACATCGCCAAAGATATTTTGTCAATGTGGGAATCGTCCACGGAATGATAAGAGGTAAAATTCCTATTAATTCATGGAAAGGCTACAGGAAAATGTTCTTTCATTAAATTGCAACCACTTGGCGAACGGAAGGCTCTCAATTAGTCTTTCAAGCTCGATCAGAAAAAAAAAAACATTCGTGAATTTTTTCACTAAACCAGAAGAGAACAGAAACGAGCTCAACAACAAAATCACTAACTCTTTAATTGAAGTCGCTGAGAGAAGATCAGTTAATGCGACAAACGAGGGTTCTGTCTCCATGAGAGAGAGAGAGAGAGAGAGAGAGAGTTCTGGTGAATCTTGGGGAAGGTCTATGTTCAACAACGGACGGTAAAATCTGGCGGTGATTAAAAAAAAAAGCAAAACCCCTATATGAAAGTAAAAAACACTCAAAGAACAAATACCCCTGTCAACGGAGGTAGTTGATTATGATCCGCTCCAAAATTCAATCACCTCTTCCGTAGCACATTTGATATATGTATATGCAATGATGAGCTCCACAGAATTTCGATTTTCGTTGGAGCCTATCGGTCACTTTTCCACAAAGTACGTTGGAGTTCAATGAGAATTTTCCAGATATCGTGGTGACTGACAGGTGGGGAAAAACAGTGAGGACTGAACAAAAGACGACAATTATAAATCTGACACCGTTCTTTTCATTTATCCCTCCATACGACATCTCCGAAAGTTCTAAATGTATTTCGTTGAAATTTTGTGGAAGAGACGGCAATAGGGAACAGATCAAATCCATTTGTAATTACCCCCCCCCCCAATCTTAGCTATTTGCCCACACTACATGATATCATTAAATGTTCTCTGTCTGACCATATAACTCCAAAAATTACAAATGTATATCAATTGAATATCGTGAAAGCCTGGGCAATTGGCTCTGAGAACAGTTATTATATGAGGAAGAAGATCCATGTGCAGTTATCTCCGCTACGTTCTAACTCTCATCACCCTTACGATAGCTCCAAAGCTTCTTTATCAGTCCATAACATCTCCAATGGTTTTGCACGAATGTCAATGAAATCTTGTGGGGGTATGAGCAATAGCCTATGAAAGGGATCATGAAATTTCAGATCGAATCCATGCCCCAGTCATCACCCGTACGTTCTAGCTAACTCTCCGGAACCACACAATGGCTTCAAAAATTATGTGGTTGTTTGCACATTATCCCAAGAAGTTCTCTATGAATTTCAATGGAATCTTGAGGAAGAATAGACAATAGAATATCAAAACAATTATTTTATTTTGGTTCGGATACATTTACAAATATTTCCCTTTCATCATAGCTATCCGTCCGTAGCACACCTTATCTAATATCAAAAAGTTTCCCTCTACCCACATGATATTTTCAAACAGTCTCAATAAATATCAATGAAATTTTGTTGAAGAATGGGAAATAGGCTATGGAAAAAATGATTATACTTTGAATCGGATCCATCCATAATTGCCTCCCATATGTCATATTTATCTATCGAGGATTGTGTTTCGTTTTTTAACTAGGCAGTATGGCATGAGGTTGTAAATAGCTCAAAATGACTTGCTCTGGCGCACATGATTTTCCTGTGAAATTGACTCAGGATTAATTTTCGTTTCCAACGATATACTATTTGCCAGTGTTTGAGGACTAAGGAACCGCAGCACAAATCTTCCATTTTTTAATTTCACATGACAAAGCGTATAAAGCTACAAGGCTGAAGAGCTTGTCATATAACAATAATTTTGTATTTACCCTGTTACTATTCTGGTACGATTAATATTCGGCCATCTTAGGTAATTCCAAAATCTGGATCGGCCCTTTAACTACAATGAGCCTTAAATACATCTGACATTTCTATAGTCTATCTATTCTGAAATTACTCAATATTGATCAGCAAGTTTTAATGCTGATCTGACCCCCCCCCAAAAAAAAAAAATTGCCAAGAACATTTAATGATGTTCAAGTGATTGATTTCAACTTGAATAATACCAGTAAATCTTGCTAATCTAGAATATAAATTAATATATATTATCTATAATGCGTGATAAAGTGATTGGAACAGCTTTATCCAAAAGATTAGCGGTATAATTTTGAAGTTTAAGAAACAACTGAAAAACAACTTAGAATCACACAGCCTTTGGAAGATCAACGGTTAGGATAACAATAAAGGAGAGAAGCAAATCAATATTGACCTGAGGGGAGATTAAGGAAGGATGTTATATAAATAATTAAGCAACAAAAATAGAGATAGGCTTGACACGTAGCGGAGATCAGTCGGACCAAAATACAGATCAATTGGTGCCCATGGGAAAGTAAACGCAGTAGAAAAAGTCCAAGTACAATATGTATAGATCTGATTGATATTTAGACACGGGAAAAGTGTAATCGTGATTGTGATGGATCGTAATTGAAAGATATTACGATAGCCTTCGCTCAGCAGTTGACTTATAATGGTTGATGAAGATATACTTTCAAGGCGATGGTTCAGTATTTTTTTGCAGTTACATGAAAATATTCTTAAAATTACACTATTCTGATTATGTCTATATTTTGTGGAGAGGCATATTGGGGTGAATTTGAAAAATAACTCGCTTAGTGATTTTACCCATCAGTAATTATCGGATTCGGCCCACACACACACACACACACACACACACATACACACACACACACACATATATATATATATATATTGATACATCAGTCAGCAGGAAATTCAATCGTGAACATATTTGGGAATAACGAGTGACAGTAAACGATCGAATAGAAAACGAAAAATAAAAGGCGTCGAAAAAAAAATTTACTTATTCTCATGTTACTACTATACAGATCAGGATGCCATCAGCGACTTCAGAATACCATTTAAGGAAGACTTTCAATGATTTTCAATGACGCGTTGGTTCTAGTGGTGTGTAGGCAGAACACACTTAACACATTTTCCTAGTTGTGTTAACTAGTTAATGAACTTAGAACTCACTTCAATAGTAAACTTTCCACAGTAAAATTTATACAATTCGGAGAACATTCCAATTTTTCATGTCATGACTGTCATTTTGTTAAATGCTGAATTAGGCCTTCACGTTTTCCCAGCTGTTTTGAATCTAACGATTTACTGATCTTTTTAAAAAAGGACATTGTTTCAAAAGTTTTTAATAATTTACTATTGTTCAATTTTCTTCCTTCCGGCTGAGAAACTGACCAGTTCACACATCCGCATTATGGCAAAATTAGCCTGAAAGCCCACGTGTACAGAGGCACACCCACAGTAGAATATTATTCTAACAAAGGACGAAGTTGGTCATTAGCCCCATCCCCCATCCTTTCTCTGTCCATGCTATTCTTCGCATGTCGGACTTTTCTCACAATGGCTATTTGACCACAGACAAGCAATATCACTCAAAATCTACCAAACATGGCGATAAGAGAAAAATGACTATTCCATTAAGAGGGGCTTTGAAATGTTTTGGTTGTAGCAGTGGCTTGTGAAGGCACATATAGGATGAAGATAAGCTGTGTCATACAGTGATTTCGGTTGCCACTCCATAAACCAATGATTAGCAAACTCATATCGCAGGCTATTACTACTATTGTAAATTCAATACTCACTGGTTCCTCCTTAGTTGTAACCAGAACTTAGCTAAACTTTCAAGAATATTGATAATTGTATGCGTTGCCGTGTAAGTTCCGGATAACATTACTACCATAGCGCGTCTGATATTCACTTACCTTGTGTAAGATATGGGGAAGCTTGATAAATACCTATCAAATAGTGATTTTGTCCTTAAAATTCCGTACGGAACCATTAAAACATTTTCAAAGAACCGATTTCCTCGCAAATCTTTTCAAAATTGAGAAAATTTTCGTCATTTGTGTCGATTAATAATTCTTATAGCTGGAAATCTTGGTATATCTGAGTTTCTCAACACTTGATTTGAAATAACTAAAGAATATGAAAAGATAGTACGCGACTCAACTCCAATTTTTCTAGATTGCCAGGTTTCGTACTACTGATACGGAACCTGGTCATGTACACTGCAGATTATAATTAAATGAAGACAGTTGTCTTTACGTTTCGAACAATCTACCCTCGACGAAATAAGCTTGCTATCCGTTGCTCCACGGTCAGGCACCTGATACTTTATAAGTTAATTTCAGCAAGACACAGAGCTGTTGACTATGATAAAAATCCATTACAGCAATAAAGGTCTCAAGAATAGTTTACTAACCATTCCTTGGTGACAAGGCAACTTGACTAAATTTATTATGCAAAGCCACTAACATGAGTCACTCAATGGGGATCTAACCTAACCCTCTAACGTTATGATGAACTATGAGACATATCAACATGACTATTACTGAGGTACTTCTATTAATGACACTGTAATGGTATAATGGGTGGAATTCTGCAGATGTAGAAGGTTTATTCTTTTTTTTAAAGTAATGTACCAGCTGAGTAATAGCTTCAGAAAAAACAAACAAAATTACGAAAAGAATACTTTTTTTTTGTCTTAAAATGTTCATGCCAGCAATGTTTAATGGAACGTTTCCCTATTACCAAAAAATATTCTGATATACTTACCAATCAAAATGCCGATCTATTAATCTAATAAAGGTCTCTTTCTATAAGAAAAAAATCAGTAAAGAAAAAAAACAAAAAACAGATCACATGCAAAGAACTTCGACTTCAGATCCTGTCTCCTTTACTTAAAGACATTTAAAAAGGTTTCTAAGCTTAATGCTCGACGTTTGAATGAATCGAAATGTATTTTTTCTGGTGATTTTATTCTGTCTGCTGCAGCCGGCGAAAGGCAGCTTAATTTTTGTAATTAGCAAAACCACGAGCGGGAATCTGGCACATCGAATGATGTCTGGGTCAAGTCGTTCTTCGGTTTTAGAGAGACATTGTATGAAAATTTATTCTTAATTACTGTTAATGTTTGTGCACGTGTATGTGTGTTTGTGTGTGTGACCATACACACACACACACACACACACACACACACACACACACATACACACACATTCGTCTATCCTATATATGTAGATGTGTACATAAATGTATGTACTCATACGATGTTCATGGTGATGTGTTGCTCATGTTACTTTTCAAAGGGTTTTCAACTTCTTTTGAAAATGGAACTTTCTACGTCGTTTTGATTGTCATTATGTCACTGAGAATTATGTTTGTTCATAGATTTGTCTTTAAAGAAAATACATTTCTTATTTGTTTACTTATCCTAATTCATATACACTTAGAAGTGGATCCGCCTAAGGTTATCTATATGCCTCTCTCTCTCTCTCTCTTCCCCCCCCCTCTCTCTCTCTCTCTCTCTCTCTCTCTCTCTCTCTCTCTCTCTCTCTCTGTACATGTATATAAATATATTAAGCAGAATCCAAAGTACGTCGGAACCGACTTGATGTATTATTTTCAAAGTCCACAAATTCCATGATATTCATGGCTTTTGTAGCAATTTGAAATTTTAAATGTTTAATGTATCCTGTGCTACTGACGTCATCTCCGTTTGAAGATGTTGAAGACATTTTTACAATATACCAACAAAAAATAAAACAGATGAACTGTTCTTGTTTAACACACACACACACATACATATATATACATATATATATATATATATATATATATATATATATATATATATGTGTGTGTGTGTGTGTGTGTGTGTGTGTGTGTATGTATGTTTATCGAAAAAACTTCGATAAACGAAGAGATAAGAATGAAAGTGAGGCAGTGAAAGTAAATACAGAAAATACAGGGCGTTTTTTTTTAAATACAAACCCTCCTGATGATCGAAGACTCGTTAAAAAGGTCTGTTGTTGAATCAATATATATATATATATATATATATATATATATATATATATAAATATAAACAAACATGCACACACACACACACACTCATATATATATATATATATATATATATATATATATATATATAGAGAGAGAGAGAGAGAGAGAGAGAGAGAGAGAGAGTGTGTTTGACCGGGAGTCTAGAGTCTAAAGTGAGTCTACCCACGTTTCACAAACTGAAGAATGACTTTTGGTTTATATCACAGTCACGTCTTAAAGATTTGGGGAAAATTGTGCGCAGATGAGCTCTCCTATTGCCAGTTCGGATGCATGAAGAGAAAAGTATACCGGAAGTAACGTTTTGCATCTATGTCTGCCTTAATTAGTTATATGCATTGGTACCATCTGTGATAGCAAAAATTATCAGGTACATGCATAACATCGAAAAAGTTTCATAATAAAAGAAGATTGAAATTCTGGGATCAGATATTGATTATGTTCATGCACGTTTATTTTGCTTATACATGCATACATAAGGGTTGCTGTAGCCAATTACGTTCTTATTAAGTGAAATTTAATCTGAAATTTTCGCTGCAGAATATTCGATTTTTATGATAAATATTCACTATTGAATTAGTTGCATTGACAAAGAAGAAGATTATGAAAGAAAACTAATACTTATTCTGTGAAGTAAACGCTTTTTCATCATCAAGCTAAATACTCGTGGATTTATCTGCATAAATTGTAAATCTGAGCATCAATCATTCGTTAATGGATGCTTCTGTCGGGAATCATAGACGACTGATCATTTTTACAATTTTTGTATTCATCCTTCCTTGCTCACTTAAAAGTGAATGGGTGTTTGAATTCAATGAGCATAAATATTGTTCAAACGCCTGGGATCCAGCATAGTTCGATTATGTTCCCGGTCATTAGTAAGGTCAGACAACAAAAAGCTATGAAAGTTAGTGCTGGAAAAAAAAAAGATAAGCAGACATCCTCCTACAATATGTGCTCTTTAGAATTAAGTACTTTTTAAAAATAAAATACACATGAGTTTTAATACAATTCGTATTTTTTATGACACGAGGATTGGTATTTTTATGACATTTCTATTTCTATTCCCGGTACATGTTGTACGTTTTGATACATCATGCAGCATCTGTTATCAAACTTCTTGTCAATGTTTTGTTAGTATCTATTCCCTTTCGTCTGCACAATGAATGGTTTTTAATATATTAAATGTGTGAAGAAGTTCATCCATGGGAACGTTTGCTCATATCTAATATATATTCTACGTCCCTTCAACCGGATTGCACACGCATATGCATACACAACATTTGTATGGAAATGCATTACATGCATATATGCATACATAGATATAATTGCATATATACACATATACTTATGTGTAAGAAGGTTTACGCCAAGATCAGTAGTAATTCAAGTGACTTCAGTTGATGTACAGAAAGAGGTGTGGCCAGTTTGGAATACATGATCTCGGTTTTTGATTTGAAAAAAAAAGCTGAAAGCTTCAAGTTAATAATATTTCCTTTATAACCGAAAACATGAAAAAGCCAGATGTTATGAGAAACAAAGAACTGAGAAAATTATTAAAGACAATTTGCTACAATTTGCTACCTTAACTCGAAGATTTAGGCTTTCTTTAATTTTCCTACTATCCTTCCTACCGAAGTTATGAACTCCAGCTTATAACATTGTAGAAAAATGTTAGTAAAATGAAATAAACTGCGTAGATTGCAGTCTGGCTTGTTGAATGTTTATCCAGCTATTTGTTTATTTGATGTGTGCACTACTGAAACCATAATTGCCATTTAAAGTAGAAAGTTGGAATCTTATTTAGAATTAAACTGATATTCCCGCCAGTAATTTCAGGCAAATAAAGCTATCAATTGTGCACAAAAATGATCTCGCTTCAAGTAATTCCTTGGATTACATATTCACCAATAATAAGATCGTTAAATTGAAGGGAAAAAAAGAACATCAGCTGTAGTTTTTTTTTTTTTTTTTTTTTCTAAGTTCATTAAAATGTACGAATCGACTATTGCATAATTAACACCAGGCTCAAACTTCGGAACTGTAAATTTGATTCTGGGTATTGGTGTTTTTGTGTACCTTCTAGCGTGGCCAAATCATGAATATGAAGGATAAAGTAGCAAAAATAGATTCGCATCCCCAGCACTAACTGGTCTTTGATACGAACGTCGCAAAGAGGAAATAAATCAGGTAAATTTGGTACTTGAATAAGTTCTGACTTGTACTAAGCTACAAAACCGATGATTTCCACCAAACAACATTGATAATCGAAATGTTTACAAATATTGTCATCTATAAATAACTTACATGCTTGTATAAACAAGTGTTGGTGTGTGTGAACAGCCCGTATATGCCTTCACGGATACACTCCTTTGATTTATATTGCCCTTACATATCATGGAACTCCTCATAATTTATACGAAATCTTGATTATATATACCTGTACAGTTACATGTACGTCTATAATTATTCGGTTATTTACCAAGTTACACTTAGTAAATAGTTTATTTATGTACCTATGTAAAATATATATTTACATATTTGTATATGTATACATATAGACCGATCTATGGAGAGATAGATAGACAGAGCGTCTTATCGTAGTCAACATGTGCTTGAGAGGATGGTCTTGAGATCATAGTGGGTGGGTCACTCCCAGGCAATTTGGGATTCACTTTGTACAAATCAATTGGCACTTCTTCGTGCTGATTTGCCAAGCCCAGTCGAAGCATAATATTCGAGAACTAGATTAGCCAACGTGTGTATTGTATGGAAGCGCATTGATCATTTTGCACGGTGGATTTCGAATTGCAATGTGTATGTGTGTGTGTGTGTGTGTGAGAGAGAGAGAGAGAGAGATGCATACACTTACATTAGGACATATTTGTGTATTTGTTAAAGTGCTGACAAAATCTGTGACAAATATATAATGTGTATGCCAAAAAATGATTAAAATGCTTATATACTGACCTAGTTACACATATACACACATATCAACGTGACTGGAGATGCAAACATGTGTGTGTGTGTGTGTGTGTGTGTGTGTGGTGCACATCACATGTTTATGTTCACATAGTTTAGACCCTGGCATACAAAGCACTTGTTTTTCTTATACAGGACAGCTTTTTGTTAATTTAAAACGTTTTCTGTTTAATACTTTTCAGTACAATTACGCATGATTTTTCTCATTCGATAATAAACTGCAACCTAATCTGATTTACTTGCTTGCAAGGGCCAGCGTGCAGGTCTTCAGTAATGTTTTTTTTTCTGCACTTTCAGCTCAATCATCCCTCTATTTTTTTTGTATTCGTTTCTTTTGAGCTAACATTCAGAAATATAAAATACCTGCGATCAATATAGAACAAATTACTGCGTACCTTGCCTTCTTTTCAATCTTGCCAGTAAATGGCTAATCGCAAAAATCTCATGGCGTCCTATCTTCGAGGAAATTCAACCGACAGTCAAATCACCAGCCATTGATTAGTTCTTCGTTCATTTTTGTCTGAACATATTGCCGAATTCAATCAGAAAAAAGTCATACAGGTATTTGTTCTGATGATCCAACTAATAGGGGTTGACTTATGTAATGATGTAAAGCCAACGATACTCATTTAGCACTCATCTGTTAAAAAATCGTACAAGATATAAAGCCTGACGATGCTTCACTGTGCACTTTCATTTACATTCTAAGTGAAGTAAAATATCAATTTTTGTGAATTCACAGAAGGTTATTCGTTAGTTCATTTCATACTTCTCCATGTCTTCATAAAATGAGCAAGATTTATGCAATTATTATCAGTTTGTGAGCTTTTATATCACGGGTAGGATTTAGAGAACAAATTCTGTTGAAAATTGCATTCACTCTAATCATTGAAATTGTGCTTTTTAGTTTGCTTTTGAACCCGACAAAGAATTGACTTTTCATGCTTACTGCCCACTGACTTTACTGCTTCTCGACCATCCCACACCTTGCAAAATATTCATTATGGAAATAGATTTTGAACTACTTTACCGAAAATTTCAGCTTTTAATCCGTATGCTCTATCTTTGAAATCAGGGCAAAAGAAGGATTATCCGTGGTCAGAGATTAAAGAAAGCGTTACTGACAAAATGAAGCATTGAAATTTTTGTTTTGTTTTCTCAATATTTTCAAAATTATTATTATTATTATTATTATTATTATTATTATTATTATTATTATTATTAGTAGTAGTAGTAGTAGTAGTAGTAGTAGTAGTTGTAGTGTTTTGAAGTGAGGTTTTTTTGTCCTACGTTCCTTTGTGGCTGGTACTAAAGTTCACTCCTGACCCTAACTCACTTACAGAAGTGATGATTGTGATGTGGGAATTTGTAGCCGACTGTCCGAATAGTGAAGCGCTACTTTGACTACGTAAAGATTTAGATTCGCACTATTTTTTATTCCCTCGGTTACAATTATGTGTCATTTTCACCTGGGAGAAATCTTGTCATTACTGAGGAACAAGTAGCAACGTCCCCTCCAAATATATTAGTATGTTAGTGATATCATCTGTGTCGTAGTCTTCACTTTCAACTGCTGATGATGAAGTCTCATTTTCAATGCTCTCAAACTCTTGAGTGACACTTCACTTTCATGTTTTTCCCGTTCCCTCGCAAAGTCCTGGTAATCTCCCAACTGTTTACTCTCTTCCATATCCTCTCATTGATCTGCAGACATAGCCACGTCCATATATTGGTAGGTCTCTCTCCCTTGTCCCCTTTGAGGACATTCCCTGGGTTGTGCCGGCGGTATTTGTCAACATGGTCGAATTCCATTCGTTTCCATAATTCCAAGTATATAACAGTTGTTATCCTATCTTGTCTTGAACTCCTTCTGAGCTAATTTACTACATTCACTGGTTATGTGGCTCACAATATTACCCCTTTCTCCACTTTTGTGGGGGATCTGTCCCTCTTTCCATTGACAGTTTGTCTTAATATATTTGCTTTTAGTTACTCAGATGAGGAAACTTGTTCCTCCCTTCAGTTTTCCTTTGAATAGCCTTTGAATAGCCATGTCCATGATCACTTGTATACGATATTTTCTATCCATTCTTTGAATTCTCGAGGAAGTTTTTTTTTCCTGTTCTCATTTTTCCTTTTTAGCTACTACCTCGTTTGCTATCTTTTTGTTGTTGATTGCTCCTTCTAATCTCATTTTTGCTGTTTGAATTTCCATTTGGTATTATTTTCTGATGAGTCCTCAGCGGCCTCCTTTGCTCTTCACGTACAGTATATCTGTGTCACGTCTGGGATGTAGAGCTTTTATTATCATTAATATTATCATTATGATTTGCATTCTCACACCAGTTGTCTGGTGGTAACCGCTGGAGTTTGAGTGACAGCAAATCTCCTCAAGTCTCCAGCCCTCCTCTCCTAGTACTCATAGGTCGCAGTAATTCTGCGATTTACAGTTTCACACCGGATGCCCAGTGGTTATCGCTGAAGGCTGAGTGACAATAAGTATTATTATTATTATCATTATTATTATTATTATTATCATTATTATTATTATTATTATTATTATTATTATTATTATTATTATTATTATTGTTGTTGTTGTTGTTGTTGTTGCTGTTGTTGTTATTATTGTTGTTATTGTTCTTCTTCTTGTTGTTATAAACGATTGTTACCGTGACCCAAAGAAAAAAAAAAACAAATAAAAAATTCCAATATATCACTTTAATGCAAGACTGAAACCCATCAGCATGATAATTCATTCAAGAAACAATACCATGTGTTACATCCCATGAAACACTTTAATGATTTAAATAAACTCGCTGAAGACCCGCCCTACTATATTCTATTCATTTTCAAAAACTACTATGCGAACCAAAATGTCCGGGGTTCATTATTACCCCCAAGACATGTTATGAACATAGCTCTAACCGTTTTTGACTTGCTGACACAGATGGCCGGGTAGATATCTGGTGAATTATGATAGATTTTGAGGTTAGGACGAAGGCAGGCAGACGGGCTTTATGTCTAGACACATTTCCGTAAATTACTTGCACTTTGAATGGACTCCTCCCCCTTTTTTCCAAAATTAACTCGGTAAGACCATCAGTACACACGAAAATTTTGATCTGGATACCTTGTTTGGTTTGTGTGTTACACTGTTACAAACAGATGAGCGGACATCTGGTGAATTATATGTATTTCACATATTTCGAGTCAAGATGTTAAGCATAGGATTTCCAGATTATAACGAATTCATCTTAGTGGCTTGTGAAATAATTATCCCGATTATTTAGCTATTGGCCTTAATTTAGCTTATCCATGTCAGCTAAATCAGCTTCAGTGTTTTTATTGCTATTATAACAGAAACAAAATTTCAAACCTGACCGTTGAATAATAATCAGACTGCTTTTGTTCTCCGGTCATGGGTAGAACGTGATGAGAAAATGAGAAAACCAGTGCTTATACACCTTTTTAATTGATGGATCTGATACCAGCCTCACAGAGACGTATTTGAGAGGGCTATTCAAAGATGTCGCTACCGCTACCCCTGTGGAAAGGGAAGGGCATCAAACGCTTTATGAATATTACTTCATTTGTAATGACTAAATGTTGTAAGGGCCCCCTCAAGGGACCAACCTCCCTTGGTCCCCCTGAATTCCCGCCAATATCCAGTAACGCCTCTTCAGTCATATATATACTCATACAATGCCGAAAACCAAACTTTAAAATAAATAAGTCACGTTACTCGTTCTATAATAGACGCGCACGTAGGGGGCGTCATTGCTGTGCCCATCCTCATTGAAATCAATACATTCAGAATTATCTGACGAAAGAAAGAGAAAAAAAAAACTCGGCCAACAATTATGCAATGAACAAAACAGGTCAGTCATGAATCATGCAAAAACCGTAACAATTCGTACAACTACCTTGATGTAAATAAATAAATGATAACCTTCCACTGCTTTATATTAGCCCATTTCTTTCTTCTTTTTTTCTCTCAATTCTGAACAAAAAAGACATAGACACTTACGATATTACATTAATCACCGTTACCCACAACACTGGTTTAGATACTGTTGTTCGGTTTAAGCTATTCATATATTCTGACATTTACATGTATCTCTGTATCTATGCATCACGACTTCGCCGAGCCCAAACCGTTCATTGTATGAATTTGAAATTTTGCACACACGCACACCCTGCGATGAGTAGTAAAGAAGAGTTTTCTAATCACTCTCAAAAATGGGATTTTAATTGGGTGGTCAATTTTCAATGTAAGTTTATACTAAATTAGACACTTAATTCGTGTCCACCCTTGTTTTTTTTTTTTGTTTTTTTTTTTAAATAGACATTTTAGTGCTCAGCAAAAGGCATGAGGTGCGATTTTTCATTGATCAATTTTCAAATCTTTTTAATTGTTCACTCCAACACAACATGCTGCCAAAAGATATCGGTTACAGTGGTTGAGAAAAAAACAACCCTTCATATATATATCATTTCATGGATATAACTGTTATTAATGTTGCAGTTATTCATCACCACTACACACAACAAACTGGTTTAAACACTTTTGTTCGGTTCGGGTGATTCATGTGTTCGAACAGTTATATACACTAGCCGTACTCATGTGGAAATTCTTTGGTTGTTGACTCCTAAATTGAAACTAAACCTAAACATCATCTCATGATTTCCTATTTCCTTAATTCAGCCGACACTTGAATAACGGATTCAGTGAAGTAAAACAAATGATACTCTTGTCCATCATGTTCTATATTTAAAAGTATATGTACAGGGATACTGTAATATTCACTGTTCATTGATGTTTGAAGAATGTATCAAATCCACCTGGCCGTAATAGGTTACGAACAAAATCAGCACAGGTAAAGATAACGGACTTCCTTCATTACCTTTGAACATAAATCATTGTTGCAGGCCACCCATATGCTCCATTACTTGCTGTTTGCCCAGAAAGACATTGCAATTTTGCGAGGAAAACTGAGAAAATAGCATCGTTTTGCATTCAGAGCAAAATCAAGCCTCTGTCTTTCTAGAAATGCGGTGCAACCTCTTTCGACACCAAGAAAATGTATGTAATACGTTACAGCTATGTATATATGTGTTAAGTTTATATCCAAGAAGTCGGTTGCATTTCTGGGGAGCCTTAAGTCTCTTACAGAATCATTGAGTCCACTCCCAGAGATTGGTTGTAGTTTATTGCTTGAACACGTCGAACATAATCAAGTCCAACAGGTGGTGTAAACCAGAGCCATCTGATACAGGTTTATTGTTAATGGAAGATGAAGATAAACAATTTTTTGAGAAGTCTATTTCTTGTCCTTGTCCCTAAGTTTAATTCCTAAGGCGTAATGTGCCTTTTTCAATAAAACCTGTTATCTCTATCCTGTTGTATCAATAAAATAACTGTTGCTTTAAACACAGATTTTTGCTTCAGAAGGTATTGAATTCAAGTATATTTTGATTGAAATGAAATAACCAAATGTATGGTACGAAATTATACTAATATTTATAATTAAGAAAGGAAACCATTTCTTTTGGGAAAAATGGTACTTGATGAAAAAAGACAGATCCCATTTTTTCTACTTCAGCACCCAGAAGACACATAATAATGCCTGAAATAATCAAAATAATTTTCAATGTATTCCTGTGATTGCTAATGAGCCAGTTTTGCTAAACTTTGAAAAGGACAACTTACCAACTGTTACGGAACAAATACAGCTTTATATCAAGGCTGGAGTTGTCCAATAAATATTTACTGACGTATCAGAAGGGAGGATGGAACACCTATCGTAGAATGATGTTTTGTAACAGACGAGGGCTAGTAAATACCACCCTATAAAACATTCATTCACTCATCGAAGAATTGGAAAATATCTCTAAAATGAGCCATCACTAGACTTCTCCTGTTTTGTATACTTCTAATGTAGTCACCCCTAGAGGAGAGATCCTCAAACTGAGAATCATGCAACGTTCAGATGGGAGAATTATGTTAAACCTTACATGGAGAGTTCATAAGAAAGCACAACATGTTACAGAAAAGAAAACAGTCTGGGACATCAATGAAACCCTCATAAAATGTCAATGGGCTGGACATATTGCAAGAATGCCAGAAAAAACATAGGACATCACGATTCACAACGTGAATTCCCGAGATCTCATGGGGAATTGTGATCGTCAGAATACAAGATTATATGGCATGACGAGCGAGAAAATGCTGGACGAAGCGACAAATAAACGAATTATCTGATAGATTTTACAAACTTGTCTGGGTCAACATAAACATCAGAAAAGAAGAAGGAGAAAAAAAAGGCAGTGTGCAGTCAACTGTCATTCATGAAGCAGAATTCTGGGTCATTGCCATCTATAATTCCATCAACATTCAATGTGCATTCATTTTGATTGTACACCGAGGTGATTTTATTACAAACATAGAAATTTTCAAGACAGCCATCGCCACAAGCCATTAATCTATGCTGTATAGACTGATCTGCGATGGGCACGTCATGTGGTAGTGGCAGAAGAATCATGTTTCAACGATGCTCCAGTTCGGTGAACTGGTCTCTAACCAGCAGAAGAAAAAGGCGCCATTAAAAAGGACTTCCCTTATTGAAATGACTAAAACGAATAGGAGAGCAGAGGTTATTTACAGGAAAACATGGAGATATGAAATCTGGGAGGTCCCCCAATCCCCAGTGTGGAGCAAACTGGGGTGCTAACAGGGGAAAAAAAATAGGCCAATTTGCGAGACCAGAACACCTTAAATGTATAGATCTTCTCCGGTAGCTAGTGTTGAAAAATTGTCTTTCACGTATTGATGTTGCCAGCTATCGATAGACCTACATTATAAATGGAATCTTCTCTAAAATCTTTGTTTGTGAAGCTAAGCCATGGGTTATATATATATATATATATATATATATATATATATATATATATTCGTGTGTGTGTGTGTGTGTGTGTGTGTTTTATGTATGCTAATGTTTATATATGCAACTCTACACGCACACACACACACACACACACACATGGATAGTAATATTCGATAATAATGTCCTGAAAATAGGTAGAGTCATAGAAGAAATTGAAGGATACATTGACCCAGGTCAGGTGGAGAAAGTAGAGAAAGTAGAGAAAGACCACAGATATAAATTAAAACAGCGTATAGTGATTAATTAGAAAGCACTTGATATTGACAGCAGCATAATGGAAAGTAAATACCCAATACGCTTGGAACGGAGAGTATATAATCAATGCATAATATCAGCTATAACGGACGGATGCAAAACTCGAAAACAAACTGAGAATAGCATAGAGGGCTCTGGAAAGTGTAATGTCAGTAATGGCGATATTCAACGAAACAGAGAAACCAATATGGATCCGAAACAGGAAGAGATTCAAGGATATTGTACGAGCGGTTGAGGATGCATAGCGAGAAGAAAGGCCGTCAAATGGAGCAAAAAGCTAGTCGACTGGTGCCCATAGGACTGTAAACGCAGTAAGAAAAGACCAGACATAAACTGGGGATATGAGAGAAAATGTTGTAAATAAGACATGGCAGAGATCAGCACAATCATGCTCGTCATGGAGAAGGTAGCGAAGGTATTGTCCTGCACGAGGCTTATAATAGCAACAACAATGATGATACATCTATGTATACATACCAAGCTATTTGTCCGTATTGACACGAGCATTTAAGCATTATGAAAGTTTCTCACTTAGATACACATTAATACATTCGGTCGCAGATCCATCAAATATGAATAATAATTCTGTGCTCAGTGGATTAAACATCAGTCTGTATATAACCAGATTTCCACGTGACTGTTGAGTAGGTGAGGCTAGTTAACCTTGGTTGGTAATGCACGCATCAGCGGGAATTATCTGGCTTCAATAGCAGCATAGTAAATGCAACACACCCTCTATCACAAAGCTTTGAAGGGGATGGGTGTTTTGTATTGAGAGAGTACTGCAGGACACGCCTTGTGGTGAGAGCCAACAGACCGTCAGCGAGTCATTGGGGTTGCTCCTCCGACTGACTTTGCAAGATAACCCGAACTGCACATAATTGTCGTGTGACTTTTTCATTTATGTACATGTGTGTGTGTGTGTGTGTTTGTATGTTTTCAATATTGCTTTTCGAGTTTACAGTCGGTCAATCGAATCAATTTGGGTCATTTTTTTTTTCTCTTTTTGCAAAGACTATTTTCTGATAAACTATGAAATGTATAATTTGTTTGCATGTCACGGGTTACAAAACTGAAAATGAATGTACGTACGCATGTGCACAGTTTGATGTTCAAGGATGATGCATTTTGCAATTAATAATTTACTCATTACAAATTTCCTGACAATGAAATGTAAAAAAAATATAGTGAAATCTATGTTATCTCAAAATCTTCGCTAGAAGCAAGTTTTCAAACATTCAATCTAAGCAAATAGAGCTGCGTTTTATACAGTCTTTAAGATATTTTGAAGGGCTAAATTCGTAATCCAATCCTTTACGGTCTGGAAATCATTCATGTATGTTTTAGCCATATTATTCATTTTTAAGGATTTTGAACACTTTTTAAGGATCATTTCAGTGTATACATAGGCCATACTCATCATTATGGCTGATATATATCTAGTAATCTAAAAAGGCTCAAATATATCTCGTAATCTAAAAAGGCTCAAATATATTTAGTAATCTAAAAAGGCTTAAATATATCTGGTAATCTAAAAAGGCAGTCCTACGGACACACAGAAATTCTCTACAACAAAAAAGCACTTGCTTTACAGTACATAGTTACACTGAATAATATCAATTGAGGTAACATATATTCAAATGAAAAAAGAAAAAATGCACTTGCTTTTGTTTTTTTTAAAATTCTGTTGTATATTCATCATTTTAAGACCAATGAAGCAGGTGTCGACTTCAGTCATGAAACTAATATATATATGTACAGTTTAGCGTTATTTTTCTGGAGAAGAATGAACTATAAGTAAAAACAATGTGATTTAAGGAACTGTACGTCTGGGGACTTTTTTTCTCTAAATTAATTAATGACATACTTTTCTCTTTGGAAACACTGCTTTTGGTATGATCTGGTTATAGGAATTTTGATACCAACAGTGATAGTTTGAAACAAACTATGTTTTTATTAAAAGGTTTGGCTGATTCTATTATTGGTCTTATTAGTTGGCGTTGGGTAGATTTCCACTCTCATCTCATTTGTATGAATTTGGTCGGCTAAGAGAAGGAGACAAAGGAGCGTTTGGGGGAAAACGGCTTTTACAAACAGACCTTCACATTAAATTCAAAGTGAATTTTCGTTAATTTGCATTCAATACTAGCAGTTAGTGACAAATTACAATAAAAAAAAAACACCTGTAATCTTTCGTAAAAAATAAATGGGGGTAAATCTTCAGTATTGAAGATGAACTTATTTGGATTTCTTTCGCATCAATCTAGAAGTGTTGCTTTTAGTGTAACAGTTGTATGGATTTTGATACCAACATTGATAATTTAAAACAAACTATAATTTTTTGCAGAAATTTATGCAATTTCCATTCAATTTGGTCTTATCAACTGGCGGTTAATGGATCTCTTTTCCTATCTGATTCAAGTGAATACAGCCGACTGATAGTATATAATTTGAAAACGTAGAGCTGAAGAAAGTAGACCACTACACATACCTCGAATAAGGAATCTCCATGGAGTCCTCAAACGATGAAAGCATCAAGAGAAAATTCATCTTAGTATGGCAAGCTTTTGAAACAGCATGCTCAAACTCTAAAAACAAGAAAATCTCATTAATCCTAAAAAGAAGGGTGTACAACTAATGATTTCAACAACTGTTACAACATGATGGCTGATGGGGACTTTTCAATCGGATATTTCATTTTATTCTTAGATATTTGGTTTGATTTTTAAATAGCATTTTTTTTATTTAAGATTCTTTCGCGTGGGTATTTGTGAAGTATATTTGCACACTTTGTCAAAAATAAGATAAGTTAGGGTGACCCTTTCCAGATGCTAAACGCAGCCACTCAATTAAAAAGACATTAGGAGGGAGGTAATAATCGGTTGATTAAAAGGGGCGGTGTATAAAGATACAGATGGCAAAAGTAAGGAAGATAGACGGTAAGTTCAGCTGTATGAGAAACAGAAGAAAGCAGGGGGAAAATAGAAGAGAAAAGGGTAGATGATCATATAGTTCTAGTATCAAGAAAAGGAAAGGGTAAGTTAGTTCAGTAAAATAGATAGCAATAGAAAAGGGGCCTTGCCTTTAAAAAAGAGACCAAAAGTTGATCACTAGAGTAGGAAACTAGTTGACGGAAGTAGTAGATGAGTTTGGCTGACCATAACGAGAGTTGGGCGGTTCACGTGCCACCAGCCCCTGGCTGCTGTCAGTAGAACGATTAACCTCTCTCTCCATACATATATGTATACATTTCTCTGTGTGAGGATTTTGTTATTTTGTTTTGTCTTCAAACGAATACAATCGATATATGATCGGTCAGCCGAAGAAGAAAAATAAGTTTCGATTTTGAATCCCGACATGAGTCTTGCGTCTTTCCTTCCTTCCTTTACTACAGCCACGGAGCTGCCAATTCGTACAACATCGAAAAATGGCTGCACACCATTTTATTTTACAAGGTTGACATTCGAAATATTAGATAGTAGTTGCTGCTGTTTTTCATTTGGATTATTAGCCGATTCCATATTTCGTTGGTACAATAGTTTTGAGCTAATTTTGTTCAGAATTTTAGAGGGACTTTTATTAAAGGGTTGATACTTTCCTAATTTTCATTGTTCCATATTTTCATGATGATCAAAATGTTGAAAGAAATAATTAACTTATGAAACCTAACCAAAAGACAGGCCTGCAAACTGAGAAGTATGCAACGTGCGCATGACAGAATCATGCTCAACCTTACATGGAGAGATCACGAGATGATGATGATGATGATGATGATGATGATGATATGTATTTTGTCGTGTCTGTCCGTCAGTTGGCTTGATGGTTTATTTGTTTTGTTTTTTTTTTCTTTTTGTTCATTGGTTCGTCTGTCCACACGATGTCTCCGAAAGTACGGAATGAAATTATCTGGATATACGGGCAGTGGGGAGGGGAGAAAATGGTAAGATTTTGAGGATGGTCCAAGAATTCCTGATTGGGAGATATTTATCCGGGTTTTTTTTTGTTTTTTTTTTTTTGTTTTTTCAATTACACTTACATGTACGCCCATAACTATCCACACAATATCTTTGAAAGTTCTCGATAAATTTCTATGGAATTATATGTAGGGGTAAACAATGGGTTACCATGAGAAGTTTGGGGCGGATCTTTGCATAATTTTCTTCCCTACTTCGTAGTTGCATATCCCAACCGAATGTGAAGGAAAAAAGATTCCCATCTATTTGACATCTAAAAGAAAAAAAATAAGGTTCTGTTTGATTCTGACCACTTAAAATGGAAAAAACAAATCCTCTCTCAGTTTTGACCATGAAGATCAATCTCTATGACAATCCCTAAAATTATTTTCCGTCGATATTTGAACAAATTTAGAACCTATGGACTTATCGCTAATGGACATAACACTAAACTGAACAACCCCAACCACACAAATTTCTAACATCATAATCCTCCCACAAGTAACAGTCAAATAACAATCACATACACACTCTACTTGCCTTCATGTATATCTAAAATTGGGGACTTCAGGGTCACACAGATCCCTACCTATGAAAATCTTTGTATGATATTTTTTATTTGTACAAACCAAAGCCAGCAGATTTTCCATTACCTGTAAGGATATTACATGAAAAGTTCCTTGACCTCATCACCCAACCATCTGTACTATCCCCAACCTGCCCACACAATCTAATACTAAATCACCAACCTACAACCCTGTCATTTTATGGCCTCTCCAAGAATTACTACCATTGCTACTATTACATCTTACCACTGGACAGTACAGACTCCCCAGAGACCGAACAAAGTCCCACACTCCATGATGTTTTCCTTGATTCCAATTTTTTGCTTCCAAACCAAAGCATGTGATGGTAAATCTGTTTTCTACGGAAGCCTCTTAATCACTGGAAAGTACACATGTATACAAGCACCACACGCTATTGAAGATGGGAACATCTCCCGAAGCATGTATAGCATACCAATTAATTCATTTATGGATAAATTAATTAATAAACAATATTTTCATACACTCCCGAGTCTCTCTTTCTTCCTATTGTTCATATATATATATATATATATATATATATATATATATATATATATATATATATATATATATATATATATATATATATGTATGTATAATTCAGTTCTTTGGGGAGACTAAGTTTTATACCAATCGTAAGATTTATTATATGTATAGATGCGTACCAGAATATAAAGAACCTCAGTTTATATATATATATATATATGTGTGTGTGTGTGTGTGTGTGTGTGTGTGTGTGTGTGTGTGTTCTCTCTCTATGAAAAAGCCGTTTCTTGCCCCAAGTTCCCCAAATATATAGCTAGCACTACGTAAAGACATCAAGCAAAACTGTGTTCGGGGTGAAATGTCACGCCCAATAAATTGATTTCATCCAAAGAAAAGTCTCAATTGATGCCAATAACTATTTACGCAACACTATTTTTTGTTTTTTGTGTTTTTTTCTTTATACAACCCGTAAAACTAAATCCGTCTCCTCTTTGTTCGCATTAATTGGCCTCTCAATATTTATAGAAAATTCCTTATTTTGTTGTCTTCGGCCTCTTCTGTCGAATAATTTACACAGCTAGCAAGAACCAGGTGTGAATTTTAATTGGCCGATCACATTAACAATGTCAGCTCACCTAATTTTAATTATCTAGGTCAGTTGATAATAAAACCACTCACTCAGTTTTGAAATCGGTCACCCAATGACATAAGAAGAAAGTGTTCTGCAGATCTTTTCATGAGGCAAATGGCATTGTTTTCAAGTTATTTGTCTCCTTGTGGCAAAAGTTTTATGATGTGGTTAGTATTGCCGACAGGACAAACGTTTTGTGGTCAGTCGGACGATTTCACCAATGTACAATGAATATCAACGATGGTGAGATATTAAGAAAGGCGGCGAAGAAAAATCTTTGTAGTCATTAGACATTTCCAGAAAGAGAGGAAAAGGTTGCTTGGGATCCCTCACAGGCATCATCACAGAAGTTTTGGATAATGAATATCTTAATGTGTATCAGAGTCCAAGAAATAAAAACCTTAGATAAAAATTAGAAATAACTGTTTTGGACTATAGCATCAAAACTAAGATAATTCGAATTTGTCTTTGAATAATAGCATCTTATAATCATTTTAAAAACTAATCCTATT
>OY735201.1:49827779-49927779 GCA_963457665.1 Thysanoteuthis rhombus | reverse complement strand
CTGTTCCCAAAGGTCACTGATTGTGTCACTGTGAAACTGGCCGACTTTTTTTTCTTTTTTTTTTCTTTCATTTTTTTGTTTTTTTTAGGGCAGTTACTAACATTTTTTTTTTCAATCTAGACCCGCCTTAGTCAGAATTCCCCGCCTCATCCTATACACTCATCACGTACAGAAAAATAAAACGAAAAAATATTTTAGCAAGTCAATGTAGATTCAATTGTGTCGACTACAGATCTATGGATACATGTGCAACCGAATTTTTAATGGCAAATCTGAGTAAGACATCTATCTGATTATTTATCAGAATATTGAAAACTATATGAAAATATGATATCGATAATTGTCATTTCTCTGGGTATGCATATAAATATTTCTACATACATTAACACATGCATGTATATACATCTATGCTCATTGATGTATTAATATATAATTACGTACATAAATATTGGTATATATATATATATATATATATATATATATATATATATATATATATATATATCCAAAATGGAATGGAGCACTCTGGTGGATGAGGAATATATACGATAAATGAATGTATAGCTTAAATTCAACCTCACTGTTCCGTGGAGTAGGATACCATTCTCCAGGTCTGAAGCTAAGGTTTCGATCCTGCCTCGTGGTACTGGATGGGATAATGGGTAGTCTATAGCCACACTGAAGAGTTGTAATACAACGAAACAGCTGTCTGTGTTTGACACAATAGTATACATATGTATATATATATGTGTGTGTGTGTGTGTTTATTTGTGTGTGAATGTATGCGTATGTGTCTGTGTTTGTGTTTTTGAGTCTGCATGTACATTATCTCGATTCAGACATTAGCATACAAACTTGTAAAGAGGTATGGAATTAACGCATCATATAAAATAAAAGCGATTTTATAAACAAAGAGTGTTGCGCAGGTTAGAGAAGATATTTTCTCGGTCACTCCGCCGTGGAGCGGTTGTCAATTTGTTGGTAAAAGAGACGACCGCTAACCAAGTGAAATTCATCCTTACTTGTCACTCTAAGCACACTGAGTAAAAGCCATGATTTTGAATACTGATTTCTAAAGCTGGCCGGTCCTTTTCACGTGGAGAATAGGCACAACACAATCCTCTGTCACTCAATTTCACCACTTCCCCATTCTGCTCTGAGCTGCACCAAGCAACGCCTTGAAATATCAACAAGATATTTGTTTAGTTCTTGGATCAGATCTCAATACACTTTACCATCCTCACAGAATTGGATTTCAACTACCAGGAAAATCTGACGTTGTTTTTGAAGCCTTAAAGAGGCAAGCTGTCATTGAAGTGAAATCGTGATCTCTACAGTTAGAGGTTTCTCAATTATTTTAGATTTGAAAGAAATATTTCTCATTCGTATCAAATGCTGCCTCCACCTGACCCACGCCACGTCGCTGTACAACTAGAAGATAAAACTTGAAACAGATAAAATGAAACGAACAGAAGGGGGGATACAATGGCATCATAGATGGAATCTTGTCACTCAACAAAGATCAAGCTACGTTATCCTGAAGTACTCGTCAAACTCATCACAACCACTATGTATGAGTACTAACAAGGCTCTCTAATTTTACACGTTCCCTATTTGGCAAAAAAATACAGTCTGGATTTTATTAAAAGGAATTTCGGCAATTAATTATATTCGTGATTTTTCAAAAGGAAAAAATAATATGATTCTATTTTCATGCTGATATATATATATATATGCAGCTTAGATATCTTGGAAATCTAGCTCTGTTTAGATGATAAAGAAAAAAAACCGCACACATGCTGTTTTTATGTTGTTTAGAACGCGCCAGAGAAGTCCCACTCTGCAACTTTGAGTGGCACTTCGCTCGACATGGGGTCCGAGTAAGGCAGTTAAATCTTATACATTCAGACAGTTATGTTCATATAATTGTTTTTTATGTCTTTCGTCTGGTTAGAGAAAATACTAAATCTGGCTTTCATATCACAATCGCTATAGTCTCTAGTTTATATAGTATGCAACCAGATTGGTTATATCAGTAAATAAGGTTATGGAATTTCTTCTTGAGACAATTTATTTATTACATTATTATTATTATTATTATTATTATTACTATTATTATTATTATTATTATTATTATTATTATTATTATTATTATTATTATTATTATTATTTTGATCTCTGTTCTTTACAATCTCCTGCCAAGTTGTTACCGACAACTCAGGGTAAAAAAAAGGTTGAAATGATGTACAATTTTTTCCTCCCTAGTCTTATTCAGGGTGTTGTGGGGTTTTTGTGTGTGTGTGCTGCAGCCTTTTTTTTTTTCTTCCTTCTTTTTGTTGCACTTTACTTCAGTATACAACAGATGATAATGCTGTTCTCAATATACGGGCGGTGCCTGTAAGTACTATCTTCTGGATTTCACAAAGAAGAGGGTCACCAGGAATTTTGGCAAAATGTTTTTCAGGTGCCTTTCTTGGTCATTCCAACTGCTCCAACAATAATGCCGACAGTTTGGGTTTTAAAGTACCACAGTATCTTGATTTCAAGGTCCTTTTACTTGCCCAGTTTTACAAGTTTCTTAACTTCGATATTCCGATCAGAAGGCACAAACATGTTAATTAAAGGGCTAATTGTTTTCTGGTGGTCCTTTACTATGTAGGACCTATTTACTCAGATAGCCCTATCGGTATTTATCGCAAATCCCATTGTATCGCAGCATTCTCTTTTTTTAGCACTACTACTACTGCTGCTACTACTAATACTATTACAACTATTATTATTATTATTATTATTATTATTATTATTATTATTATTATTATTATTATTGTTGTTGTTGTTGCTGCTGCTGCTGCAGTTATTGTTGTATAAAGGATCATTGTCTTGACGATTGAGAGCTTTATGAATCAAACTGCTTTTTAAAATATTACACACGAATGCTTGTCTAAATCCCCAACACCAGCAAATCTCCCACCTTTTCTTGAGTGTCAAAAGTTGCTCAAAACAATGTTTTCGTTAAAGTGTTGTCGAGTTCAGCACCTACCACTCAATTATTTCTTCCGACAGAAATTTGCTAGTTTGATGTATTGAACAAATTGAGCAAGTGATGGAGAAGCTGTAAAAACGGAACTTTTACTTATCCCTGTCAATACAAAATATAGTCCACTTAAAATACAATAGTGATTGCTGTTTCATTTTCTTCTACTGCTATATTTTGCTGTGTTACTGTATATGTAATGATTCCAAAGAATGAAATTTTCAGCTTTTTCGTTTAATAAATCCTAATTCTGATATTACAGGTAACACAATCAGTTTCCCTAATGAAAATACTTAAACGGAAAAAATATACAACAAAGCATCATTTATTATATTTAATAAAATATATGTAAGCTCTAACTACCAACCGACCTATCAATCAAAGAACTGGCTGATACTTGTGAAAGTTCAACAGATGTTTTAACCAAGCTTGAAAAATTGGAACTTGAACGTCAATTTAAAAAAAAAGGAAAATATGACTTTCAGAAATTTTGTTGAATTTAATATCCCTACCATCTGGCAGCTTTAGGTATATCCGTGTACTCAAAATATCTGCAAAACACTGAAGAAATAAATATGAATTTGTCTTTACATAATTATTCCGGTTTATCCCTAGATGTGTAAGTTATATGGATGAATTGTTATACACCTAAATACTCGGATCCATCTTCTTTATTATAATTACTACAAATCGACTGCTTTACCCTCCAGCCTTTACAGGTGGCAGTCGTATTCGATAACCTGGGAACCTTCATCCAATCCACAGGAATAGATCGTTCTAATCACGCTGTCTATGTTCGAGGATATCTGGTATAGGTTGACTATTTTGAGTTTATTACACGACAGCAGTCACTGATGGCATTCTCGTAAAAGGTAGGGGATTCAAAACTAGTAGAAAATATCTCGGCACAGGAAGAGAGCTAACAACTTGTGTGCTCGAAGAAAATGGAAAACAGGCATCGGATAGGGACTGAATTATCAAATGTGCCCGGGAAATCTACAGGGACTGATAATATACCAAAGAAAGGACGCAGAAAAATGACCAGGAAACACGGGCCAAGAGTAAATAATCCGTAGACTTCCCAGAAGATACTCTACAAGAAGTACAGCAGGCTATCAAACAAGAAAGGAAAGGGCCCCTGGACTGGATAATATCCTCTTTGACTTACTAAAAGAAAGAAAAAGCTGGAAGAGACATCATTAGAAACCTAGTCATCCTATTCTACTTATACCTCAAACAGAATTAAGTCCCAGAAGGGTGGAACTCTGCAATCATAATCCTGTTTTACCAAAAAAGGAAACCCAAAAGACCTCAGCAACTACAGGCCAATGAGCCCTCTCAACTACAACTACAAACTCTTAACCGAAGTGATCACCAACCGAATCAGCGAAACGCTTGATTAAAACCAACAAGAGAAACAGAAACTGGCTTCAGAAGAAGCTGCTTAACCATCGACCATCTCCATTCAGTAATCCAAATAAAAGAGAAAGCAACACTAGCTGTAGTATTTGTGGACTTTAAAAAGGCCTTCAATTCTATAAAAATCCCCAATGTGATTGACGCAATAATACAACAAGGTGTAGACCCCGTATATGTCAGAGTGCTGTAACATATCTAACGACATAGTAGGTCCTTCATCTGGTTACGTAAAGACACTGAGCCCTTTCAAATAGAAAATGGAATCAGGCAATGTAATACCAGTTCACTCAAACTCTCCACAGCCTGCCTCGAGGTGATCTTCCGAAACTCGGATTGGGAACACAAAGGAATCAGGATAGACTGAGAATATCTAAGAAAGCTCAGATTTGCTCGGGACATCGTCCTCTTTGCTAAGAATCTCAAAGATCTTCAAATAATTTTGGACAAAATGAAGCAAGCAAGAATGTTGGCCTCCACATGAACCTCAGCAAAACCAAAACTTTATTCAACAAACATGTTGGCAACAAAGACATAACGATTAAATTCGAAAATGCAGAGCTAGAGGAACTAGACCACTACATCTACCTAGGGCAGTGAGTCTCTATGAAGTCATCAAAAGAAGAAATTTTGCGAAGAATCACACAAGGTTGGCAAGCTTTCGGTTGAGCAAGCTCGACCCTTAAGAACAAGGAAATCCCACGTCCTAAAAAGAGTGAACAACCAATGTATCCTTTTGATAGTCACCCATGGAGCTGAAACATGGAACCTAACCAAAAGATTGACCCTCAGACTGAGAACCATGCAACGTGCACATAAGAGAATCAACCGCACGTGGAAAGATCATGATACACTGCAGTATATCAGAGAAAAGACAGAAGTCTGAGTCATCATGGAAAGCGTTAAAAGACTCAAAAGGCAATGAGCTGGACATGTTGCAAAAATATCAGACAACCGCTGGACATCACGACTCACCACGTGTATTCCCAGAGATCAGGTGCGAGGCTATGGCCGATAGAACGTGAGATGGCGTGACGAGCTAGATTAATTCAGGAAGTACTGGGTCCGCCATGCCCATGATAGAGAGGTCTGGCGAATCTTGGGGAAGGAGTATGTCCGACGACGGATGCTAATAGACTGATGATGATGATGATGATGATGATGATGACGATGATGATGATTGTTTGTGTTGCTTCCCTCCCATTTTTGACTTGGTGCATATTTCCCACGGGCGCCAGGATTTTGACTGCTGATTTTCAATGCAAACAGACCCTCCCCAGTTCGAAGATGAGCATAACATTGTCTCCCGACCCTTATTTCTTTTCATATAGTCAGTACACCGAAGAAACTGAGTCAGATACATATCTGCCTCCCTCCTCTCTCCACCAGTGTCGCTCTTTGTGCAAAAATTCCCTCCCCTATCTCTCTCACGCACACGCACACACGCATACGGACATTAGTTAAGCTTAGTTGATTATGTGAAGGCGTTTGACTCGGTGTACAACATGACAGTCGCCAAATCAATGCGAGAACAGAGTATTAACTGAATTATTATAAAGTTATTGAGCATATGATAAAAATTGCACTGCGATAATTTGCTCACATAAATATGAAAATAAGATTAAAAAAATTCGAGAAGGGGTAAGAAAAAAAAAAGATACAATTTCAGTTGAACTATTTATGCTAGCTTTGAAAATCACCTTTCGGTAAACTGACAGGGGTGAAATTGAGTAAACAGACGGAAAAAGTTTTGATCTTTATGATTGATGATGACGTGGAAACATCGGTCGAGTTAGACATCTTGATTGCACTGAACTGGGAGGGCCTCAAAATGGTATTAAGAGTGAAGAGAACAAAGTAAAAAGTAATGTTCAAGAATAACTTACCAGAGACGACCATCAGAATAGCAGATGAAAAAAAAATTGATGAATACAAATGCTTACGTCAGTTAATAGAGTCCGTGAAAAAATAAGTAGACGAATAAGGACAACGTCGTACGATTATTTGGAAAGCATTTGGTAAATATGAAGACGTATTGAAAGGACCTTCGCAAATAAGCTCAAAACGTAAGTTGCAAGAGGAATGTATACCAAGCTAGAACATAAGGGTATTGAAAAATGAAGCAACAAAATCGCTTGGAAGAAAAAGCAGATTCACGCTAAGTGCATTAGAAAGAATAATGTTAGGAATAATTGTAAGAGATAGAAAAAGATCAATGTAGATCCGACAGCAGTCCAACGTTAAAGATATCATAGAAGCAAAAAGAAATGGAAGTGGACTGGACACCTACCAGGGAGATGGAAGATAGTGCAAAACGTTACTTGATCGGTGCCAAAGGGATAGCAAATGCGGCAGGAGAAAAAAAGGCTAGATCGGGGGGTGAGATAGAAAAGTTCCCCATAAGACATTGCAGGGGAAAGTGCAGTTATCTGAAAGGCTTTTGTCCAGCAGTAGACTTGATGGCTGCAGTTGCTGCTGATATATATATATATATATATATATATATATATATATATATATATATATATATATATATATATATATATATATTGTCGTTGTGAAATGGTCCAACCGAATATTGACGGAAATGACAATTGGAAGAATAGAAAATCTCTTGAGATAGGTGTTACATCTTTTTTTTTTTTCATTTATTTCGTGGGCATGTTCCGATGCATTTTGACTGAAGCCAGCCATCTTTTTCAGATAAAATATTTGCTGTGGTTCACACAAAATGTTGTTGTTCACATATTTTGATGCTGACGAAAGAAAAGGGGATATTTCAGTCTAGTTGGTTGTTTAGTGGGAGCGGGACAAAGTGTTTCCATCTTTGCAGTCGAGAGTAACACCTGGTCTGAAATGAGATGTGTCTGTCAGAGGCGGGGCCAGGGGGTTTTCGTTCCCTGTCTTTGTGGGTGTTTGGCTGGTCTTAGATAATTAAGGCAGTGAGACAGTTATTTTTTAAAATTATGGTGGTGTCTTACATCTAATAGATAGGTGTTGGTATATATGGGGCAGGGTGGAAGTAGGGAGTTGTTTTTGTTTAAATTTTTTTTTCTTGCTTGATGGTGGGTGAAACTTTTTTTTCTTGTGCTGCCTGTCACTGGAAGTGCATGGAAACATGCCCATAAATAATTATAAAAAACAAACAAATGATTTTTTAAGAAATGAGATGTCATACCTATCCTATGAGTTTTCCTCGTCACCTTCCAATCACCATTTTCATCAAAATATATATCCTTTGGCTTATGCAGGAGGTTTATAAGAGTTATTCAGATATCTCGTTTAGGTATGTGTTTTTCTATTCAGGGTGTCTTCCTTAAGGCGAAAATCTGCACATTAATCCCAATGTTCGTTGCTATTAAGTTCGGTATCCACAGAGATCCACTTTATTTTGGTCTTGTGCCAGTCTATGCCAGTTTTAGGAAACATGTTCACATCCACACTGCATGCATACATATACACATGCTCACCTGCGGAGGGCCTGCTTTAAATAGAATGTTTTAGTTTATAAGTCCGTAACAAGATCAGTTGCTCATGAGTAATTCATTAGGGTGTCTACCTGTCCTATTCTCGTGCCAGACTAAGCAAGCTGTTCTGGTAATTCAGCATTCAAAAACTTTTTCATCCAAAGTGGTACATCATTTCATTGAGGAGGACATAGGCTGTGTGGTTTAAGAAGGAAGGTTTTATGTTTATGTTGGGGTTTTATTTGCAGTGTGATTATGATGCAAAATTGGACCCTGACATTCCATTCAAAAGTTTGTAAGACGCATATTCGTATCTTGCGAGATGGACTTTGGCATAGGGATACATCTTTCCACAGCAGAGGACCTAAGATGTAAGACGTTGACTTTTTTGTGGCAATTCAAGGTCAGAAGATGTCATTTTAGTCATTCTAGCCAATTGAAGCAAGGGTACAATTTTGCGCACAGAAAGGTGAAATGTGACACATGAATATATTCGCTCATTCTGTTTGACATAGACTATAAGAGGCGATTACAGAGGTTATTCAAAGACGCCATTGGTCATTTCTGGTCATTTCTAGCGAATTGAACCGATTGCAAGCGGCGATTCCGTGCATAGGAAAGTAGTGGAGGCCATGAGCTTTGTGGGATTGACAGAGTATGTGAAATCATCAAAGGTCATTCATGGTCGTTTTTAGCGATTTGAAGCAATTTCAGACAACAATTTCGGACCTAGGAAGGTAAGATTTGGCATGAGCAATGATCATCGGTGATGTGTGGTTAACCTGGTATGTCATTTTAGGTCATTTCGGGTCATTTCTAATTCCTATTAAGACAGAGCTCACCATAATTGGTACAAATTCATAACCAATCGCATCCTTTGAGACATTTGTTTTCCAGAATATCTCTTACTGATTAACGTATTTAGTGCTTAATGTTATTCCAATGAATTTCAACACTTTCGTTACACAACAACTAATTTGATGTTTAGTTTTTAAACTATCGTTTGAATATTTTTGGGTAATTTTTTTCTAATCATACCCATGTATCTGCTTAAATGATTCAAGATATTTTCACTTTATTTAAATAGCAGCAGTTAATCCTGGTATTCATCCCAGGGAAAAAAATCTAATTTGACAAAGGGAAGACTATATCATTTGATATTTTTGACATAACACGAACTGCTGAGTCAAAATATTGTTTAAATGAGTGCGTATGTAGATATTTTGGTTGATATTTCAGCACTTTTACATATGATTCGTTCATATCGGGTTTTGCGATTCCTGGATAGACCCGTTTGGAAATATTCGTTTCAGTTTAATATCAGGTAAAAATAGTTAAAATAAATTCTGCCAACATTTTTGTGTTTTCAATCCATGAGATCTTCGTTTGTCTGGTAAATTATCAGTTTTCAGAACAATTAACTTTTGAGCTTTCAAAAGGGGGCTCTATTTACGATTCAATTATATGTGTACAGGCCCATCAAAGGTGTGCGAGATTCCCAAGATTGAATGGTGTGTTAAATTTTGTTTTATTCGAAATGATTCATGTAGTTATGAAATGATTTTCAGTTGTGCTCAATTTTCTTCAAAAACATTTTTTACGTTGCTAAGACAGGCGACACACACCATGATTTTTTTTCAAAAGATATTTCTCCCCCAGCAACAGGGATTCAATAATCATATTCCAATAAAAACTCTCGTTTAATTTATGAAATTTCCATAAAACATCATTTGTTTCTTGTGTTGATATCTTTGAAGTTATCATTACGCTGGGTGCTGCTGCCCCCTGCCATTATATATATATATATATATATATATATATATATATATATATATATATATATATATATATGTATATATATATATATATATATATATATATATATATATTATTATTATTATTATTATTATTATTATTATTATTATTATTATTATTATTATTATTATTATTATTATTATTATTATTATTATTATTATTATTATCATTATTACTACTACAATAAAATGGATATATAATCTGACTGAAATAATTAGAAATGAGCTCTATTACTTTGAAGCTCATATTTTTAATAACACGGTGGATGCATCATTTGACCTGGTCCGCCTTAATTCCTTAATTGTTTACTTTCCTTTACGCTGGCGAAATGATATATTTGCTGTGTAATAAGGACGAATCATTTCAAATAGAGTTTCAAATAATATAAAACAATTATAATAGACACACACACGCATACACACACACACACATACATATTGAGAGAGAGAGAGAGAGCATGTCAAAATTATATGGAATCTATCAAAGAGTAAAACACTTTTATAATTGATTTTAATTTTTCAAATAATGTATCATTTAATGGTCAAAAATCCAGCAGTAATACCTAAGTACGTTTTCCAATGGACACACAAGTGCCTTTGTTTTTAATGATAAAATACATAGTTAACGAAAAAAAGTTTTTGTAAGTTGCCTCATACAGATTCCATTAATCGACTTTCCCCCCAAATATATGATATATTTCGACCATTCGATCAACTGTATGGTGTCACAAATTAAAGGACGATCAGTAAGTCAAAAATATATTATAATTGATGTTTTCTTTTCTGCTAATACGTGTAATTTTATCGTAGTTTATATAGGCCGACACTCTGGTACGAAAGGCTTGACTGCCCGTGACAAGGAACATACAAATTTTGCAATAAAGCTCACTGCAAAATTCTTTTTGTCGATCATGATATGAGTTGTTTGTTTCACAAAATGGCAAGAGTGCCTTACACGTCATCAAAAGTGAAATGAATGCAATGACGTACCCAAGTGTTCTAGATGGTAAACTTTTACCATTTATATGCTCATCAACTATCTGAAGTAATCCGATATTCCAACATGATAATGCACCCTGTCATGTTGTACATTCCGTTTCAAATTGTTTTTTTTTTTTTTTTTTGTTTTTTTTTTTTGTAAATGAATCGGCATACAAGACTGGCCGGGCCAACTCTTCCAATTCCAATATAATAGAAGACGTTTAGGGAGAACTCAAGAATGTTTCAGATGGAAGATTGAAAGGAAAACTAATAACTCGGGACAGTTTTTATACTAGTAATTCATTCCATCTAAAAAATACAATAACATATGAATACCTTGATTCCTTATAAGAGTAAATACTTAAAAATGTTCAAGCAAAATTGGTAACAAAACAAGGAGCACAAAATATTAACTTTATCAGATTTTATTGTCAGGGCAAATATCAAGTGCGTTACTAATGATATTTTAAATGAAATATTATATTTTTGAACGACAGTTTCGTTTTGCAAATGTTTCAAATCCTGTAATTACTAATTTAGGATGCTCCCTCGCATAATTTTTGAAAAAGAAATCATGCATTCCAAATTGGTTCCTATATGATATAACTCAATTTATAATTCATTCTGTCGGATCATATACATCCATTCGTCTACACGAGAAATCAAAGAAAACTGAGCTAAAGAATTCCAATTCTTACAAATATTTTGGCCAATTATATATATTTGACACCCACTGTATATTCTGTTGCGTACGTATGTACATACACACATGCATGCATATGTAACTATCAAACTACATTTATACAATAGATATATAGATATTTACAATCAAAGCGTATTACATTATCAAAGATTTACAAGATTGTATCGCTGACGACTGCATTTTGATTGGAGCTCTTTAATCTGGTGGAATGGTTGAAAAGAACGGATATATTAATGGACAAAATGTTATCATCGTTACACAATGTATGCTTACTCCTGAGTAATATTACTGAGATTCTCCTTAATTTGTTGTGAAAACTGTCCGTCAATTTGAAAGTGGGATGCAGATAGCAAAAATAACGGAAAGTGACGGAGGAAACGTTGATTGGAGTTGACTTTCGACCTACCACCGCCCAACACCACAACAATCAGTAAAATAGAGCGGCACCTCCCTGGGAATGTCCACTTAACCAGTATTTCCACGTACTGAAATTTCCTGAATTGCTTGCGCCCGCTTGGTCCGTGGGAAGGTTTTCCGAGTGCTGGCGTTGGACAGGAATTTCCGCTATAGACGTTAACTCTACGGAAAAGCTTTGTAGAATAAGGAGATTGAAAGAGGGACTGGGTGTGTGTAGGTGTGTGCGTGAGAGATTAGAGTGAGAGAGAAAGAGAGGGGGAGAGAGAGGGGGAGAAAGAGATGGGGAGAAAGACAAGTGAGAGAAAAAATAGAAACTATTTACGCATATGAGTACATGTATGTTTATGAGTTTGCATGTGTGTTTCTAAGTGTGAGGGCGAGTCATTGTGAGAGAGAAGCTGATTGACAAGGAAAGGGAGAGAGAGAAGAAACGGAAAGGATAAGTGGTTAGATTCGGGAGGATGAGAGCTAAAAGGGGAAAGAAAGAAAGAGGAAAGGAAAAAAAGTGAAAGAGAAAGAGGAGCAAGGGAAACTTTAGTCGCCGGTGGCTTAAAATAGCTATTTGATGGCGTTCTTCCGCTGATATTGTTATCTGCATGTCAGCAATCGTTGCTCTTCCTACACTAAAACCCGGAAATCAATTTCGGCGCGAATCGATTCATTCGAAAATCAGTAAGAAAAATACGTACCTGCACAATATTGTAATTTAATTATAAAAGCTTAAGAACTGCATTTCTTAAAAAGAAGTTTTTTTTTTAATGTTAGATGAAATAGACGAAAAAACATTAATGCAGTGGCATAATAGAAAGATATTTTTTTCTAATAAATTTCAATTACACGTGGGTATATGTCACTAAAAAGTTGTTTTATGCCATGATATAAGTATTTTTCGTCGATTTTATATTAAAATATTCTTGTCAGAGATTTTTTTGTTTTTTGTTTTTTTTTTGCAACTATTGCACGTTATATAGGGTAAGCGATTTTTTTTTAATGCCTTGTCTTCTTCAAAATTCTATTAACTTCTCTTTTTAGCATTCATTCATGAATTTATCAAGAATTAGCTGATTACTACTGAGGATATTTTTTCAATTTCCTGTACTCAAACCAGGATGTGTAAATTGATTAATATACGTACAAATATTGTTAACTACATTTCGATATTTCTAAATTTTTCAGATGGAGAATCATCATATTCAATAATCCATTCAGATATTGTGTGTCGTAGTGGATAGATTACTCAGAATTTTCAACTGAATATACTGGATTAGATTGTCCTCGTTCCATTGTCTATTTCAGAAAGGGGATATCTCTTATAATTTATTCTTACTAGTCAATTAGACCTTGCAATGTTGTTTATCCACTCGACCCAGGGATTGAACCTGCCGACATCAGACATCTTACTAGATAGTCTTAGCTTATATTTCGTATCTACCGACCAGAAAATTCATCTTCAGCTACAACTACTCTTGGTGTAAAAAGAGACAGGACGCCTCTGGGCGGATTGGAATCAGGAACCTCTCGGTTAATAATGGAACCGGTGGCGCTACAAAGGCATAGGCCTGGTGCACCAGAGGTTTTTTGTTTTTGTTTTTTGTTTTCTGAATACAATCCACGTGTGCCTGACTTTTAAAAGTTATTTTTATTTCTCGTATGATTAAATTTTCAACATCCGAAAGATAAAGAAACAATTCAAAATTATTATTGACATATAGGCACAATTATCAGAAAATTCAGCCCAACTATTCTTGTTTTGGAAAAATATATCTGCTCCTGCTCTATTCGAACCATCGACTATTTGATTAAATGCTGGAAGTTCCAACTGGCTGTGCTTATAGTTTTTAGGTAAGTTATGCTTAGCGTTTCCTTCTGAATCAAATGTGCCAGACTTTCAAAATAGTTTTTCATTTCTCAAATAATTACATTTTCAGCCTTAAAAAATAGAAACGATTTCAAATTATTATTAAAATATTTATACACCACTCCCAAACTAAAACTTATCTTGTTCTCAAAAATATATCGCCCCAAACGGATTCAAACAACCAACTTTTCTGTTCACAGCTGTGCGATCTAAGCGACTGTGCCACCAAGGTAAACATTTGATAGGCGAGTTGTTACTCATTACGAATCACATATGCTTGACTTCTGAAATCTTTTTCCATTTCCCACACTGTGGTGGGACCCTTCTTTTTGTAGCGTAATTTTTCGCAGAGTCATGTTACATATGCCTTAAAAGTTTCGTCTTATTCAGTTCTGCCGTCGAATGGTTCATTGATTTCTTATGGCGATTATTTTTCGAAAACATGGACCACGTTTTCTGGAACTTAGTATCTAGTGTTAATGAGAGCAATTATTGTTGGTTACAATGAAAGTTTCCATGAGATAATGTAGATTATTTTTTATATTAGTTGAGCACTGCAAACGTTATTACAAACTAAAATCATTCCTTTGTGAAATAGTCAATATAATAAAATGGACACGGCTCTGTGGAGTATATGTGATAGCGCTTATATTACCCAATATGTGCTTCTGTGTATCAGTCATCTAAAAAAGCATGAAGGTCGGAATATCTGCAGATTCGTCTATGTGTATATTAATATACGTTTATATATACACATGCAGACTTTTCACAGAGACATGCACAACACACATACATACACACATGCATAAACCACATGTATACACATACATATTTATAAATGGATGTGTACGTTTGTTGTGTTGATGTAAGATGATACGACATAAAGTTGATAATTTGACAATTGGAAGGTGGAGAGGAATTTGAAAGAAAAACAAAAGAAAAATTAATTCAGACGAACCTGATTCTCAACGACACACTGATACAAACACATCCCCTCTCCCATCACAACTAAATAACCAAAAACACATTTCCTTATGTCATTCCTCAAATCTCAAACATATACAAAGCGTACAGTTTCATCTGTAACTGTCGAAAAGTTTGTTTTGTTTATTTTAAGGGGGTTGGCAATTATCGAAATGCATCAAAACATACCGACGTAATAATGCTAAAATTAGACCTGTAACACTTACTTTTTCTCCCAAATTTCTCCATTTGTCAAATTACCAACATGCAATGGTATTTTAGGTCAAGTACGGCATGCGCATGGCCGACTCCACCCTTTAAACCAAGGGGTGGCACGCTATGGTTCTCCGAGATGGTGTGAATAGTTGCGAGGGGCCTACGTCTATATTCTGTCAAATGCCTGAGCAATCTATGAGGGTCTGTTGCTCCTATATTCTAACAGTAGGAATAACCTGAGTGAAATGAATACTCCATCCGTCCGTCCATCAGTCTGTCTGTCTGTCTGTCTGTCTGTCTGTCTCTCTCTCTCTCTCTCTCAATATATATATATATATGTATGTGTGTGTGTGTGTGTATATTCCATAGGAATAGAGCACTCTGGTGAATGGGGGATTTAAGCAAAAATAGCATATATCGCTTAAATTCAGATTTACTGGCCGTCCAGTTCCGTGACTCAGGATACCGGCCTGATAGATACTGAAGCGAAGGTTTCAATCCTGCCTCATGGTACTGCATGGGATAATAGATTGTCTATAGCCACACTGAAGAGTTGTATTACAACGAAACAGCTCTCTGTGGATCACACAATATATGTGTGTGGGTGTTGAGAGAAACTTCAGTTTTTGCAGATGACTGTGCTGGTAGTAGCACTTCAAGGGAGTAAAGCGACTGAATGGATATATATATATATATATATATATATATATATATATATATATATATATATATATATATATGAGAGTGTGTGTTTGTGTGTATGTCTCATTAACCTTTTGGTAAGCTTCTTCGATCATCGATACACCGATTGGTTAATCCCCTGGAGGAAATACCTGATTTATTTGAATGTCCATGATTTTAAAAAATATGAAGATAATGAATTTATTTAAGTAGAAGAGTCCACAGTTTTAATGACGTGCAGGAGGTATTTTCATCAGCGAAATTCTCATCTTCGAAAGGGGAAGTCTATTGTTATAGACAGAAATGCCAAAAATATCACATCATTTATTACAGAAGTAGATGTTGCAAATTGTAAGCTTTGGAGTTTCTGTTTGCTACAGGGTTTAACAAATATGTTGCACCAACAAAATCTATATTCATTATGTATTGATTAAGATATCAATCGAAGCTCGCAATTCCTGTACGAGATATTTACTAAGATTTGTTCTGTAAAACATACATTTCCATATATTCCCAAATATGCAGGTAGGTTGTTCGCCAATGGCCTAGTCACGTTTTCAAGCAAAATAGGTAGGTTGTTCCCTCCTGGCCTTGGCATGTCATCGAATCATATAGGTAGGCTGTTTGCTATTGGCCTTGCCCCGTCTTTTGGAAAGATTTTCGACGTTGGTAGGAATCTGTTTTCGAGACAGCGCAGATCTATTCGACTAAAAGGCTTGTGAATACGCCCGGACGCCTGCAGTGATAAGATGATGTAACTGGGCAACCTTTAAATTTCCTACGTTGAAAATAACTTGTGTTACCTTTCATCCCCGAGGATCTGTTCATTCCACGATTCAATCTACACGAGGTGTAGTTTCTCCTACATTGCTGGGTCTGATTAATGATGAAATGCTGGACGAATATTTGAAAAAAAAAATGCAAATAATGAAAATATTATGATTTCTGTGGCTCAGTGTTTAGGATACACATGGCGATCACGAAGTTCGTTGCCAACGGCAGATTAGATTTCTCAACGTTTCAATTACAGACGAGTCGTTTATTTCAGAGCATGGTCAAATATGTATCGTCATCAATTCATTATGTACAACATTCAAACCTGTAAAGTCAAGGATCAGTCCGTTTCCTCTTCTCTTTTCATTTATTTATTTTCATTATTAATATATTTGTCATTAAATTATCAATGTTTATGCCTATCAGACCTCCTTGGATTCTCTTGAAAACTTTGATCAGAAAGAATGGTATTCCACTTATCGATTATTATAAAGTTCAACAAGCTGCAATTGGCCTGTCTTTTTCAAAAGAGTGTAATTATATACAATATAATCAGACAGATACAGTAAAGTGTGATAAAGGAACCTGCCCTCGCATTCATGAGTACGTGTTGACAAAATTTTAATGAGGTATTGATATTTGCTGTCATCCATTTGAAAATTAGAATTAAAAACAAAACACTCACCAACAGTGGATGTGGTAGGGGAGGTAAAACTGTATTACTTGACCTTTGACCTGTCTTCATCCGTAAACAAACCCTTGGTAAATAAACCTATTTTTTCACCAAGCTTTTCCTCAAAATCTGGTCGATTAATCATTAAATTCAGTATTATTTTCGAATCAATTTTTTAGGTCAATTCTATTTTAGAAAGTAAGTGGCTGATCTGTCAATTATGGCAGAATCGATAGAATCTTTCAAAAACCTAATCACAGCCTCAGTCTGCTCAGAAATCACATTTTTGTAATCTTTTACAACTAACTAAAATAAAATCTTTTGAATCATCAAAGACCCTAGAAATAGTCTTGACAGTATTTTTTGCAAAGAATATAACCAGAAACTGAATCATCTTAGAGTGATTCTTCGCTAGATCTTCTTTTATGGGTTTAATGGAGATCCGTTGTCCATGGTAGATGTTGTGTATTTCCTCCAGTTTTGCATCTTCGATTTTGATAGCTGTGTTCTTATTTCCAACGTGGTTGTTGACCATTGTTTAGCTGAAGTTCATATATAGGCCGACTTTCTTGCTTTCTTCATTTGGTTCATCTATCATAAGTCGAAGGTCGAGTAGGTTCTCTGAAAAATAGATGATGTCGTCTGCAAATCTGAGGTTGCTCAGATATTCACCGTCTATTTTCATTTGTCAATTCTCCCAGTCTAGGTTTCAGAATATCATCTTGAAACAGTCTGTGCAGAGTTTACGTGAGCTGGTATCACATTGTCTCATTCCTTTTTGAAGCTGGAAGGGCTCAGGGTCTTTACGCAGCCTGATAAAGTTGCTGTGATTATATATATCTTGCAGAACTCTGACGTATACTGGGTCATCACCTTGTAGAATGATGGCCTTTATGACCACGAGAATTTCCACAGAGTTGAAAGCCTTCTGAAAGTCTATAAATGCGACAGTATTTCATATTGTGCTGCTTTTTCTTTCAGCTGATTCATTGAATCTTGTGCGCTTGTGGTCGAGTAGCTTCCTCTAAAGCCAGCTTATTCCCATGGTTCGTTTTCATCAAGTGTTTTAGTGATCTGGTTGGTGATGATGGGGAAAAGTTTGTGGATGTAGTTTGATAGGCTAATAGATCTGTAGTCGTTGAGGTCTTTCGGGCTTCTTTTTTTATTTAAAAGCATTATGATTCCCGTATTCCATTCACCTGGGACTTAGCTTTGTTTTAGATATAAGTTGGATAGAATACCTTGTTTTCTAGTGACGATCTTACCAACTTTTTTGAGTAGATCGATAATGTTATCTTGTCCAGGGCCTTTCCCTTTTTTGTTTGTTTGATAGCTTGTTTTACCTCCCATGATGTAACACCTGAAAATAACTGATTGTCTGCGTCTTTTGTATCCTGTTCGATGGTTTGTAGTCTATGTCTTGAAGAGTAAAGTTTTTGATAGAATTCTTGGATGCATTCGACAATTCTATCTCTGTCTGTCCTTATGTCTCTGTCTTCTTTGAGTATGCTAGTTATTTGCTTCTGTTCTATACTGAGTGATTTGTTTATAGTTTTAAAGCCCTAGTATTTTCTGAGAGAGGTTTCGATGATTTCTGCGGTGTACCTTCTCCCGTCTTCTCTCATTTTCTTTTTGATTGTTTTGTTCGGTCCGGCCGCCTCGATTTTTTCCTTTGATGTTGTCGGTGGTTTGAGGTTTCTGTGCTTTTTAATGAGTATTCTAGTTTTGTCTGTGTTTCTTTGGTTTAAGCATGATGGCAGCTTCTATCAGAGATGTTGATATTTTATTGTATAGTTTGTTGATGTTGATGTTGGCGTCATTCTCTTCGGTAAAGATTTTATGTCTGTTTTCCAATCCTAGCTTAGAGGATCCGTTGAGTTCATTTGGTGCATTTAGCGGTTGTGGTTTAGTGTGGAAAATTTTCTGCGTTCTTTATAGGTATCTATTTGCATTTTACATTTTACTATTCTGTGGTTGCTTCCAATGTTTTCTTGGTTTAGGACTTGGATGTCTTTGATGGTGTCGCTTTTGTCCGTTAGGGTGTAGTCTACTTTGTTCTTGATTTCGTGGTTGGGGCTCTTCCAAGTCCATTTTCTATTGGGTTTCTTTTTGAAAAATGTGTTCATGATTTTGAAGTCGTTTGTAGTTGCAAAGTTTGCAAGATCTTCACCTCTCTCGTTCCGTGTTTTATATCTGCATTCGCGAGTGCAACGTTCATTCCCTTGTCTTACCGGTGCATTGAAGTCTCCCATGATGACATCGAAGTATTTTTGGATTAGGAATTTTCCCCCAGGCGACGCTGGGAACACCGGCTAGTATGTTCATAATTTTAAGTTCTTCATTTATTTTGTGTCCTATCGTCATCCTCATCCGTTTGTATAACAATGTATCTACCTGAGTAGGCTACTAGTGATTAATAAATTTATGGCTATATTTTTTTAATTTATGTTTTTGATAGAACTACGTTTAAGTCGTATGTTGTATTCTGCAGTTAATATAATAATCTTATGCTAGACTAGTTTACCGAGTATGTATTCATATACTTCAAAATCGACACACACACACACGCATATATATATATATATATATACATATATCGACACACACACACGCATATATATATATATATATATATATATATATATATATATATATATATATATATATATATATATATATATATATATATATATATATATATATATATATATATATATATATATATATATATATATATATATATATATATATATATATATATATATATATATATATATATATATATATATATAACTGTCTACAAGCATGTGTTCATATGTGTGCGTGTGTGTTGGCATGGCGTGCTTGATGAATCTGACAAGCGTTTTTATCTGGCAGTCGGTGTTCAAATCCTTGTAAAAAGCCAAGATTTTAAATGCTCATTTTTCAAACAGTCGATGCCACTTTTGGGTGGGTGGTGGAATATATGTTGAAGCAATATATTTTTCCTAACTATTTCCCCCGGTTTGGTCTTATGCTTAACAAACCTATGCCAAGTAGTAATCAAAAATTATATATATATATATATATATATATATATATATATATATATATATATATGTGTGTGTGTGTGTGTGTGTGTGTGTATGTGTGTGTGTGTACAATATATATGGATGTATTTGCTCGTATGAATGAATACACTAGGACCAAGGGGAAACCAGTTGAAGATTTCCTCTGTTACTAAGGTTACATTATCGTACATTTGCACTATTGTAAATACACAGTCAAACACTCAGGGCACACGCACGCACACACGCACATATACACACAAATATGAGCACACACATATACTCTTGCATGTATCCACACTAGCAAAAACTCAAAGATACGCATAACAAACAAACTCACACATACACATACACACACGCATTCACTCATGCCGGACAAACTGACACTCGTTGTAATAGACTAATTTACCCTCGTAGTCAGAATAAAAAGAGAAATAGGAATCCCAAAGCAGAAACCTCTTCTATTCTCAAGGGTGCATCGCTTAACACTAAATCGCACACTGTGAACGACAGCATATCTGGAAAAGCACCAAGACGCATAATTCATTCTCCAGGTCTTTTGACTCTCCGATTTAAAGTGCGTACTGAACTCTCGGGTAAAAAGAAACAAATAAAAACCTGTCCCTTGTTGCTGTTCTGTTTTCCCCTGCTTTTCTTAGCAGAGGAGATCAAAAAAATAAGTTTGCTCGAGCAAGAAAAGGAGAAAAATTAGTCTAATGTAATTTTTCATCGTTAGTGAATTGAAATGAGCTGGAAAAAACTGAGACACTGACCAATGAATTCTAAACTTTCAAAACGTATTAATAGTTTAGTAATAACAACAATTAATAAACTTTTATCAACGATCTTAGTCACTGGAATCATGAATGAACGCAAAACAGAAGAAGCTGGGTTGATATTATATATAGCTAGGTCTGACAACGAGAAAAAAAGTTACGCTAAATATTTGTTAAGTTACTAGCATAGTTCCAGGTCAACTGGTAGGGATATGAAATATTTGATGCGCCAATCTTTTAAATGAAGGTGATATACTAACTTTGGAAATCAGCATTCAAGATATTGGCCTTCTGTTTGGATTCGAACGCTGACTAATGTTGCTAGTGGAGAAATAAGACAAAAATTTAGAATATCAGTCTTTAGTGAAGCGGTTGGCCTATAGATAAACAATTAGGTGTAGCTTTTTCTATGATCTGAACATTTAATTTACAAACATTTCTTTGTTCAGTACAGTATCAGTATCGTACAGTAATGACACGACTGAACAGCTTTAATGTTTGACTTCGGCAACCTGACGAGAACCGATGCTTCGAGTATAACTCGACTGTATTTCGTCTTTGAGTTGCATGAATCAACAGGTCTACCCAGAATTTATTCAGGTATTTCACATTAACAGGAACAGCCTACCTGGGAGAAAAGTGCCTTAATACCCAGTATTCGCCCTTGGAACATCACAAACTTATTCAAGCGTACCTTCCACTTTTCAAAACAATCTGCAAAGTTCTCATTCGGGATCGCCATCAGCTGTCTTTTTGCGTACATGTTAATCTCATCCACAGTCCGAAACTCTTTGGGAAAAGTAAAAAAAGTTGCAGGGGGTATATCATATTTTATAGACAGGTGCTGACAGATCTAGGTGGTACAATTTATTTCTTTCATTCTTTGCGTGAGAAGAACAATTCACTTGATCATATTGAATACAACGGTTACATAGATAAGCACACTCTAAGGCGTCTCACCGCCGACTAACAACTCTACAGGTGAGTATATGGTTACGCATCCACAGTGAAGTCCTTACTGATTGGTTGCCAAATTACACCAGGGCTCCGCAACTGGTTCCCAATACATTTAAAATGACTGGATACTTTCCAGACATATGTTGTATATCTACGTCTATTCATAGGATTAGGGTTCGTGGCCAAATTGATAAAAGTAGAGGAACTGCGATTTAGTTGTACCATAGTATCGTTCCCGTGGACTAGTTTTATGTGGTAGGGGAATGATGTCGCATGAGATCACAAGATGGAATATACTGCATGGCAACTGGCACAGCCGACCGACAGACAGGGAATTAATTACATAAACACAATAGATTTACCCATTACGGGTTGTACTTATCCATGTCACAAACTGGCTTGGTCGTCTAGTCACAAGATCTGTGGTTGTACGAGAAACATGTATGTGAGTGAGTGCATGCGTGTATCCATGTGTGTAAGTAAAACATAGGCTTGTATGAGTGGCTCTACGTAAAGAAGAATGAGTTGGAATGCGTGCGCGCATGTAACACATAGGCACAGACGCGTGCAAAAACATACCCCCTACACACACACACACACACACACACACACACACACATATATATATACATATATATATGTATAAGTTCATGGGTATGTGTGTGCTTCAAGTCATATGTGCATTACACGTCTGTGTGAACGCCAGCCAGGGCTTTGAAAAAGTATCATGTGTTTCAAGGTTTTTAAACTTGCACTAATGCAAATTAATACACACAATAGTGTGGCAGAGTGTTGACGTCATCAGCGTATGCCTGGTTCTAAACAGTAAGGTATTTACACAAAGACAATCACGCTTTTTTCATGTCATTTTTTCGTTGGCTCGACTTTAGCACAGTTCAATTTGAGTAAGAAGATTTGAAGAACTTCGAGCAACGATGATTTAGTGTAAAGGAATATTCGTTTGAATTTTAAAAAAAGATCAAAATTAGACATTAGAACGAATAAAACTGTTGTATCTTTTAGGCGATATAATTGATACGGCAAGAGTAATTATAAATGTGTTTTTTTCACCGGGATCATTTGAGGTCACCATATGTAATTTATAGTAATCTCTCGTGAATTTTCCTGAGTCGTTTGCTACAATATTGCGCCTGGGATGCAGAGACTTTGCATAGGGGTACACCTTTACTCATTGAAAGTTATAGGTTGTGAGAAGGTAATGCTGAGAGTCACTAGAGGCTATTTGTGGAAATTGCAATTAGGAACTAGGATGATATCGCAAGATTGCAAGCCTTCTCCTGAGTTCTCCATGCTTTTCCCTGGGTAAGCTAAATATTAGTTGTTGTAGAGTTGGATCCTGGTATCCAATGAGAGAATCACATACGTAGTATATCCAGAAGCCCTGACAAACTTTTAGTTCTATAACGACCACTTGGTATAACAGGTGGAATCATATATGATTGGACCTCAATAATACATTTTGATAAAATGGAAAATCGAAAAAAAAAAAACAATAATGAAAGAATGACGACAACAATGAATTGTTTGATATTTATTTTGTTGCTTTGTAGGCTTTTTTTTTTTTGTTTTTTCTCTCTGCTTCAACTGCATACAATTACAGCGTACCGAGTAGCCCAGTTTACAGTCACCAACCAGCCCCAAACACATTGTTTTCTTTACATTCTATTCCAAAGATCTGAGAGGAGCTGCTTGAAATGTAGTATATATATATACACTGTTTATTGCCACTTCTCATAAACACAGTCTACGCTATCATTAACCACACAATACAGTATAAGGTTGACACTCGTTTCTTAAAGTGGAAGAGTTATTTACTAGGGTGAAAAACGTTTTTCATGCAAAACCTATCATTCTTACAACTCATATGACTCAAAATTAGTAAAAAAAAAAAAATGGCCAAAGTTTTGTTTGTTTTTTTTTTCTATTCGAAATGAGGCAACCTCAACAAATGAAAACAAAAATGAGAGCAAATAATTCAACCCGTATCTCGACCCAAATAGCCCTGGTCTCCCATTTATAAATAGCGATAGACAGACGCTTTATGAGTGTGTAGAATCTATTAGTATATACAACGGGGAGTATGCACACAGAATAATGTCTTGATCTGACGATACACGGGGCGCATAATAATTCTATCTGTTAAATCAAAAAGAAAAAGTAAGTCACAACTGTTGTAAAATATCTGCTTTGACGTGTGTCTCTCTGTGCAGAAAGCCACTCGTAATAGAAAAAGAAAAAGATAGCACATAAAAATAAATTGCACGTTTTTTTAATGAACGACAGAAGATTTACATAAACACATCTATAAAAAAGGCGTTTCTCATACATACAATAACAAAGATTTTTACAAACAAGAGGGACATTGTACTCATATTTCTTCAAACAGAAAAGAAAAAAAAATGTTTACACAATTTAAAAACAATATATAAAACTAAAAATACACGGGTTTTGACATGATCCTAAAACAGATTTGAATATGTACAGACATGTTAATTAAATTTCGCAAATATTCATATGTGTATGTTAAAATAACATGAAATAAATGTTAGCATATGTCTCTTAAAACACATCCCAAAACGTCCATTCTAATTCGGGGAACATGAAAAACGTACTGTTGTGAAACACGATCCTGTACACGGAACAAAGAAAAGAAACCATTAGTTTTAACAGGAATTAGTTACGGGATCATTTGGCTAATCGTACTCTCTGTTGCGGACAGTAATGATTCGCCTGGCCAATCAGCGTCCGGCTTAAAAATAGCTCTCTTTTCTTATTAGCTGACTCTCCAAACAGGGACGCCATGATGGAGGGGGGTTCAATTGCGGTGGGACAGTCAGAGAAATACACATGGAGCTGTCGGATACCCAGGCGAAAGCCTGCTGCTTATGGTTGGGGAGCGATAGTGGGTGTAGCTAGGGGGTTAATGTCTATACATATGAGCAGGAATTTTGTGGAAGAAAATTTTCTTTGAAAATTTCTGCTTCCGTCTTATTTGAACGTCTCATTTCCTTCTCAAATAATTACCCGTTTTTTTTTCTTCGCATATTGTTTTCGTCTGAGAAACTGTTCTTGTGACTTCAACGAAACTGTTTAGTTCACAATGGCATTCTCTCGATTTTTGTACCAAGTGCAAAAACGATTTTCATGCTGGTAAACTCCATGAATCGATTTGAGGTCTGTGAACCGATGGTCTGATTAATAGAACCTGGAATCACCACTGCAAGTATACACACAACAAGTAAATAAGTCTTGAATATTACACTAAATCGAATAGAAAAAAAATCAGCAAACGACAGTCGTTGCAGGTCAAGTGAGAGCAAACCTTAACACGGAAGAAACAGACAAAGGAATAAAATAGAAAAATGAATTGGGGGGGGGGGTAGAGAGAACTATGAAAAACGTTTCGTGTAGAAAGAACTGGACTTTTCTCCAAGAGCTTTGGACGTAATTCTTTTTCTTTCGTTTTTTTTTTTTCTAAGAAAAATTACGGACGTTTATCGCCAGTATTTGTCTTTACTAGCTAAAGATTTTCATTCATACCAGTTAGTGGTGAGTCTCCTTGTTTTTTCTTGTTTTTTTTTTTAAATATTTCATCAGCAGTGTTGTCCATTGTCTAACTCGTTGATTTTTTTTTATGCGGTATATGTGGTTGAAGCATCGAATTTTCGCTATTAGGAATATGAACCAGAGAGTTGTCTTTTTGATTGAAACATCGATGAATGTCCCATGCATTTAGTTTTATTGTTGATACCAGGTGGCTTGCAGTTGTGTGTGAATGAACAATTCACCCCCATTAATAGTCGTATTTGAAGTTAGTGCATATTTTGGTTATATGCGTCGACAACATGGCACAGCATTTGCTATATTTGTGAGAAACATGTTGGGTTTTCTATGAAATTAGCACATCGAATTAGTCATGGTTTGTGGGACAAATGTATGGTACTGCTGAGAGGCATTGTATCTTGTTATAGGTTCGCATCCCCCCACACACACACCAAGCTATTGTTCGAGGCAAAATGATATTCCTGCTGAGGCGAGATTTTTGTCTCGTTGTATGATGTTGTATTTTTTCTATTCTCCACAACTCTGTGTTTTGTTTGTGAATCGTCTTTTTTTCTTTATGTCACGTACGTAACTTTTTAGATGTGCGTTTCCCTGCTGATTTTGCGAGGAAATATCTTTCTTGTTGTTTTATCGAGTCCCTTGAGATGAAATAAAAGAGTTCGTTCGTAGATATGGGGAGACATTGAACGGATAACTCGGACTAAGGCAAATATGTAGCATGTTTGAGAAAGGGTTGATCTTGCAACACATATACAGTTATATTTGAACCGTTATCGCACAATGTTATCGGTGTTGAAAGTAATTACTCTCGTATCAGAAGATTGGGGATATGTATATGCAGACGTATTCGATAAGTATGAGCAGGCACGTATCTCTTTTTAGATTTAAGGTTCCAGATATCTTTTGGTTCATATTTTCGAAGAATTGATTCCATTTCCGATTGGAAATGTGAATTGAAATACGGGTTTGGACGCCGTACAAATAAAAAAATTTAGTTTTAGCGGGAATCAGTTGCAAGATCTGTTGGCCAATCAGCGTTCAGCATAAAATAGCGCTTTTCTCCTCGTTGATTGACTCTTCAAACAGAGACAGCGTCAGGAAGAGGGAGAAAATAATTGCAGTTGTGCAGTCGGAGAAAGACATTTGGAACTGAGGACGTCAAGTCTGCACACAACTGGTTATGGTGAGAGGAGCACTAGAGGAGGAAGCTGGCGGGTTAGTTGAATTTTGTTGAAAGAAAAATCTGTTGAACGTTTCCTGATTCTGTCCAAGGGGAACACCTGCTGGCAAGTCCTTTTAAATAGAGCTTCAAATGATATAACGTATTTATAACTATTCTGTCGGATGATATATCCATTTTTCAAGAATATAATTGTCTTCGTTGCAAAACAATTGTGCAAATATTGATAGTGAATGAACAAGGTAAGATCTTAACATTAAGCAGTCACATGAGCCTACGCTAAGGCAGCTTCCTACCGGCTGCAACTTTGATTCCTACAGCAGTATTGTATTTACACTATTTGGACCAAATGACTCGTCTACCTCGTAATAACGGGAGGTCATTTCATAATTTCTAATTGAATTTCAAATGATAAAACACATTCATAATTATTGTGTCAGATTATATATCAATCTCTCAATATCATATATATGTGTACGTATGTGTGTGTGGTAAAGTAGAAGAATTGTTACACAAACACGTTTATATTTCTGCCTGATTTGGACCTTTTCGAGCCAATAATTCGTTATATTTTAGATCCCTATTCAAGACATTTGGGGGGTATATTTTTCTATGGTGCAGGACTTTCCTCTTAATCCATTAATACATATCCTCTTTTTCTTCGATTTCTTTTCCTTGTTTAGTGGTTGTCGATATAATTTTGGAGACTAACCGATAGCAACTTTGAGCCCACAGTAGAATGGAAAATATTAAAACAAACACACATATTACCTATGCCTAAAGGAGAAATTACTCACTTTTGCCAATAGAACAAACAGTGTAGAGCAGAATCATTAAATAGAGAAAATGAAGTGGCGCTTAAAATTTCAATTAAAGAACATAACACCCAACGTGCAGCTTTACTTAAAATTAACCACCATAGCCATCTTATTCCATTCGTTATTATCAACAATAGTAGTTGCAGAATTGAGACTAACATTATTATTATTATTATTATTATTATTATTATTATTATTATTATTATTATTATTATTATTATGTACCTTTAGCTACTTTAAGAACAACTCAATCACCTTTTCATAATTATCTCAGATACTCACAAACAGACCAACCCTACAATAATTAAACTAACAACTAAAGTCATGTAAAAGTGAAGCCTGACACTCGGAAACAGATTTTCAGAGAGAATAAAATACTCCTAGAGAGGAAACATATCTCGAAAAGCTGATGCTTTGACAACATACTGAGAAGAAAAATGTCTATAGTATCTCCTACTAATTTATAATTTATTAGTACAAGCAAGCAAAGTGTCTCCGTTACATAAATAGAAATCCCCCCCAAAAAAAACTTAACAACGACCAACCACTAAACAGGGAAAAGAAAAAAGAAAAAAGAAAAAAGAAAAGACACATAAATGAAATAAGAGGAAGGACTTACACTATAGAAAAACAGACACACCCTTAAAACATCTCAAAAAGAATCTAAAATAAATCGAATCATATGCACGAGGAAGTCAAAACAGGGCAGAAACTTAAACATCTTTGCGTAGCGAATCCGCAACTTCAGAATATTCTAAGCCCTACTCTAACAGAACAATGTTTACTGTTGAATGTATCAAGCACTTTATGAAATAAATACATTGCATATCGGATATTGAATATCATATTCTTGATTTGTATATATATATATATATATATATATATATATATATATATATATATATATATATATATATATATATATATATATATATTCAAATATATATATATATATATATATTTATATATATATGTATATATATACATATATATATATATATGTATATGTATATATATATGTACATATGTGTATATATATATATATATACACACACATATATATATACATACATATATATATATATATATATATATACATATATATTTTATATATATATATATATATATATATATATATATATATATATATATATGTGGTAGACTGTGGATTCGCAACACAAACTAACTCATGTCTCTGCCCTCTCAGGACCACATCAGGCGAATGATTATCTAGATATATAGATTATCATTCGCCTGATGAGGCCCTGAGAGAGCAGAAACATGAGCTAGTTTGTGTCACACATTCTACTATTTATTTCCTGCTCAACTCTGAAACAACTTGACTTTCATAGTATAAAGTTGAATGTATCGAGCGCTCTTTGAAATAAATCCATCACATATCGGAAGTTCCTTTAAATCATTGACATTTTATTATATCATGCTATATTGGTCGCCTGATCTGTACCATATATATATATATATATATATATATATATATATATATATATATATATATATATATATATATATATATATATATATATATAATGCTCCTCTATTCAGGGTTGAGCACTCTTTAAGTGAGGTAACTCGTCCATTGTAAGCATTATGCAATGCTCTTCTATGGGAATAGAGCAATATGGATGAGGGACTTGAACAAAAATAGAATATACCGCTCAAATTCAGCCTTATGGAACGTTCTGTTCCGTGGCCCAGCGGTATGATATCTGCCTCTGAGTCTAAAGCGAATGTTTCAATCCTGCTTCGTGGTACTGGATGGGATGACAGATTGTCTATAGCCACACTGAGGAGTTGTAATTCAACGAAACAGCTGTCTGTTGATGACATGATAAATATATATATATATATATATATATATATATATATATATATGTATATATACACAACTGGCTGAGGGCCTCCAAGTCATGACACCTTAACTCAAACTTTCACTCACGAATCTGACATTTCTTATATTTATTTATATTTATATATATATATATACATATATATATATGTGTGTGTGTGTGTACATATATATATATATATATATATATATATATATATATATATATGTGTGTGTGTGTGTGTGTGTACATACGAAGTCTGACTGCCCACTTTGTCTCTATAGACACATTAATTTTATGGATACATGTAATGTCGTTCACTAGGAAGCGGTTTTGTCTCGTACATTACTCATAGATAATCATTAAAGGATGTAAGAAAGAATATCCTATTATCATTTGTCAAACGTAATTAGATTCAGTCGAGGGCGCTGTAGCGTTTTCGTTCCGATTGGCAATTTAATTACAGCTATGAAGTGAAATCAAAGAAGACAAATACTTCACAAAGGTCGGAGTGCAAAGAGGTGAAATTACACGCGTGTCAAGTATTTTTGATTCCTTTATCAGCTAAAATAAATAAACGATTCTATATTTAGTACAAACAATCTTCTGTTTTTACGAAATTTGGTGTCCATTATTGTTTGATGAAATAATGCCTTTTACGTGCAGTGGTTGAGTCCCTGGGTGTGGATATATTACTACTTCTGGTCATGAATAGGAAAAATAGACGTATTCATGTTTGCAATCTATATGAAATATTTTTAAAAGTTTCATGATGAACATTCAAAGATCATCAAACAATTGTTCCGGTGAGAGTGGAAAACATTTGGGCTTAACGAATTAACAAATCTTTATGGAAACCACAAAAAAGAAATCAAGCAAAGAATCACTCTAGGATGGTAAGTCTTCGGCAGAGTAAGCTGAACCTTAAAAAACAGACGATCCCAATAATCATAAAAAGAAGAGTATACAACTAATGCATCCTCCCGATAGTCATCCATGGAGCTGAAACATGGAACTTAACCAAGAGACAGGCCTACAAACTGAGAATCATGCAACGTGCGCATGAGAGAATCATGCTCAACCTCACATGGAGAGATCACAAGACAGAACAAAATATCGAGAACAAAAGGGAATTCCGGGACATCATAAAATCTACTAGAATAATTGAATGGCAATGGGCAGGTCATGTTGTGAGAATGATAGACAACTGATGGACGTCACGACTCACAACATGGATTCCCATAGATCACATCCAAAACCGAGGCTGACAAAATTCAAGAGAGAGATGAAGTAGACAAATTCAGAAGAAAATGACTCCTCGACGCCCATGATAGAGAAATGTGGCGGATCCTGGCGAAAGTCTATGTCCACCAATGGACGATAAGGGACTGATGATGATAATGATGCTGATAATCAAGAATCATCTGCATGAGTGTCAGTGAAGTCCGTGCTAAGATACCAGAGACTAGCATCTCCTGCTGATGTTTTCGATTATGAAGCAAACATTTGAGATCGAAATTTAGCTTATACCTACGTCCCAGGTTACAGACTCATTGATCCACTCTCGTAGGTAAACAAACCATATCGTAATTTCCTAAAGTATGAAATGAACACAATGTTTAATCAACAAGCACTGAAGGTTTACTTTCTTTATTATTTCCTCGGTTGTCCGCAATATACACGATGTTCTGAGAATGTTTTGAATTAACATCAAAATTATAAGATCAACCATACATGTTCTTGAATGACTGTGAATGGGTTAGCCACTGGTTTCTCGGGGTATTTAGCAGGATGTTCTCGTATTTCAATATTGTGCTACACCTTTTCTCTTGCCAAACTGATACAGACATTCAATTAGCGAAGGAAAAAGAGCTGACAGAATGTTTTGATGATGAAATAATTTCCTTTTAAAATGGCTGAACGTTAGAGAAATTCCTTATTATCAACCAGTTTTTCATTTATTGATAGATAATCTCACCAAGAGATTTATCAGGATTTTTTGTTCAGAAGGGGAAAATCATTTTAATTTAAAAAAAACATATTCATTAAAATAATTTAAAAAAATAGAAAGTTTGAAAGGCACAGAACAGAACTATTTACTTTAGTTAGAAAGTTAAAATTCGAAATCTTGGCTCTAACCTAGCCTAGAACACTAAAGATATGTAACTATTTCATCACGCTGCAGACTACCTTTTGTGTGCAAACGATTTAATCTATGGATCATCTGATAAGTATCCTTATTTTTATTGTTTGTAACAGTGTTTTCTAAAGTACATGTTCATTTTCTTTCAGCTACTTGCAACATGCTGTAATTATCAAGTGCCTAAAAAGTTTTCATTCATTCATTTATTTACTTTTCATGAGGTAGGAGCCAAGTTTCCTCTGAAACTTTGACACTGGGAGCTGCGAAAGGCCGCATTATATGGAGAGAGAGTGAAATTAGACAGCTGACTAGGTGTGAAGCGAAAGATTTTTGCTGACTTATTTTGTTTCTTCTGTCTTTGTTTCTTCAACCTTCCTTTTCCTTTATATCATAGCACTCTTAACTTTCTCATTCATTTTCTCCTCTCTGCTGATTTCTCATTCTCATATTCTAAATACATATTTCTATTCAAATTGGGATTTATTCATTGAAATAATTCTTCTTAATTAATTCTTAGTCTTTCACTTGTTTTTTTGTTTCTGTTCAATTATTTCCTGAAATGTTTACAAACTTTATTTTTCATTATTTTATTTATTCATTTTTTATTTTTTTATTTTTTGGGAATGTGATTTTTTTTTTTTTTTTTTTTTGTCGTGATAGGAGTTAAAACTGCTCTGGGCTTTGAGTAAGTACATATGCTAGTGTGTTTGTGTGTGTGTGTTTGTGTGTGTGTTTTTGTGTGTGTGTGTGTGGAGAGAGATGTTCATGTGTAAGCATACATACACGCACACATGTACGTATACGTCCATGGTACAGGAATACATTCTTCTCAGAAAATAAGATACCGTACACCACGTAATTGACACATTTAACCTCGTCAGATTACCGCTTTATCCTACGTGTCTAGCTTACAATGTACCACACATTATTAATAAAGTTCAAGACTTCATACGTCACATGAAACCTGAGGCATTTCATTACTCTCTTTACCTTTTCAAGGGGTTCTTTTCTTCCCTGCATACATTGTCACCATTCTCTCTTCTTTTTATTTATTTCTCTCATTTCCTTATTTTCTTTTTCTTTTTTTTTTTTTCTTTTTCATTTCATTTTGACGTTTACTTTTCCGGTTTTACTGTGATAGACTTTCATCTCTTGTTTTCTTTGTTGGTTATTTTATTGGTGTTTGTTAAGCTAAGTATGGTCTGGCTCAAGGACACAGGTGTGGTCTTCCCAGGGAAGATCAAACTCGTTACGGATGTGATGGTCTATGAGACCAGCTTAATGATTATTTCTCTATAGCGTTTTTTCATTTTCTAAGATATATATTTTCTATCTGTTTAAAGAATGTGATTTTGTCGATAAAAATTTCAGATTATGAAATTATGAAGGACTGAGGTTGGCCGTTAATTAATTCTCAGTCTGGATGTATGGTTCGCGAAACAACATAGCAATGGGCTCCCCATTGGAATGCGTAATTTGCGGCCTTTAGTTCAAGCATGTTTTTCTCTATCGTCGGCTCATAGCAATGGGTCTCTATCGGAATGCGCCATCTGATAGGGATCCCACTGCTAGGATGGTGTTTCGCAACGTGAAATTTTCGAATTAAATTAAAATTCATGGAGCTAACAAGTAAGATACAATGAAAATGACGTTCGAAATTGAATCTAGAGATTAAAACCTAAAACCTTGGCCGTGATAACCATAGTTCACGGCACGACTCTGTTTAGTTCTGTACTTTTGCTACTATCATTTTTTTATTTACAAAACTTCGCCAACGAAAAGGTATAGGCATTCACCAGCGTCTCTCCGGCTACACAATATCTCCAAACTTCTCGATGAATTTCTATTGATTTTTGTGTAAGGGTGGGCGATGGGCCCATGAATAATCCTTCAAATTTTGAAGTGGATCACGAAATTTTATTTCACCTGCATCGTAGCTATATGTACACATCACAAAATACCTATAAAAGTTCTCAATGAATCGTGGTGTAATTTTGTGGAGGTTGGGCCATGGGCTACGGGAGATGTGACCAACTTCTGGGAAGAATCATGGAATTTTTCCCCCTCTTGCAATGTGGCTCTCTGTCCCCATCTCATAATATCTTTAAAATTTCACAATTTTTGAAGCTCTGGGAAATGGGTTATGGCAAAAGTAATTCATTTTCCGCACCTCTATATCGTAGCTTTATATTCACATCACACTATATGAAAAAAGTTGGCTATGAAAAAAAAATGATTAATTTTTTTTACGAGAATCCAGGAACTGTTTGTTTCGATTGAGTATTACTTTCCCAATTGTTTTCATAGATTAATGTATTCACGGATGTTTGACTTCACAATATCCTGGAAAGTTATGTATTAATTCCAATGACGTTTTGTCTGAGGATAGGCTATTGTTTAAAAATAACTGGTTAAATTTTGGGCCAGATTCATGAATTTTCTCTAGTTACTCCCCTGCATTCTAACTATTTCTGAACTATTTTTTCATTCAGATGTTTGTGACAATGGAATTGAGTGAAGGAGGTATTTCTACCTGTATTTTTGGGAGAGCAATGGCTTATTCATTTTTCTTCCTCACACTTAAACTGTCTTTTCTTATTATTAGTTCCCATTTTGTTTTACAATCTTGCTTTTTAAAAAATCACTTAAAAAATGACTTACCACACTAAAGCAGTCAGTAAGTTACCCACATTCCATTATTAAAGCAGTGTGTTCTATCTACACTAAATAATCAACCATCGTGGCCTTGTAGCAGACTAAGTTAATCTTGGTAGCTTCACTTGTAGGTGACATTAGTTAGAATAGATGTAAAATGGTGGGCTATAAAGGAATAAAAAAAAATATTTTAATTGGGTCCCAGTTTCTGAAATAATTGCCTCTGTTGTATCTGACAAAGTCGTAAAAATGAAGAAGGAGCCAGTATATTTTAAATTTGTGTAGTTTATCTCTCCATCTTGTATCCGGTGAATACTTTTTCTCTTCTATTTACAGGTTAAAAACAGGAAAAAAAAGTGAAATTTCAAATGTGAGATTGATGATGATGATGATGATGATGATGATGGTGGTGGTGGTGGTGGTGGTGTTGGTGGTGGTGATTTTGATGATGATGATGATTTCGTTTTACATTTCAAATAATGACATTGGAAAAACAGGATGATAAACATATACTAGGAGTTGGGTTTTTTTTTCGCAAATGATCAGAGAATATCCACCGGCAGACATCGATGCCCATTTTGTTTTTCAAGTAATTAAAGTGGAAATGATCAGTTAATCATTTTTCTTGGCTTTGCCTTAAAGAAAAAAAAACTTCCAGTCAAAAGAAATGAAAAACAATTTTTCGTTACTCATTAAGTAGAATTTGGCGATGTTTCGAAGTATTTTTCAAAATTTTTTTTCTTTTTTTATCAACCACATTCACCGTTCAAAAACCGTAGCTGAAAAGTAGATAAAACTTTTGTATACTACTTTTTTCATCAGGTGTAAATGTCTCCGTCGAAAAAATATTTCATCATTCCTATAAGCAATATTAGCATGGATTGATTGAGCTCATTCGTAAAGCAGATTTTGCATTCTTGTAACTACAACGAAAAACTTCTTCTGTGTCTCTCTCCTTAAATGAAAAATTGAACTACTCTATCAAGATTGTTGATCATTAGATTAACTAATTTTCTTTTCATCAATTTCCGGAGGCATAATTCGTTATTGAAAGTTTTCTTATTAAATATTCTCGTCAAAACAGTTCAATTTTTCTGTTGAGGAGGTTACATATCCTTCGAAGATGTTATTTGTTATAAACCTACTTTACAAAAGGCGTGATTGATCTATGCTTATTCAACTTATTGGATTGATTAAAGAATGTTTTCGACAGAAAATCTACGCCAATGAGAGAAAAAAATTGCCAATAAAAGTTTCATAAATTTACTTCTCAAACGGCAAAGTACAGTGTATGTGTGTTGAACGTTGCCGATAATAAAAGAAAGTAAATAGAAAAAACATTCGAGACATTGTGATATTCAACTAAATAGTGAACACCAATTTGTTTATCGCATCTTCTAATTTGGGCTTTTTATACAATGGCAAACCAAAAAAAAAACTCGAGAACTAATCTTTTTCAATTTTAATTACTTTATAAAAAAATGGAGGTATTAATATCTGCTCGTTAACTATTTCTCTGATAATTCGTGGATTTCATTTTATGATATATGCATTATTGTTTTATCCTCTTCCTCCAATATAGTTATTTTGGATGTAAAAGATTTCATCCTTTTTTCTTCATTCGATGGAACGACGGTCGACGTGAAGCCAAATCAGTGAAACTTTGTCGAAAGGGCTGTCTACAAATCGGCTGCTCGGCGAAACTGCCCTCGGCTGGCAGTGTGTTGGCGATACGGCATTCGACGAAACGATCAAGAATTAGCTAACCTCAGTATGGGGTGTAGTGACATTCAATAAGAGCTTAAAACAGTAGAAAGACTAGCCTACTCAATTATAAAGCAAACAACACCAAGTATATTTGAGATATATAAAGCACACCATCAGATTTGGCTTAACAAGATACGTAGGTTCCTCAGTTTTTCAAATGAACCATTTAAAGCCATACAAATGGTTGATAATAAGATAAATAGTTTTCCCATTTCTGCCTGAAGAAGTGCTGTGGAATATCATTTGTGTTGATTATTTTTTTGTATGAAACAAAATAGGATATATGTCTTGAATTGGTTCTGACAAAAAAGGATAAATATCAAAACAATTTCTTGTAAAATGATCATGAATTCCATAATGAGCTTCAATATCATATATAAAACAAAAAAGTATGCATGCTCATCATAATTCCTTTTATATTAAACCTCTAGGTGATACAGTGAAGCAGTCTCATGTTATTCATATTTAAACTGTTGTAAAGTTCTAGTAGTTGCAAGCTAATGCGTAGGTGACTGATTGAAGATTCATTCTCACTGTAGACCGCAGCAAAACCAGCATACAAACTTTTTTCCATTCGTTAGTAAGACAGGAACGTACAGAGTTTGATTCAAGAGGATCACTTGTGAAAGACATGCAAAGGATTCTCGCAATATTCTAGCCAATCGCCCGGCTTCCAACAAAGTACCTCGTCACTGGCATACTATTATCGCTGGTGGGGAAGAGAATAGGTAAGTGACCACTTGACTTCACTTTTTTTATCATGATCATCCCACAAGTCTTGAGAGTAAAATGCTGTTACTTCGATATTCAATCTTTACATAACCTTATATTATATAGGAACTCTTATTTGAGGTGATCTCCCATTTTACACGGTGAATATATCATTTTGACCTCGACAACGTAAAAAAAAAACAATTATGAAATATTGGGCTGCAGTAGGAATCAAACCCGCGACCGGTAGAATCGCCGCTTAAACGTAGCATTAGTCTTACCAATAACCAAGTGATCACAAACCGAATCACCAAAACGCTAGATGAAAGCCAACCACAAGAACTTGCTGGCTTCTGGAGAAGCTACTTGACTATTTACCATCTCCATTTGGTAAATTGACTGAATAGATTAGCAGCAGAATATAAAATGCCATTCACTGTAGCATTTGTTGACTCCAGAATGGCGTTCGACCCGGTGGAAATCCTCATTGATGGTATCATACTATGAGGCGTAAACCCCGTGTATGTCAGAGTTTCGCAATATATTGATTGACACAACAATTCCTTTATCAGGCTACATAAGATCCTGAGCCCTTCCAGCTCGAGAAATGGGTAAGACAAAGCGATAATATTTCACTAAACTCTTCATAGCCTGCTTTGAGTTGAGTGTCTGGAACCTGGTCAGGGAAAATAAAGGAATTGAAATAGATGGCCGATACTCAAGACACCTTAGATTTGCTGGAGACATCGTGCTTTGTGCTGAGACCCTTCATGATCTCCAGATAATGCCAGATGAACTGAATGGAGAAAGCAAAAAAATAGGTATTCATATAAACCTCAGTAAAACAAATGCCATGTACAACAAACATGTTGAGGACAGAGACACAACGATCAAAACGCAGAACTCAAGAAAGTAAACCAATACACCTACCTAGCACAACAAATCTCCATGAAATCCTCTAGAGAAGAGAAAATCAAGCGGAGAACTATTTTAGGTTGGCAAACTTTCAGTGGAGCCAGCTCAACATTCAAGAACAAGAAAATACCATTAATCCCGCAAAAAGAAAGGTATACAACCAATGGATCCACCCGATAGTTACCCATGGATCTGACAATCGCTGGACATCACGACTATCAACGTGGATCCCCAGAGGCAATATGCGAAACTGGCCAGCAGCAAATATGATGACGCGTCGAACTAAACAAATTAAGAAAGTTATAGTTCTGCAATGCCTATGCTATGCTAAAAGGATTATGATGATGATGGAAAAGAGGGATAGATCTTTCTAATCGGTTCGAGTGAAATTGCAGTCTGCGCAATATTTGTTTTGGGAGGAGGAAAGAATATTCATAAACTAAGTTGATAGAAAAATGCCTGGAGGCCCCAGTCGTTCACACAAACATGCTTTGGTGGGTACGTTGTGTGGTTTCTGACTTATGCTGTCACATTATGACAAACAGACAGAAATTGGTGAGTTATAGAAGGATTTGCAGCATGCCATATGCAATGAAGAACGATTACCACAATTCTTTTGCAACCATTTGCATAATTGAAAGGCGTAGTCGACTGGCGTAGATATATTAATATATTTTTATTAGAAAATGATATTTATATGCAAAATGAAGAAACAAACTGTTCTACTGATACCGTATTGAGATAATACGATAATCGAAAACCTATTTATTCTTTAGTTTTACGTAGATAAATGACATAATGCGGAAAGAAAATTCAAGTTCACTGGACATACACTAAATAATAATTGATTGGAAAAATATTGTTTGGTATTTCATTCCATTAATATGGAACACTTATAGGGCGCGCCCGTTTCACATTTCGAAAGTTGCAAAATAAGGACCACCCTTATATATATATATATATATATATATATATATATATATATATATATATATATATATTCAAGAAGGCTTTACATCTTTAAGTACTAAATGCATTAAAAGACTTGTTTTGTGCCACTTCAGTCACTTATTTTCCAATATCTGTCAATGTAATTTATGTAATTTTCTTCTGTGTTTTTCTCAAATGTTTTACACATTCTTTGATATTATGGTTCTCTGCGTATATTTTCTCTAGTTGGGATCATCAGTTAGTTACTGTTTCGGGGATTTAAACTTACAAAGCAGTCATATTAAAATGGCACCCCAGCAGTGTTGATCAAACACAACTCCGTTTCAGCTATGATTTTAATATATAGCTTATGTCATACTACACACACACGTACACACACACACACACGCGCCTATATATATATATATATATATATATATATATATATATATATATATATATATATATATATATTGTTCGGAATCAAAAATCAGTATTGATAAGAAAGAATTAAACCATACTTTTCAGAACATACTTTAATCACAAGTTTTACATTTATCTTAAATCCATTATATCACAAATAATGTCACATTTCAGAAATTAATCTTCATGGTTAAGTAGTGATAAGTGTAACTCAAAATGGCTCTGTTTCCTATTCTCAGTTAGTTCATAGTGAATCCATTTGAGCAATTTTTCTCCTTCCTATTGCAGGCAAATGACCGGAAACTATCATGGAAAGTCCAAAGTTTGCTGTAAGAGCTAAGTCTATTGTTTTAGATTCATCTTTCAAAGTTTATCTCAATTGTTGGTTTTCTGCTTCACAAACAAGTTATTTTCAACGGTGATGAAGCATTGTCTGCCATTATTATATTTTTGCACAAGATGTAATAAATAGTAAGAAACTCTTTTCAAAGTCAAAGTGAAAGAGGTGAACATGATATACTTGGTGCTACACAAAAGTTCTTGTAATTTGGAAGTTGCAGGAAAATAACTTACCTTAACTTTTAGTTCTCACGTCCAGTTTCGGAGTTGTCCAATTGGGCACGCACACAACGGTCCCGGCTTTTCCCCACGATTCTTTGCATCCCTGGAAGGCCTTAAGTGTAAAGATCGTTAGTGTTTTCTGTGATTCATTCTTGATCTCCCCAAACGAGCAAAAATGACACTCTTTTAGTCAGAATTTCTTGGAAAATTGGAAAAAGTTGCTGCGGCAAGTCCAGGCGATTAGTATGGTTGGGTGATAATTATCGTGTTATTGAAAGGTTGGAACCGCCGGTCAATAAGCGGTGTGTGGGCGAGACCGTTGTCAAAAAGATCTATGAAATGGTTTTTCCACTGTTTTAGATATTTGTTATGGATTCTCCGTCTAGATGCTCCATAACAACTCGGTAAAATTTTCCTTTGACAGTTTGACAGGAAAGAACAAAGTCCTTGTTAACAATCTCTCAGATATTGAAAAGGAAAATCAGCATTGACTTAAAATCGTTGCAAAGTTGACGGGCTTTTTTCGGCCTCAGTGAATTGGAATACCTGCATTAGGACGACTCCCGGTTTGTTTCAGGGACTTTAACATAAACACGATGTGATTCATGTCTAAGAAAATCCGTTGAATGTTCCTGCACGAAAGCTCTACGATATCACAAACATCGTGGATAGTTAGTTTACAATCTGCAAGGATGACTTGGCGCACTTTTCCGACGTTTTCTGGTGCTCGTCGACGATCGACCAGAATGGTTATCGCCTTAGACGTGTGGTTGCCCTTCCTTGAAACGCTTACACCATATAAACTTTCTGACTTGGCTTTTGATATCGTATTGACAGAAAAGTCTTCCTAGAGCAGCTGGTGAGCTTTTGCAACCTTATTGCTGAACTAGAAACCGATCTTTGTCCTATTAGATCCACTACTGTAAAATCGCGAAACCACCAAAAATAAGCAAGACGTCCTCACATGCACACGATCGATGGAACACTCACGCACAAACGGTGCTGCTGGCTCCACCTAGCTGCAGAAGGCTGAACTATGTACGGTTTGCTCCGAGTGTTCGAATTCCTGATGCTTTTGGCCTATGCTATGTTGGCTTATCCAATTCAAGCACATGGTTACTTACGGGATTTGTAAAACATCAATGAATTTAAAGGGAGATACATCCTTCGATAATCTTGTGTGCTTGCGTCTGCTATCTCTTCATTTTTTATCCCCGCAAACTAACTTAATTCAGACAAAAGACTGTTACTAAGTTTATGGTACACTTATTTGTGTTCCGAAACAAGTTCTTTTCTATTAAGGAACATACATTAAAGGATTTACTTACTTTAATATATCCATAGAACGCCTGGATATATTACACAAAAATCACGCATTGGCTTTTTGGTCGGGGGGAGAAGGGTGGCATCGAATTAAAAGTTGAAATTCTCTGTGTCGGAATAACGACCGATTAAGACATCAAAATAGAGCAGTGCGTAAGTAAAATTATCTTACCGACCATTCGTTCCTACGGTGTGACCGTTTTCCACTGTGCAACCTACACTTATGACTTTGTATAGTACAATGTCATCACAAGAAGTCAGGAATCAGAGATATCAACTCACGATACAATTAACTGACGTGCCACCCTATGAATTCATCGATATTTTGTTCAATCTCCCTAAGTAACCTTGCACATAAATTGGACAAGCCAACATCGCAAAGGTTAATTTTGAACACAGGACTACCTTCCTTTTTTGAGAGATTGGTTCAACACGAATTGCCAACATTCAATTTCCGCCATTTAGCTTTGTGCTAGACTAAATCAAATTCAGTAAATATCCACGAAGCAAATAGCTTTTTATTGATATTTGCACATGAAAAAAAAATGGGAAAATATTTAGCATGAAGACATTACCAATTTGTAGGGAATATATATATATATATATATATATATATATATATATATATATATATATATATATATATATATATATATATATATATATATATATATATATATATATATATATATGCCCTTTTCTACCAATGATCAAAGTATAGTATCTGACCAACCTGGCCCCTCCCTTGTCTGAGCTTTCGGTTACGCATTTTGCTCAGGATTCCTGGGTGATAATTTTAAGCAGGAAGGAACTGGGGAAGATGTTGGAGGGAAGCTATTGTTAGGGAGGAAAGATAAAAGGTAAGAAAGATAGAGAAAGAGGAAAAGAAAACCAGATGAAAGCAAAGGTGGGAAGTGATGTTGATGAATGGAAAACGTAAAGAGACAGGTCTCTGTTGGCCGGATATCAATGAGTGGAAGACTGAAAGATCGGTAAAGATGGAAAGGTGTGATAATTGCGATACATTCAAATTCTTTATGGGGAGATAAAACAAAAGGAAGATAAAAGAGAGAATGCAGTAGATAGAATTTGTGCATTCTTTATTCCGTTTTCGCATGGGAAACTAATCCATGTTTGTATTACATTTAGATAAACACATGGAAGTGTCATGAAGACTTGGAGGCATAAATGACTGAAAGATAAGATGCAGGCAAATGGTGGAAAAAACTGATGAGGTATGAGTTAATGAATAATATCAGAGGTATTTTCATTGGTTCGTCTAGTAAGAAATTTACTGTCCATAATTACAAATGTTGACCAAGCAACTATCATACTTTTTCTCTGCAAAAAACTGGCTATAAAATAGGATATGTATAAAAGAGTCTTGTCTTGATTTCACTTCGATATTTTCATACCAAGATAGAGTGAAATTCCACATTTATCGACAATTTATTTACTTATCCTTATTGACAGGGCCTGGTTAATCTAGTGCAATGCCCGTAAAATATCCTACAAAGGGACCTTAAATATTATTTTTAAATACTCAAAAAACACTATTTTTTTCATTTACTTAGCTGAGTAATAATTATTTTTTACATTTGCTACACAGCCAGATAATACAACAAACATATCACCAAATCAAGCAGCATTATGTCCTAATTTGAATTTGTATTAGAAATTTTATCTTAACTTCTTGGATGCACACAATTGCTGTTCAAGGCAATTGAACCCCAGTACTAATGAATTATATCTTTAATACCAATAAATCTGCCCCAAAGTGCAATAACATTATCAAATCTGCCATTTTAACATAATTCCATGTGCAAGTGTCAAATGATCGGAAGTTATAACTTTGAGCATTTAGCGCAGAGCCATTGAAAAGGCAGGGCCCATAGCATATGCTACTTAGTTATTCCGGCACTGCTTGTTGACATGAACTATTTTCAAAAGATATTTGTGTTATATAGGCGCCAAAAAATGTTGCTGTTTTTACGAGCTGACCGCAAAAATCACTTTTCATCCCAAACGGCTCTATGGGGGCTCGAATCTGCGGAAACCATTATTCCAACTAATGAAATGTAAGAAGCATTGATACATATTTGAAAAGATATACATGTTTGGCTTTTTTATGCTGACATTAATCATTAATTGATTCCTTAAAAGGCCTTAGAATTTGTAGTCGAAATTCTACACGAGTATTTTTTCTTCTCTTTTCTCCTCTGTCGTTTGGGTTATCAAAATTAATTTAGTCCCACATTTCTTCTGTTGAAAAATGAACGCATCATGAAAGCTCCTCCCTCTAAATACTCGGCTGCTTCCACTTGACAACCCGCTCGAACTCGAGAGGCTGTTTTAAATTATACGTTGACTATATAATTTTCCAACTGAAAAGTAAACGCAGTATTAAAATCCAACTGTCTATAATAACTGAAAGAGATAAAAAGAGAATTTTCAATAGCATGAAATAATTCAAAAATGCTTCATACATAGAATATATATGTGTGTCCCTTAATTCCACTGATTTTTTTTTTATCGTGTTAGCAGAATGCCATCATAGTATAACCGTTCTCTTCTCGAATTACTCATCGAATCACCGCTGGTAGGACGTTTTATCAGATGATAAATGGTATCCGACGTAAAAATGTTACACCTCATTCACACAATTTGGTTGATTGCTTTTTTTTTTCTTTTTTCTTTCTTGTTTTGTTTTTTTTCCTAAAAATTCGTTTATGCTTTGTTTGGATATGAAAGATATGACGCTCTGCACCAAGTAAGAACGAAATCTCAGAATTATCTCTTAGTGAACATCGAATTTAATATCAAATTTAAGCTTATGAGACCAACGTGAATACAAAACAAAAGAGTTCATTGCTTTCTTACGCCAGCACGTTTGTGTAAATATAGTGGGTGGAAAATGTATCCGATGCGTTTAAAAAAGTGAACCCTAAAAATCCCCGTTGGAAATATATTTATGAAAGAAAGCGGATCAAATTACACATGGACACTACCAAGTTGATTTAAATGTGCCTTCAGTTTTTATTACAAATAAATTTTCAGTTTCATGTTGATATGCTATCATTTATCCCATATTTCTAATTATATCAAGAATCTATCTTAAAAAGCCTCCAAAATTGATGGAATTTAGACCAGATATTTATGATTCTTGATCATGACTTTCCAATATTAAGTACTGATTCAATATTTTTTTTTTTTTTGTGTTTTGTATTTTCCAATCTTAGGTTCATATTCTCTAATTTTTTTGCACCCCCCCCCCCCGTATTTTATACTAAGTTTGTTTTACGAATATAAATGCAGTAAAGAAAAGCATTTTACACTGTTTTTCGTTAAAATTAGGTTCATAATTGACGAATGGTCGGCACATATCTAATCCGAATTTGATAGGTGTGACATTCAACCGTACTATCAAAATACCAAGAATAGATCTAGGAAATGATCATTAAATTTTGTATGTAGGATCTTATGATTGACGAGCCTAAGACCGCCGGAAGAATAGAGCAAACACTAACCTTGCTACAACAGAAATGCTTCTATATAAAATGAAACGTACACATGTTACAAGAACTGTACTTATTTTAGATCTTCGTCGCTTCATCAGGCTAGATGGAAGGTCTCGACACATCGAGTGTCTGTAAAGAATTGATTAAACATACCCAGGAAGCCAAGGGAGTTTTACAGACCTAGCTGCTATTTTGAGTGATGTTTTTTAACGGGGAAAAGTTTTTGCTTTCTAATCATTCTGAGTCTCTGCTGCTGTCACTCTTCACAAAGGTGGAAAGGTATTGTATCCTACTGCATGTTTGGCAGCTAGCCTCAGGTAACAATACAGTATATAGTATGAAACAGCTTTTGACACTACCACGCAAGATTGTCTAGTTCATCGACATATACCACTCCAGCTGTGTAGATGGGAACGGAAACCACATTTCCATCATTCAGAAACTGTCCGAATTCTGTGCATGGAGGAATTTCTAGCTGGGTGGTGTGTGCATTCTTACCCATAATGGTTGCAAGAGCAAGCCTTCTCTGATGTAGAAGAAATACATTTTCTGTTGGGGATAGTAGTTTTAAGAGGGTTGATATGCTGCTGAAGAATATGAATGCACACAGCTTGTCCCAGATCAGAATCCTCAAAATGGTTAGCAATGCTTATGTACCCAGCTATGGAGAGGTATTGCAACTAGTTATTAAGGCATTGGTTTGGATCCCACTAAAATATCCCGATTCATGACGCTCGTGAATCATGCCTTTTCCCAATGAAATACAGATATCTAGTCGTATCTCTACCACACAGAAGGGTCGATTGCCACCCTACATTCTTCGAATAGGCCAGTATGCATTCTTGGTTGTTGTCATCCACAGCTCAGGTAGATCTATAAAGTGCGTTCCATCATGGTACTGTTGCATGGTAAGAAAAGGGCTGAAATGAAAATTAGCTCCATCTAGTGGTCAGACGGGAAATATCAGTTGTTGGCCTGTGACCCACATCATTTGTCTCGGGATAATTTTTGCAACTCAAACATTTTTTTAGGTGGTTGGTATTAGTTGAATTTGCACCAGCGTCAATAGCACCTTTTCACAGTAAATGTTGTTATGTTTGGAACGACCCAGTAGATTTCGAATAGAGAGTTGATCAGGTTTTACGCCCAGGCCTCAAAGGTCCTAGATATCATTTCTGAACCCAAACCTTTTACAACATTCCATGCCTGATTAAAAAAAAAAAGAATTCGTCTCTGGAGTATCATGCAGTTTCAAGTTTGATACTTCTTTTTGATTTGAATAATTTTAATTTCCTAATCATGTTTTGAATTCAAAAAACATTCCGAGCCTGGATGCTTTCAAATGTATCAAAGTATAATTCATCTTAATTTTCTTACTGATAAAATTACAAGGTATTTACAGTTGATAAACTGAGAGGAAATGAATATAATGTTCACATATTTACGTAAGGATACCTATAAGTCCGTATCCAATTGATCAAAAGCTGTTTATTTTATACGTAAATACCGTATTTCCCGGCTGGTTAGATGTTGCAAGTGGTAAGACTCAACTTATATATATCAGGGTATTTTTAAGAAAAATTTTGAGGATTGAATATCTTACTACGCTGGCAAGACCAATTTCATTTTCCTTTTTGTTGCAGACAATCTTCCCATTTTGGACCTATTATCAAACATTTCGTAGGAAAAGGATTTATTCTAGCAGCTGGGAAATGCAGTATTCATTTTTCAACCTACCACATCAATGCACTTAATTCAACGGTGAATATAAATCACTTAGACCAAACATAATTCATTGGAAATTTCGGGTCAAAATTCTAGGAGTAATTATTGGTCCACCTTCCAAATATCAATTGGTGCGAAAGTTTGAACGGAAGTTCTATAAATGATTAATGTTCGATCGCAAAAAGCAAATTCATGCCGGCACATTATCATTCATGTTTGTTTTTGTTTTTTTGTTTTTTTTTTTGGGGGGGGGGTTATGCACGATGTGCATGTTTTATAAACAGATCTTTTTTTCTCTTTGTTATACATTGCTTTTTGTTTAGGTATGCTCATGAGAAAATGACAAGGGCGGATCCTAACCAAAAAAAAATGTACGTAAAAGTTAATTCAATATTCCCAAACTTTGAGCCGCTAGGAAAAAAAAAACTTTCTAGGAATGAAATGTTTTCGTATATGATATAATGGACTAGAGATATGTATGTGTGGAAAAAAATGTTTACCGGATGTAGTGTATTAAAATCAAGAGCGGAAATCAGAATGAGGATTCCCCGACAATGATTTCAAGTATATACGGAAATTCTAATTATTAACGGATTTCACTACAATTTTCTGTACTCATTTAATCTGTAATTCAATTTACTTCTCAAAAATGCCTTCAAATAAAGGTCAGGAAAATATGTTATCTTTAATATCATTAAAGAATTGATTTCATAGAATCACCATCAAATTACCCACGAATCTGATTAAATTAAATCTGATATTTACTTGAGAAGTAATGTCTGGTTATTTGGTAGACAGTTATATTGTTTTACACTAAAAAGTTAATTATAATTTTCCTTTAGCCATATTTGTGGCTGAAATTATTCAAGACTCATATATATAAACATATATATATATATGTGTGTGTGTGTGTGTGTGTGTGTGTGTGTAGTTGGTTTGCATGCAGTCTGAAATTAAAACCGACACATTGGATTTGATACTCACATGGGTGAACATTTAATACTAATGAATTGTAATACTTATTGATCCTTCATCATTAAAAACGATTTTAAGATAACCTCATGTAAGTGAGCCTTGTTCCAAAAAATGAATAAATAGTATAAAATAATATCAATACACAATACACATAAAACCTTGGATAAAATGGCAAACATGTATAGAATGAAGTATATAATAAAACGAGGTAGTGTTTTATCAACACTGTTGGAATGCCATGTTGATATAACTGTTTTGCTTTTTTTTAAATTCCCGTAACTATTACATGGTAAACAACTGATGATCCCAACAATTTATACATCGTACAATAAAAACAACTAAGTATTGGGAAACAGGGAAAAAACACTTTGGAAGATTACATAAATTGCATTGATAGGTATTTGGTAATGGGTGACTGAAGTGACACAAAAAAATCTATTGAAATTTCTTTTTAATGATTATTGTTTAGAACTGTAAAGCTTTCTAGACTACATACATATGTGAGTGTGTGTGTGTGTGTGTGTGTGTGTGTGTGTGTGTGTGTGTGTGTGTTAATAAGAAATGAATGAGTAATCTGATAGACTGATCATAAATTGCGTCTTAATATATTGAAGGTCTTTTTAAAATGATCTCCCGTTATTAAATGGTGAATATATCATTTAGCCTAGAAACTGTATGTAGAATAAAGAATTGCAGAAAATAAAACCGCTGCAAGGATCAAACCTACGACTGATAGAGTAGCCGCTCTAACGTAGCGTTGCTCTTACCATTGAGCTTTACAGCCGCCGGTAATGTAAAAGCCCAAATATGTGTTTTCATTTTGTTCATTCACGATCTATGATAGCTCTATTTGTTTCTTTCAACGCGGATAATTATGTTATTAAGAAATGGATTCGTGATCCGACTTTTCATTAAGAGTCATTGTATCTTTCTCTTGGCACCTCTCTGTTATGTTGACTTGTATTTTGTTCATCTTATTTCTGTTGCACAGGTCGTTATTCTACGAACGTTAAGTATGAAAGATGAATCGTAAATAAGAAATTGGCTTTGGCGAGGTTTGAAATCGTATCCCCTATCTTATAAAGAGGTCTGTCTAACCATGACAGCGCCTTACTTATTAGGCATTCAAAGGAGTCGTATATAACTATATAACTTTCTCCCCCGATCTTCACAACGTCACCAATACTGTTATTGTTGTATTTACATCAGAAGTATTATATGATAATAGAGTTCGAATTTCTTACATAAATCATTGTTGATAACATTCATCATCAGTCTTTTAGCGTCCGTCGTTGGACATAGACCTTCCCCAGGATTTGCCACACTTCTCTATCATGGGCGTCACGGAGCCAGTACTTCCTGAACCTGTCTAGTTCATCTCTCCATCTAATATTTTGCCGGCCTCGGTTGCGCATATGGTCTCGGGGAATCCATGTTGTGAGTCGTGATGTCCATCGATTGTCAGCTTTGATTCCATGTCAATTTAGAATTTAGAAACAACCCCCATACACCACAAATACACATAAACACACACACACACACACACACACAAACACACACACATACATACATACATACATACATGCATAAAAATTGACAGAAACCAGTATTACTCATGGCAAAAGGCTCGTTGGCACGAGCAACTAAAAAAGAAGAACGCATGTCTTTGCGAAATAAATCTATCATTTTCTCGCCTTTCAATTGATGTTCATGTTAACCGCTTGGTGACTTGGCTTATGTATCCGGTCAGTTAATATAAATTTCATATATCGAGATATCGCTTCGTTTTTAGGAACATCACGACGGGGCCAACGAAAATTGACTGGGGATTACTTAATGCAAAAGAAATATATGATGGCTGCACCATAATTCGTCAATTTTACACTGTAGAAAGAAACCAGCTAACGCTGGTGAGATCGTATTTAGCTACTGGTAATGATGCTTCAGTCCCGAAACCATGAGTAGTCATCTATTGAAGATATATTTTTAGCAACATATATGCTGTTTTAGTAATAGCAGGTGAATGATACTATGTATGCACTTATGTGCGTGTCTTTATGAGTGCGTTGCATGAGTGCGTGCGCACCTGTGTGATCGTCAAATATTTCCTCGCGCTAATTTTCGTAAGTGTTTTAATTTGGCATGAGGCCTATAAATACTTATCGAGGCGTTAAAGTTGATTCATCGTTACTCTTAAAAGAAGTGCCCTATCCTTTCTCGTTCGCTAATCGATATGACACCTTGTTGGACGGTGAAGAAATACCTCATTCAATTGCTTATTCTTACGAAATAGCGACTGAGGCAAAAGTTATATATATATATATATATATATATATATATATATATATATATATATATATATATATATATATATATATTTTCTGAGATTCAATTTTAACGCAATAATAGTGTCAAAACTGAATTTAAATAATTTTCAGTATTTACTGGAATCCTACAATAATTTGATATTAGTATATCCAGAAAAATAGATATCAATACTCAGCACAAAAAGGAACTGTAATATAAGAGATTCATACGGGCACTCATGGAATTACCTGGTCGATTTTTTCTGACGGTATTTTTGTTTTTAAAAGATATTTTCACTTGACATTTTAATCTAAATAAATAAAACCGTAGAGTAAAATTCGACTAAAATCTAAATACCTATACTCAAAGCAATTCAATAATATTTTGAAATCATTGTAATCAATATTTTTTTAAAACAAACTTTAGACTCTTTTTCCAATGAGAACCATTGAATGAAAGTTAAAATTTCAAAATATTGCAATGAATTGATCTTGAAAGGTGGAAGTTATATAGTCAGATTCAACCGACATAACGAATGGTGCTAATGAATAGAATATATGTGCTTATTTAAACTCTGTCTATCACAAGGTTAAAGTAGGGAAATGTGCTGGTAGAAATGTTGGATTCCACAGAACCTAGCCTAGGAATTAAGTCTCAAACTAAAAAACATGCATCGTGCCAAAAGTGTATCATGCTCAATATCTCACGGAGAGAACACAAGACGGCAGAGTATATTAGAAAAAAGTTTGGAATATCATAGAATCCATCAGAATACTCAAAAAGCAATGTGCTGAACATATCAAACAAACAATGGATATCACGACTCACAACCTGGATCTCCAGAGATCATATGCAGAACAACGGCCAGTAGAAAAAAAAAGATAGTGCAATGATTTTGACTGATTCAGGAGATATTCACGCTTCAATGACCGCTATGGAGAGATCTGGCGAATCTTACAGATGGTCTCTGTCCAATGATGGATGTCGAAATGATGATGATGATGATGATGATGATGATGATGATGATGATGATGATGATGATGATGATGATGATGATGATACTAAACTTCTAATTAGGGAGGATTTACTCTCATTGAAAACTAACTTTTCAAAACGTGGCTTTTATCAGAGATCAAGCAAAAACCATTGACACTTGTGGGGAATCTGCAAGCATTCCCGCCTTCAATATTTCTAGTTCCACATTTTTCTTTGCTCGTTGTAAAGTTCATATCGGCAAAGTTGCGTTTTGAGACAACGCCATTTTTGATAAAGCAGGCACCAAAATTTATCAGACTGTTCTGATTAGTCACTCAATAAAAACGATCACATGACAGACGTCTTTTTTTTTTACAGCATGCTGTGTTAAAGGAGATCAATTAAAAATTTAAAAAGGGGTTGATCAATGAATAAGTTATTTCTCTCAATTGGAAAAAAACATTTGTATTGATAGGCCGGCGTGATATATACATAACCAACCAGATGACTAGCCAGTCAGATCGACAGACCAACTAAAAAACTAAAAGAAACTCATGTCGATAGCTTTGGAGAGTTTCAGTCGATCGTTTCTAATATTTAAGAAGAAAACTGAAACGAAATGAAAATTCCTGATTATTGTGATTATTGAACATAGAACTATTACTATAGCAGGGCACATATGAAGGAAGTATAACGAGTACACAGTACACGAGCCTGAGTGTAAGAAGTTGATCTAAGAAAATGTTTGTATATATATATATATATATATATATATATATATATATATGTGTGTGTGTGTGTGTGTGTGTGAGTGTGTGTGTGTGTTTGTGTGTGTGTGTGTGTGTTTGTGTGTGTGTGTGTGTGTGTGTGTGTATGTGTGTTTTTGTTGGTGTAGATATTGGTTTATGGAAAAGAAAAAGGGGTCCCAAAAGAAACTTTGTTTGACTGATAAAACTCTTCATAGTGGCCGTGAAAGGGTGACCCCCATCAGTCAATCCATTCTAGTTGGAGAGATGGAATTAATACAAAATGTAAATGGTTTCTCATTTATATTTTTTCAAATTCCCAAATTTATTTTATTCATTTATTTATCTTTATTTTTTTTTTATTAAAGAGAAATAAGAAAAAATTGCTTATCGCACTCTTTCCAATAATTGGTGATACCACTGTTGACATAATTAATGTAGGTTGTGCGAACTTTTTCCAGTGCCGCCCATTTGGAAGTGTTTAAGGCACCGTAATATTATATTTCTACAGAGAAAGGGTAGGTGAAGTCCGTGCGTCATGGCAATGTTCTCAAGTTAACATATTTCTGTGTTCATATCATTTAACTTCTGTTATCTAGGCTAACTATTCCCTAAGAGGTCATGGTGCTGATATGTTTACAATTCACTCAAGAGTACAACACTTTTCCTCTTATGCTTCACGGGAATTTTTTTTAATTACCATAAATATTGAACGCCTTTCGTCAAAATATATATTGGCCACCCATTCACGTACATGCATCAATATGTTCAGAGCCTGATGATTAGAAAAGTATTTATATTGCAGAATATAAATTCGATTTTCAACATAATCCCCTTCCTTTCAAAATGCAATCGAATCGTTGGTGTATGTAAATCACGTTAATTGAACAGTGAAAATTCCAGATCTTAATTCTGCTGATAACTACGTATCAGGCTACGGACATTGATCTGTCTTTAGAGTCAAGGTGTTTATTCTTAGATAAAAACATATTACTGTTTTGAGTCAGAAGTAATAAGAAGGCATCAAAACATTGAATTATATTTACTTAGTATGACTCTGGAGTTCTTGTACTTGTAAGACCTGCAATGCGATACAAATTATCAAAAGTCAATAATTTTAAAAAAAGAAACAAGATTTTTATGGAGGCAGAATTCATGAGCAATGCGTTCTTAAGAGGAAACATTTTTATCATACAGCAAAAGATCTCGTAGGGGAGTAGTCTATATACCACTTCTCAAATCAAAGCTCTCTATGCTCATGATATGTAGAACACTTTTGTTATTTTTGTTTTGATTCTTTTGTAATGAATACGTCAGAGAATATGATACGATATTAAAAATGAACACTTATGGGAAAATAATTACAATATTTCGCACATAATAAAATTATGGAATGTCATGTTTATATTCGTGATTATGTAATAGGGTGAACATACGCAAGCTCACACACACATGCACACACATATATGCATATATATTGTTAATGTTTTTGAAACTGTTATTTATATGGGAAAGGTGCTCGATGTGAGGGATAAACATGTATGAATATATGTGAAGGTCTAAACACAGAAATCATCACTTCATGGTAACTCCAAGTTTCGTACGGAAGCAATATTCAGACTATATATCACTCCCAGTACTGCCATCTCTATATATAGGTTATTCAAGGTCACGTGTTGAGACGAAACTTACGGGATGAGTGAATTACAATCTTTTTTGAAAATGATAATAAGTTTATTGTTTATTGGCTTGATAAAAACATCGGATGAAGGTGTAAAGAAGTCTGAAATCCATCAGAGGTTTTCGTCACAACGTGGGAACTATGTTTTACTACGGTGGGTGTGTATGAATGGATTGCAGAGTTCAAAGATCGGCTTTCATTTTGAAGCAAACTTCGACGCCTACTGCCAAAAGGTATTTCTGCTTTTGTAAGACATCACTTGCTCATATATTACTGCCTAAACTGTTCAAACTGTTCGAGTTATTGGTGCATCCTCCTTATAGTCATGTCTACGCTCCCTAATTCTGTCTTCTGTATGACTCTTTCAAAGACGCCTTAAGAAGTCAAGATGTAGAAGAAGCGACGAGTATATAGTTGAAGGGCCAAACCAAAACATTTTTTGAAGGCTTATCCAAACCCTTTGATCCCTACACCAAGTTCATCACAAACTTTTTTGCGTTTGTTTGTTGTTGCTTTATTATTATTATTATTATTATTATTATTATTATTATTATTATTATTATTATTATTATTATTATTATTATTATTATCATTTGGAACCTCACACCAGTTGCCTGGTGGTAACCGCTGGAGTTTGAGTGACAGCAAGTCTCCTCAAGTCTCCAGCCCTCCTCTCCTAGTACTCATAGGTCGCAGTAATTGTGCGATTTACAGTTTCACACCGGTTGCCCAGTGGTTATCGCTGAAGGCTGAGTGACAATAAGTCTCCTCAGGTCCTCAGCTAACGTCTCCTCCCTCTTTCGCATATCATGACAGAGCTACTATTCGTTGCCGTACTTATATCTCTAGCACCTTCCTCAGTATCCGTGCAGTTCCAAGTAGCGCTGTGGTCTGTACGGTCTCTATCCTCCCCCTAATCCCGATCTCCTCCAGTCTCTCCCTCAGCGTTTGGGGGACAGTTCTTAGTGCTCCCACTATGACCGGTACTACCCTGGTTTTCATGTTCCACATTTTCCTTAACTCCCTTGCTAGGTCCTGGTATTTTTCCCTTTTTTCACCCTCCTTCTTTTTTACTCTATGGTCTGCAGGTACAGCAACGTCTACTATTTGGCAGGCCTTCCTTTTTTTGTCTACTATTACTAAGTCCGGCCTTCTTGCCTGGATGAGGTGGTCAGTTTGGATGTCAAAGTCCCACAGTAGTTTGTGGTTGTCATTCTCCAAAACTGCCTCTGCTTTGTGCTGATACCACTTTTCCCCATGGTTGAATCCCATTTGTTTACTTAGTTCCCAGTGTATCATCGTTGCAACTCTATCGTGTCTATGCTTATACTCCTTCTGGGCGAGCTGACTACATTCACTAGTTATGTGGTTTACTGTCTCATCTCTTTCACCGCACATGCGGTATTATTATTATTATTATTATTATTATTATTATTATTATTATTATTATTATTATTATTATTATTATTATTATTATTATTATAATAAATGATACCTGAACAGGTTTATTTCACACCTTCTCTATGATTTTCAAGTTGATTCTATTATTTTATTCACTAGATTAAATGCCTTTCATGACGGATAAATGATTACCCCAAAGAGAATTGATAGAATAGATAGCTGTATGATAATCATGTAGCGCTTCATTCGATTTCTTTTTTAAATTGATTTGATACTAATCTTTTATTACACTGTCAGAAAAAAGGACGGTGATTTCATATTGAAAAAAGGGGTGGGGTTAATAAAAGAGATTGGACGGCTAATACCAAAATTCAAAAAATGGGGTCATGGGAACCAGAGTTTAAAACAGGGCTGTTAATGTAAAAGGAAGTGGGGCTAATCTCCACAAACAAGGGGTGTATAATACAATAAGAGAAACACAAATGTTCAAGAAAAGAAGGTGAAAAGTTTTAAAAGTGCGGAATAATGCGAAAATTCGGGTGTGTAATGTCGGGGTACCGGGACAAATATTGAAAAAGGGCATGATTTTTAAGGGGACGTTAATGCTCAAAAAGTGGGCTAATGGGAAAGAATGGGCATTTGTTGGACTTTATGTTGAAAAAGATGGGGCTACTGTCCAGAGGATGTGTCTAAAAAGGAAAAGTCCCCCCTTGCTATTGATTCCTAAAATTAGGAAAAAAGCTTCACGTCGTTTTCAACCTCGAATAAGGAAGAAAATATCACTCTCGATTTTGAAACGAGAAGTGAAAGAAGAAATCCCTCTCGATTTTCACCCTTTTCAATGTTCCTCATACGCGGTTTCCCTTTGAGTGGTATATGGGCTCATCATTGAAATTCCCTTCTTGTTTTTCTACCACGAAAATCCATTAAAACAAAGAATAGAGGACAACAGTTAACTGGAGACAATCAATCAAAAAAATGAATGACGTTCAGTTGAATGGGGACGAAGTGAGATGTCTCACACATCGGAGAACAATTTTAATCAATAATCCCATATTTGTGAATGCTAATGACGTAATTTTATATCCATCACAAGAACGAATTGAAGAAAGAATATGCATTGTTATTTGATAACGTCACATAACTGGGGACCAACAAACCTTATTATAGAGATATTTGCAAAACACATCAAAAAATGTTTTAGATTTCTCTAAAATAAAGAACACAACCTTGGAACACATGTTGATTTCGCAAATCGATTTGAACAGGAAAAGAAAATATTCTCTTATCACGTCATTAAGCAGGGGAAGATCATTTTAGCATGATGATTTGTCGTGTAAATCGTACTCCATCCCCCTAAATTGAACCAAAAAATATCTTGAGGGTTTGTTTTTCAAGAACAAATTTGCTAAAAACATTACCCAGGCTCACAACCAAACTCAAATAAAGTTCCAACGGCTTGTATTGGTAGTTTGGGGGAAGGGCAACTACATACAGACAGATATGACATCACGTCATATTTTTGAGATTTAGAATTTCTATTTGTGCGTAGATTTTGAGTTTTTAATATTTGGGTGTAGCGTTGTAGAATTAATTGAACGACCATAGTCATCAGAGATGGCGAAGGGGTTCTGTCAGCATGTTTTTTTTGTTTTTTTTGCTGTTTTTTTTTTTTGTGCCTCTGGACATATTTTTTGTCAACTCACTTGAAAAGTACTCTAATTGACCCCTTACAGGATATTTTTTTATTTTTTTTTATTTTCGGAAAAAAGGGGCTTGTTTGACTTTTTTGATACTAAATTCTGATAGATTTACAATTGACACCTAGATTCTCCAGAATTTAGATATTTGATATATTAATAATGGCGCACCCTATATTACGTGGTTTGTTATAGCGCTGTATATGGTATAGCACGGTTCTTTCAATTAGATTATTTGAAAGATTTAAAGATGAAATGATTAACGTATGACCTCTCACCTAGCATAGACGGATACTTGATCGAGTTTTATCAATTTCGCAGAGTCTAACCAAAAATGGTGTATACAAATCTCGGGAATAAGAAATAACAACACAAATTGATATTAGAAGGTTTGTCGTATTGTTTGCTACTAACCGTCTTTTTCCCCCTCGAAGCAATTCAAGAGAAGGCTGAAATCTATATGAACTCACGAGATCTAAGAGCATGAATAATTCTATGATGGATAGATGCAGGCATCCATCTTTTGGGAAGAAAATAAATATTTCAGTTAGGTATCGGGCTAAAATATGGGACGCCAAATGTGGATCAAACTTACTATATAAATGATGATGCTAGATTTGAATTTCTCAACCATTTCTTTGCGACAGGAGCATTTTGATACGATACTTCTCACTTTACTTTTAAAATATTCATTATAACAAACGTCCTTCTACAATGCAGCTTTAGATGACCTCTGCTTATTAGCTTTCGTGTCTTAATCGGTAATGTGCATCCCCCTGAGACTCTCAAAGCTCTCAAAGATAAGGGATACGAGTTCTAATCTACCACAGGCATATTCTTCATTTCTGACCATGATGTTTGCTTAACAACTATGGAATATAAAAGCAACTCAAGTGTTTTTGGGGAAAAAAACCCAAAAATAGCAGCTTAAGGAGCAAGAAGAAAAAAGAGGTCAAAATTCAATAAATATCTCTAACGGTTGAGAGAAAGCTGTTACAAATGCAATCACCAATAACTGGGCAATAATTGCAGTCGAGAACGTATCTGAAAGGTTTCACCTACTCTTTAACCCTCAAATTCTGGGAAATCTCCAAAACATGTTCGCAGATTTTGCGAATCAACACTGATTTTAATGAACAGCATAAACGAATAGTCTTTGCTTGCAGCTGGATTTATTTGTCTCGCTAAGAGGTGCAATCAGTCTGATCTTCAAGATGAATCAAGGTAATAAGTATTTATAAACTTATGAATGCGTGTATGCATGTCTTTAAGTCTAAGAAAATATTGTATTGCAGGAACAATGCCAGTTAAGTAAAACTGACTTTGAGCACCGGCACTAGATCAGTGTTTTATTTATTTGACTTGTTTCTGGAGTATCAACTTGCTATTATCCTTGACAAGGTATGATTCATGGTCAGCAAGCCAGCTCTGCAGATCATGAGTAATGAGTTCGATTCTTACTGAATGTCCCATGATTATGGCCTGGTCCTCAAGCTTTGCGTAGTAAAATAATAACATCCAATATTGGGTGAATGTGAGACAAACTCAAATCCTGCACAAACTGCTTACTTTCCTACCTCCACGATAGTCGTTTACGCAAGGATGTTGCGCCTTTAGAGGCGGTCGACGTCAATAAATAATTAATGAGATATCGCAAGGAAGCAATAAGTATAGTTTTACACATACGTACTGGAGTGACGCTGTTTCACTTTTCTTTTTCTTTTTTTCATTTTTTCTTTTTCATTTTCCTTAGAATTGCCTGCCACATGCGGAATTTTGAAGATTAGCCGGATTGGTCAAGCAAGTGGAACGGCAATATATAGCCCCAGAGCGGAATGTCGGGTAAATCATTCGGAAGTCTAAGAGACATCTAAAAGTACGTAGAATCACACAAAAAAAGTATTACTATGTTCTGGTAAACATAATCACGTGTTTAACATGTGTCAGTGTTGAAAAGTAACCGAAGGCTCGTATTAAACTAGAACAAAAAATGACAAAAAGAACTTGAAGTATTTGGGTTGTGAAATGGTGATTATAGCTCCGACAGACAACTCATGGGTTAAAAGCGTTAAGTTATAAACATGCATATAATTGCCCTACTGTGATTCTCTTTAATGTTTGCATTAATTCTTGTCCACTTACGATCACTTTTTTCCTTATTTCCTATGCCCAGTAAATAGACCACAAACCGAGACTCGTTAAAACGAATTCTAGGGCAAAACTTTCCAAAAAAACAGTGCTTAATCATCAAATTTCCATTACAGCCAGAAATCATTACTTGCCGGTGCAGAAAATAATTAAAGTGCAGTGCCAATAGATTATCATCATCAGCCTTTTAGCGTCCGTTGTGTGACATAGACTTTCAGACCTCTCTATCATGTGTATTACGGAGCCAGTACTTTCTGAACTTGTCTAGTTTGTCACGCATTTTTATATTTTGTTGGTCCCGGTTCTGCATGTGATCTCTGCAGGTCCACGCTCCGATGTTCAGTGGTTGTCTGCAATTCTTTCAGTATGGCCAGTCCATCGCCATTTGAGTTTTCAAATGGATTCTATCATATCTTGGACTATTTTTCTTTGAGATTGTGCATCATGTTCTGTTTTGCATTATTCTCTCGTGAGCATGTTGCATGGTTTGTGAGTCCTTGCTTACGAGTACACGATTCAAACTAGACAGGGGATCATCTTGCCAGCTCAAAGGACTGATTTTAAACTCATTTCTGGTTGTGGACGAAATAAGATGAAAAAACGTAAATCCGAAATATATAAAATCAGTGAAATTTCTAGTGAATTCCATAACATATATATATATATATATATATATATATATATATATATATATATATATATATATATATATATATATATATATATATATATATATATATATATGTTATGGAATTCACTAGAAATTTCACTCATTTTTCCCAGGATAATAACTAGCTATTTTACTGATGCATGGATGAGATCTAACACCCAAACAGTACAATAAATTACAAACAATGATATTTTCATAATCATTTCCAGCTTGACTGTGACTCATTGAAGTTTCTATGAGCATACTTACAGGTGCAAGGACACGTATACATCTGTCAATATAAATGAACAATTTTATACATTTTTATACGCACAAGTCCGGATAGATAAATGAATCAGAGGATGTTCAGGATCACTCTGGTTGCTGTCAAACTATCTCGTTGGGGTAAAATGATTGCAGCTTTGGTTATTTTAAACTTTGATGATATTATTTGACTATCATTTAACTGCAAGGAGAAAGTCACCCGTGGAACCTATGGAGTTGGATACTTGCACCGTTTAGCCAAAACAACGTCAATGAAAACAAAATCAAAGAAAATGGGACTGCCACAGGAATCGAGCATTCGACCGATAGGGTAGCCAATTTAACGTTGCATCACCAGTAGCTGTTCAGATGGTAAGAGCAAGGCTACCCTATCGATCGCAGGTTCCATTCTGGCAGCAGCATTTCCTCTTATCGTTTATTCTATTTACGTTGCCTGAGCCAAATGATGTATTCACCGCATGATAACTGGAAAGCATTTCAAATAAGAGTCTCAATACAATAAAACGTTATTCATTATCATTCTATATATATCCACTGTTTTTATAACATATACACATAATAGATAGATATCACACATAGCTTTGCAATGCATCATCCTTAATTATTATCCATTGAGACATTTAATTACAGATTTTACAAGACCATCAGAGTTCTATGTAATTTTGTCAAGTGCAGAGGTGCGCTCACTAGATTGAAATCGACATTCAAAAACTGGCCCCCATTTGAATCGCTATTATTGCAAGCAAAGGCGAATCTGCCATTATTTAGACAAACTAATACCCAGATATAACAACTTTGAAGGATATATTCAGTTTTAGAGCGATGCATTCTTGGTATTTTTCAATGATAGTAAAAGAAAAAGGGGAAACAGTTAAAATAATTTTCAAGTTAATCTTTGGTCATTAGATCTATTGTTGGCAGTCGGTGTATTGCCTGGTTTAATTTGTTGTTGATATTCCTCTTATTCGTTTTAGTATTTAGGTTAAAACTTTAAGTATTTAAGGCCGGAAAATACAGTAAGAAGCCAAATTCGTTTAATCATCGAAATGCTTCATTAAGCTATGTATCGACTTTCACACACTCTCATCACATTAAACTCATAGCCACACATACACATTAACAATTCCCCTAATCGTTCTGATATGTGAATTCACCAACCCATACACATTCTTATACGATTTGATCTGAGCAACCTTCCATAAAATTGCTTTCGTGTAGTTTACTGCTTATAAGCGAAATATTTATCCAGCGATAAGCCCCCCAATGGGAATCGAACTCTAGTAGCAATAAAGATATTAAGACACTAGCCACCATATTATAACATACACTGGCTCAGCTTGGCACAAGGACAACAATAATGAAATGACCTACGACCCTAACTGGCTAACCATAATTCTTGGACGGATATCCTTTCTTTTATAAGTTTACTTGTCATTTTCATTTTCCATCCTGTGGTTTCTTGTGTCCTTTTAGGTGTCATGCGAGTATATATATATATATATATATATATATATATATATATATATATATATATATATATATATATATATATATATATATATATATATAGTGCACATGAATCAGCATTATATCATATGATCTTTAAAACTAATATGGTTCTGTATGTCAAATCTTCCGGATTCACCAGAGCATTTCATATAGATTTCAAAAAGGTTTTCTTTTCTTTTAATCAGGTTTAAAGGTCACCCTTCTAAAGACTATAATGTTTTATACAAAACAGTGATTTGGATATTTTCTTTATCGAGAAAAATTTCTTGAATTTTTTCTTTTGTATTTTGTTAAAAGACACCTTATTTCTTACAGTAAAACTATAAAGTATTATGCGTGTGCAAAAGTCACCAGTGGATATAGAATATATATAGACGGTCTAAAACCAGGTTTTCACTAGAAATATCCGCATGCACAACTAAATAATACAACTTAGAGAAAGCAAAATTTATTTTAATCAAGTTCATTGCTTTTGCTTTAATCATCCGTTTCTAAGAAAAATAGTAATGCTCGGTCAATAAAGATTAACTTGCATCATAAATTCACACACATAAACAAGTAAGGGATGCTTACATACGACTGAGATACTGGACTCTGAATTATAAACATTTGATATACTCAATTATACCAGGATTAAATTGATGCCTGTAATTCTAGGAATCTTGGCAATATCAAAGAAATCATGAAATCTGAGGATTACGCTGGAATTTTAGAGCAAAATGTGCTACCCAAGGAATCCTACTCCTGTCGCGTAAGGAAATTAAGTTTTGGGTAATGGATGCTCTGGAACAATAAAAACCTAACGTGCTCATCCAAATCCATGCAAAAATGGTTGAAAAGAGGAAATTTGATTGTTTTAAACTTGCCAACAATGAGTACTGATCTAAATCTCGTTCTTTTGAGTGAGCAAAAATCTGGTTTTAACACTTACCATACACTGCAATCCTGAAAACATTCAGAAGCTTGCACAAACTGCAAAGTCAAGGGAACTACCAACAGACAAGAGCAAGAATCTAATAGATGGCCATAAGAAACATATGGAGGCAGTCATCATTGATAGAGTATACAACGGGATATTTATGAAGGGCACCAATATTACCGCCCAGGTCATAGTTTCTATCTCCTTTTTCACATCACTACAAATGATATTTTTCGGTTAAATTATTTTGGATACCCTATTGGAATATCGTGATGATACAAATTTGGTTGATATCAATTTTTTCTGGAGACATTTTACTGGTATAGGGGTGCTCATGACCGGCAATGATATGCGTATAAATGTATATATACTGGCTTAATTTATTTGGTCCGGTTAGGCTTGCATGGAGCAATTTAATCTCAATCTTATATATATATATATATATATATATATATATATATATATATATATATATATATATATATATGTGTGTATGTGTGTGTGTGCGTGTGTGTGTATGTATAATTGATTGATTGATTGATTATGCCACTACATTCGGTGTATCTGGTGGACCCTTAAATATTTATAAAGGAGGTCCATACCAACGCTGTCTTTGAACTTATATGCATGAACTATTCTCTAATTCACCACTTGGAGACATGCTGGGTATAAGATAGGCACTGCTTCCATTTAGCCTAATTGATGGGTTACTGACATAGAATCTACTGCCCTCTTCATGTTTTAACTTAGTATTAGTCCATTTCTAGTCCATTCATCCTTAAGGGTGTCACACCTCTGCTCCCTCTTCATCTGATAGGTTTATCCTACACTCGTTGGATGTGTTGGTAGGAAAAAAAGTACATTGTATTGGATCGTAAAAAAAAGGAAATTATTCAATTTACAATGCACTAAATCTGAGCAGTATTACACAGAGGAATAAAGATAGAGGTAAAAATCAGTTAAATTAACTTTCACCCTTTTCAAACCAAAGAGGATAACTTGCCAGAGCTAGCTACAGAGGTCTGCCACTCCCTTGGTAGAGTATTGCCTGTTCAGACTAAAGGTCCAAAACACGTCTCTGTAAGCATACGCTCGAGCTGGCCGTAGAGGTATGCCTCCTCCCTTGCAAATGAGTGACTCGATAGAGCTGCTGTCTACGCAGATATAAGATCGGTTCCGTGACATACCGCAGTAAGAAGATACCAAAACTTGTTTTAGAGGTCTGCTGCCCGCTTCCGAGGCGTTATTCCGACGGAGCCACGGATACGTGTAGATTGAGGCTTAGGTCATGAACCCACTCAAAGGTTTTTTTAAATTGTTCTCTGTTTCGCTTCTTTTATATATATTCTTAGCTTTTGCATAAAGTCACATAGGCCCTCTGTCTCTATAAAACTTCTTCCACTGACTCTCCAATTCTTTTTCGGTTGATAGATTTCCGTAATTGTAATATTCAATTTGATTCGTAACAAACTAACAAATAAATAAATACAGCAATGAACAGAAAACAAGAGGGATAATACATCTCAAACCAAGACATATGCTGGAAAAACGGTATTGGTTTGAGTTCAAAGTTTGAGAAATATAAGAAGCTGCAGGAATAGTGCTTTTTATCATGGGTGTGCTCTAAGCTATGGATGCACAAGAACGCAAAAATAGTTTAATGCCTGTAAAAAAGAATGGAAAGTAAAAGCCTTTTTAATACAATCTTAGTAAGGTGCAGACATTTTCTGGCGCTACATCGCCCATTGAAAGAGTCAGTCGAGAGAAACTTCTAAGGATATAACTTGGAAAAGAATTCAAAACTTTGTTTTCTCCGCCTCTTTTATGTTTTAATTTACATCTGCTAATAACGGGAATGTTAGAATGTTGTACCAATAAAAGACTTTTCATTAATTCTGCTATTTTCTGTTTGTAACATCGACTGAGTGGGAATGTGGAACTTCACAATTTCCTACGAGAACCTCCTTTGCTACATTGAACTAAAAAAGCTTTCACTGACCATCACTTTTTGCATTTGCAAAAATATTTTTTGCGTTTTGGTGCATCCGCACTTCGGAGCACACCCATGGTACAAAGCATCATATATCACTGATATACACACACACACACACACACACACACACAGATATATATATACATACACGTAGTTATGGCCAATCACTGTTTTTCTCTCTTGTCTTTATATACGACTGCAGTTATTTGTTTGTTTGTTTTGTTTTTGTTTTTGTATTTGTTTTTTGCCTGATCATCCATATCCTCTGTATGTAGGGGTTGGTAGTCAGGAAGGGATTGCTGTCTCCTGCAATGTTGGTCAGGATTAAGGTCAGGGGTGGGGATGATTGGAAGGAATTTTATGATGTTCGTTGAGTGATATGGTTTACTTTGATTCTTTCAACTTACGGTTGAGGGTTGCGTGTTGTTTGTCGTAATTGAGAATTATGAATTCAATTATGACTTAGTAAGGGTAAATGTGTGGTTGAATACTGATTTTAGAAAAAAATAAAAATAGAAGCAAAAGCTGGTGGGTATATAGAGACAAGAGAAAAACAGAGACTAAGTCATCCGTTGATCGAAATGACTGAGTATAAATGATAGAACGGGGCAAAGAAAATTGGGCCGTTGCAAGAAACGTAATATAATGCAATTTTTAATAATTCTGTTGGATCATACGTCCACTTCTTAATACAAATGTCCATGTTGAAAGAAACAAATACAGCAGATATAGACTGTGAATAAACAAAATGAGACTTGAGTTAAAACAGTTATTTGGGCCTTAGCATTACCAGTAACTGTTTAGCTCAATGGCAAGAGCAACAGTACTTTGAAGCAGCTGTCCCATCGGTCGTTGGTCCCATTCCTGCAGCGACCCCATTTCCTCTGATTGTTTATTCTATTTATGTTGTCTTGGCCAGATGATAATTCTCTATGCAATAAGAGGAGATCGTTTCAAACAGAATTTCAATATAATATAAAGCAATTTATAATCATTCTGTCGGATCATATATACATTTCTCAATAACAAACACACATGCATACGCACACTCATGTAATATCAATAAAGTTGGTCTCTAATCTGAAAAGATAAAATGACAATACGAGATAGATTGAACAATAGTGTATTGAGACGATCCACATTCATATGTACATCTATTGAAATATATTCATAATCATATGCGCGTATTCATACGAGTTACTACCTGAATATTTGAGGAACGTAAAAACGAATACATTTTTTCTTTTGAAATCAAGGTTTATATATCCTGGCAGTGAGATTTGGAGAGGTGAATGAACGTCCGATGAGAAGTATTTTTTTTTTTTTTTTTGCTTTTTGTTGCAACTCTCAGACCGTTATTCTACAACCGGTAAGTGAGCAGCATAAATTGCTAATGAATAATAAGCTTCCAGCAAAATTTGAACAGCTTGCCTTATCCTTCGGACAGCACCTAATCGATTTTGCTACGAACGTTAAACAAAAGGTCATTGTACAAATTGGCCACATAGCAAAATGCTTTTCTTCTCTGTTTTCCCAAACACCGCCACGACGCTTTGTTTATCTTTTCTAAAGTATAAGATGAAAGAGTGTCCAGCTTAATCATTGTCATTATCATCACTTTTTGACTGGTCTTTCTTTCATCTTGTTTCGTCTGCTCCTCTTTCGTCTTTTAGAATTAGATGCAATGATCTTCGAATTTCCTTGATGCAAGCATATTCATCATTACATTTTTTTTTGAGAAGCCTTTCCTTCGACTTGCTTCTGTTGTATTTCATCAAAACTCTCACTTCGATATCTTGTGGGAAGAGAGGAAAAAAAATTAATAATGATACTAAAGCTTCATCTAAGAAATTCAAAGATGACCGACTGATGAGATAAATTCATGATCATATTAAAAAAAAGTTACCCCCCCTGTTCAATTAGTGCCTATGATTTGAAACGGCTGATAAGTTCGAAATATTTGTAAAAAATACAATACCTGTGAGAAAAGATATGAAAAACGTATTGTATTTGCCTGTGAAGGCTCATCAATGAATTCCGAAATCTTGAAATTTCAGCTAATACCGATATGTCAGACTGAAAGCTTATTGAGCAAACTTAACGATGTAGCGATCTACTTCACGACAGAAATAAATGTGTATTTCTTTAATGGATCCTTAGTCAAGTATTTTGAATGATATAGATATTTCCACTTGGAAGATTTGAGCATCACACTCTTCCTATCCCCATTTCCAGCGATTTGGCTTTGTGTTTTATAAGCAAATCTTAGTAGATATAATGAAGACCTATTTAGTTTAACCTACAATTTGTCCTGTACCTCTTGATGTAATTAAATGGTTGACGCAACAGTATGGATGTTTATTCATATTACAGCCTGGTACCTACCAACCGGACATAAGTGATACCATTGGTTTTTGACTGGGTTTCAATATTTGTTTCCTTATGATTATCCAGCCTCTCTACCATCTATCCTTTCCCTCCTTCTTGTAATCTATCTGGACGTTTAATGATATCAACTTCCTATTAAGCATTAAACAAATTGTTATATTAGACTTTAACGAAACACTCAACTGCTTTTCTCTTATTCGCAAGGTACTTATCCTCTTAAACAATGAGAAAAATGTGAGGACTACCTTGTCTTCAGAAGAAATAAGTCAAGAGTTTCGTTCAGTGAGAACAATGCCTTTCATCTTTTTATACCCCTTGTTCTCAGTACTTTCCTTCCAGGAGAGATTTAGAAAAAAAAAGGAAAGAACTGTGTTACTATGTGGCTCCTCTGAATTTAACAGTGGTAACGATCATCGCTTGTTCATAGTTTGATAAGCAAAACCTATTGACCTGGCGTTTTGACATGATTGCCTATCAAATGTATAATACGTCAATCCAACCTTAATAAAGAACAGAGGGTCACAAATACAACATTATTTTCTCAAATTACCGTCTTCAATTATTTACGTAAGAAAGAGAGAAAAGCCACTTGACTTCAAACGACGATATAGAATTTTCATTCTTTTTTCGTCACGCATTTTCAGCCCAAATTTACCTTGATTTTTTCTGATGTGACATTTTACAAATAAACTCGTATTTAGGTTATTTGTCCTCCATGGTGGATAAACGGAGAACGAAAGAAGAAAAAAAGATTATTTTGCGACGCATTAATTTGACAAATTTTTGTCTTGTCAACATTTTTATGGCAAACTTGTATATTTCAGGGAACCTTTAGCTTTCTTTTAATTTTCCTGATATAAATATATATAATCAAATATCAAGTCCTGAACAAATAATCTAATCTCAATGTTTTTATCATTCACTTGGTGTTGAACGACCGTAGCCACGAGGATGACGGAAGGTTCTATTCGTTTTTATTTGTACGTATGTTTGTATTTTGTCTGTCCCAGTGCTCCTGACTATGCTCCAGGCTTGCAAGTCGGTATCAGTACTTCTCTAGATTTCTTCTAAAAACATAATTTTGGACTTTTGGAAGAAAGGCTTTTTTTTTTTACATTTTTTGGACCTTATTTTGAACAGTTTACTGATAATATCCAAATCTTCCAGAATCTAAATGTTTCGAGATATTTTTCCTTTACTCTTCTTTAGATGTTTCGAGTGGGAAATGCCAATGATGATATAAATAGAATTCATTCTGACCATATCTATTATTCACTGGAATTTTTTACATGATTTAAAATTTTTAAGTTATGGTTGTTCAGTTATTGACTGTGATGGCGAGTATCTTACTTTTCCAAATAAAATGCATTAATATCTACTTACATATCTAAGCTTTTGAAGTTCCCTTCAATGTGACTGATCTATCAGTTTGAAGTGTCTAACGCAATATAACACGATAAATTTCTTCTTTCCTGCACTGGCTGACGACGAAATGTTTGATGATTAATTTTTTTGTTGCTGCAGTGGCTGACGAGATATATTGTTACAAGTTTCTTTGTTCCTTAACTGTCTCACGAGATATATCGCTAGAAGTTATGTTGTTCTTTGCGTGGCTGGCGAGATAAACTGCGAGAAAAATTTTTGTTCTTGGATTCTCCTGGTCTGGTAATGAATCGGAGAGAAAATCAAGACTATTCGAAGATGCTGATGATAGCAATGAAAGCTGTAGCTGATGAGATATATCGAACAACTGATAACATATTTTGCAGATATGGCATCACATATCCCGCTCAAAACACCAATTAATGATATCAAGCATTGCATTATGGAAATTACCTCACACACTTTAGATTAGAATTATTGTGCAATTTTTAGTTCGTTGTATTCGGGATATTTTAATATAAAATATACATTAGCTGAGAAATGATTGTTACAAATGAAAACTGCAGATAATTTGTTAAAATTTCTTAGAAATATCATTACCGACATTTTTTCATGGTCCTTTAAAAAACTGGAATCGTTCTTACGGAATCGGTGAAATGCATTTAGACGAAATAATCTAAGTACACGAATATTAAAATAAAGAAGTGAGAAAATCAATTGATAAGAGAGGATCAATTTCATATAAATAAATTTCTCCATCTTATTTCTGCTGCTGTTATTAAAACGGATTTGTAACCTTATTACTGAGTTTGTGGATATTCAATATGATATATTTATTCAACTTTCGTTGCAAATCCTCTTAATTTATTTTATATCTTACATAAGTTCTTGTCTTTAGTTTTCTATAAACCTTCTCTTTTAAGTCTCATTAGGATATTCCTATCCCTATTAGTAGAGTATGAAAATTTGTTATTACTATTTGGACATTGCTCACAACTTACAAGCCGTGAAATTAATTCTGATGATAATTTCAACATACCAACAGGGCAAGTAATATTCGATCCCAGGGATTTAGAATTTAGATCTTTCAAGACAAACAGGCAAGCCTTTCTCACTAGGAGGATTGGTGTTACACAAGATTTCTGCATCAATTTCCCGGCATTTATAGCTCAACGAGTCTGTTAAGTCACTCAAAAGAAACCACGTGACCAACGTTTTTGGCAGTATGCCATATTTGGGATGATCAATTGAGAAAATATAAAAAAGGGTTTATAAATTTTAGTTAGTTCTCTTGTATTTTGTTGGGCATTGATCACTGAAGAATTTGGATTAAAAAAAAACAACAAAAAACAAGTATGAATGCAGCAGGACACATACTGGACACAAATCGGTTTAAATTTACATTGCAAAATGAACCCCCTAGAAAAAACATTTTCAAAGAGGAGGATTTTCAAAATAGCAGAATTCTTTTTTTTCTGAATATAATAAGGAGTAAATGTTTGAATTTTCAGCTTTATTGTTCTATTGGTGTGGTCTGTATGCGTTGCAGATATGTTACCTGCCAATCAATCAGCCAACGGGATTGAAAGACAGCCAGATCAACTTGAAAACTAATGAAACCTATGCTGACAGTTTCGGTGAAAATTTCTGTCTACGATTTCTAATGAATATTAAAAATATTATTTTTTTGCTCCCTGAATATTACTGTCTCGAGTCAAGTTCCTAGTATCCTAATGAATTTGAATTCGAACTAAAGTTGATATAGTCTGGAGTAATCTTACATAGTATATATTTGTGTTTGATTATTATATCTTTGTCAAACGTACGTGATGAAATGATTATTTGTTTCTGCTCTGCGACTTCTTGATCAGTCATACCTATGCATGGCATTTCAAGTAATTGCTTGATTTTGATGATCAGTTATATGTTTTTGTTTTTCTCCCAAATAGATTGCAATGGTGTGCCATCGCCTGAAGTGAAATTATCATTAAGACTATAATTGTCTAAGCAGTATACTTTATCCCAAACCTGCCTCGTATTAACAGCGACCACCAACGAGGAACTGTGTCGTAAAGCAATAGTTACTAAGCCAGTCTCGGAAAACATTACTACTGTAGCTCAGTGTCATCCTAAGGTAAGCTTAGTATATATATATATATATATATATATATATATATATATATATATATATATATATATATATATAAAGGGCTTCAAATTCCCCAAAAATTCAATTGACAAACGTAACTACTAGTTTGAAAATCTAAAACTCATTTTCAGTTGATATGAAATGTATCATTAAACTGGTCTATTATAATCATAGTCCATTTTCATGCCAGTTGCTTCGTGGAGACTGAGTGAGAGCAAGTCCCCTCTAGTCTCCAGTCCTCTTCTTAACACTCAACATGGTTAACAGTTTCACACTAGTTGCCCGTTGGTTATCGCTGGAGGGTGAATGACACAAGTTTCCCCCAGGTCTCCAGCCCTCCTCTCATATCTCCCACATCTATCACGGCAGCGCCGTGGTTTGCACCTCCTCCAACATTACCCCCACTTCTCTCTGATAAGTCATTTCTAACAGCTGGGGTCTTAGATCTCATATCTCTAACACTCTACTCAGTATCCGCACAGTCCCCAACAGTGCTGTGGTCTACTTAGTCTCGATCCTTTCTTTAATCCCTAGTTCTTTCAATTTCACTTTCAGTGTCTTTGGTATTGTTCAAAGTGTACCGACCATAACTCGTAATACCCTTACTTTCATGTTCCACGCAATCTTCAGCTTACTTCCCAGATCCTGGTATTTTCCCAAGTTTTCTCTTTTTTTCCTATTTTCTCTCTGGTCTGCTGGCACAGCCACGTTTATCATTTTGTAGGTTTTCCTTTTCTTGTCCACGATTCTAGGTCTAGTCTTGGACGGGGTGGTCAGTTTGGATGCTATAGTCCCAGAGCAATGTATGACTTCCATTCTCCAGGGCTGTCTCCGGTTTGCGCTGGTACCACTTTTCCGCATGATTAAATTCAATTCGTTTTCCCAGTTCCCAGTGTATCACTGTCGCTAATCTATCGTGTCTGTGTTTATACTCCTTCTTGGTTAGTCGACTAGAGGCACTTGTTATGTGCTTTACGGTCTCATCCCTTGCCCTGCATTGGTGGCATTTGCTGTTAAATGGTACATCAGTTTTAGGCTGCCATGATGAGCGATTCTCTTTCTCTTCAGGCTCCTTTGTCCATGATCTTTCGTAAGCAACATCTTGTATCTGTCTCTTAGATTCTCTGCATAGCTTTTTCTGTTGCCATTTTCATTTCCTTGTTTGCTGTGCTGCTCCATCATTTTCTACTTTTTTGTTGTTCGTTGCGCTGCTTCGGAAACTCTTCATAATATCTTCACTGTTTGCTTGCACTTACCTTTTTAGACGTGCTTTGGCCCATAGGAAACAGTCTCCTCTGCTGCCTTATTTTCTCTTCACGTACAGTCTATCCGTGTCATCTCTGGGGTGTAAGGCTTTGTGCATTGTCACAAGCTTTTTTGTTCGCCTGCCCATTGACCGGAGTATTTCCTTTACCGATCCAAGCAAAGGTCCTGTGTATCTTATCTCCGATACAGCCCATGCATTCATTCCATTCATTAGGTTCCTATTGTTCAGTTTGGTTTCTAATATTTTCTTTATCCTCCTTTGGTATTCTCTTTCTATTTTTTTCCTTCATTTCTTCCTGTTTTATCACGTCTCATTCGAGAACTCCAAAGTTTCAATTCCTTCTGCCTTTCTGTGCATTAACATTAATGTACATTTTTCTATTCCAAACTCTTACCCAATGTCATCATTTTGTTGAGCAGCGTTTCGAATTGTCCCCTATTCTTTGCAGATAGTTAAATCTCGTCCATGTACATTAGGTGGTTGACTTTTCCCTTTGCTATGGAGAATTGGTATCCTTGGTTGTTGAGTGGTATCATGGTTAGAATAAATTGTAATGAAGACAGCGAATCTCCCTGGAAGATTCCCCTTTTTATTCTTACCTCAGCTGAATTTTCTCCTGTGGCTGTCAAGTCTACTTTCCAGTTTTTCATTGAGCTGGCTATAAATCTAACGACTGTTTCACTGATCTTGAACATTCTAAGGCATTCGTATGTAGCTTTTTATAGTCAATCAATCCCATTGCAATGTTTCCTACCTTTTTTTTTTACCATTTTTAATATCATCTGGTCGATGCAGCGCAAGTCATTTGCCCCTTCAGTTTCTCTCCTGCATCCTTTCTATTCTTCAGGTAATAGTCCCCTTCTTTCAATGGATATATTTTCTCTCCCCTATCTGTCCAGTCAGAATTTTTCACGTGAGTGGTAAGCTAGTGATTGGTTTATAATTGCTATTGTTCCCCTTTTCCATGGTCCTTTTAAATGAGGGTGGTTCTTCCTCTGGTCATCCTTTCTGGGACCTTGCCTTCATTTAGGCAAGTTTAGAATTGGTGGGTGATGCTATCATGTAGTGAGGTGGATTTCTCGAACCCATATTTGTGGATCCTATTAAGTCCTGGTGCTTTCCACTTGGCTATTTTTTGAGAGCATGTTCCAAAGTGGATTCAGTCGATACTATCGGTTTTCCGTTGTCTATGTCCTTGAGTTCTCTTCCCATGCTCTCTAACCATTCCGGGGCTTCGATGTGTCTTTTCGTGTGTCCCCATATGCTGTTCCAGTAGTTATTTGTCTCTATGGCACCCGGGTTTTTGTTCTGTCTTCTGTCTCTGTTCAGGCCCTGGTAAAACATTCTTTTGTTGTTTTTGAAAGTGCAGTTCGTAGTGTATTAGGCAGTCCTTTGCCTGTATCTCAGGTCTTGCGTCTTTGGTTAGTTTCCTCTGATGTATCTTTTCTGTTTCTACGAGGATACCTTTTTGTCTTATCTTAAAATTGTTCCATAGCCATACACGGGTTCTCTTCATGTATGGAGCATTTCTCAGTAGTCCCTCTTCTCTCTGAAGTTGTGAGATCTAACTTTCTATTATTATTATTATTATTATTATTATTATTATTATTATTATTAGTAGTAGTAGTAGTAGTAGTAGTAGTAGTAGCAGTTGCTGCTGATGTTGTTTGCTACCGATTACCTTGAGTATTTCTATATATTAGAGGAAGTATTTCCTGCAGCTATTCTCTGGTAATTCAAGTAGTATGAATAAAAAAAAGCCAATTAAAGTTTGATTTAAACTATAGAAACGTGATATTGGAGGGCTATAAAATCTGAGGAGGTGTTAGGATTTGAAAAAAGTTGATTGGATACATGAAGAATCGAAAAATTTGCACTGAAGAAAAAGTTACTGATAACAAGGATAATGGTGAGTAAGCTCTCAAATTCTCTAAAAACTGAACTGGCAAGCTTAGTTACTGATCTTGAACGTAGCTACTAATCTTAAATCTTAACATCTAAAATTCATTCTGTTACTTTTATCCCGGCAATGTGTGTGTGCGTGAGTGAATGGAACCTGCAAGATCTATTGATATTCAATGCATATCTTTACCATTTAGTAAATTTACAAACAGTAACAGAAGTAACTACCACCTTTGATGATTAAAAAAAAACAACTCATATCGTTTACACTTCCAGGTAACCACTAGACAGTTTACGAATTTACGTGCATCTTATCTCCAAGAATTTGAGAGAAGACAATAATCCCTGCAAATGATATCCTCCTACTTCTATCCCACGGCTTTTATAGCTTTAGTCAGTTACTTGAACTCTTATATTTCGGAGTGCCTAGTCTCAGGAAAAGTAGCCATAGCCATGTTCTCAAATGATTCTTACTTCCCGCGCTCAAAATAAAAGTCCTGTTATCCTGGAAATAAACTAAAAATACTCTTCTTTCGTGTTCTTTCATGGATATAAGATTTAGTTCATTATAAGCCTAAAAGAAATTACATTTCCTTGTATTCACTAACTGAAGGAACTAAGAATAAGCCAATGTTGTTTTTGACCAATACAATGTGCGATGAATACTATCAAGCCCCCTCAAAAGTCCAGCCCAGCTGCTTTTATTAAATAATTAACGAATCCGTGAGTCGTGAGGTGAACTGTAATAAGAGGTTTGATGTATTTTGGAATAATGTCTGTATAGTGGATTAGTTCCTCGAAACAATTTCATGTAAGTAGGTAGAAAGAGGCATTTCCATCCAGAAATCGGCGGTATGGGGTCAAGTGACGATTATCACCAAGGAGTGCGGTATCAGCGACCAGAGATCGAATTTCGGCTATCTGTTCTATCGTCAATTATCACAGCAAAACATCTTGCCAGAGGCATGCGACGAGGGTCCACGCAGAGAGAGGGAGAGAGAGATTGGGGTAAGTGAGCGCTTGGACAAACAAAATTATCTACCCTGGCAGTAGCAGCTGAAACCCCTTACCTCTATAGTCAACACTGACAGGGTTTAGTAAATAAATAAATAAAGTATTGATATAGAAAAAAATGCTATAATATTTCATACTTTGATATCGATGAGCAAATTTGATCCATGTATTTGTTAATAGAGTGAACCATAAAAATCCAGTGAGAGTTGAAAATATTTATCTAATATTTTGCTTGCAGTATTCCTGGTCAGACATCACGCTACTGCCATGGATCTAAGTAGATGGGTTTGGTAAGGAAGGGCCAAAATCGATTGAAGTTAACAAGACAAAAGTGACCCTTTCGAAAGGTAAAAATATACTTGAAACAACCAGTGAGATGAGCTCATTACTCATTACTTCACGGCGAAGCGTTACGGCTATGGAGAGAAATTTGGAGTATTATGCATCCAGTGAGAATCAAACTCACTGTTTGAAACACAACACAAGCTTCTTAATGTTAACCATCGCCCTACAAACAAGTCCCTACGTATCTTGTTATAGAAACACGACTAAAAACTGAAACTAAACCTTGAATCTTGAAGTATAGTACTATACTTTAGACATGGAACTACTCCCTTGAGTGCATGTAGTTTCACCAGTCGACAATGAGACGGCTCCTTTGACGATTCAAATGAAAAGCGACGTGGCTTTCTTGAAAGTAAATGTTCAAAGCGGATTTATGTTCACGCTTCAGTCAGAATTAATTAAATGTTATTTGTAAGACAGAATAGGACGAAGAAGAAGAAGAAGAAGAAGAAGAAGAAGAAGAAGAAGAAGAAGAAGAAGAAGAAGAAGAAGAAGAAGGGAAAAATAAAAGGATGATACCACTGTTCGCCATATTTTCTTTTTCTTCGGTTCATCTTTCTTTGCTCACGATAGACACTCCTATAACGGAGTTCAGGTGTATCCGAAGTTGCTATCATATTTATATTAGTTCTCTTCATAACTTGTACGATTATTTTTTCATTTACGTGTGCTCGTGCTCTCTCTCTCTCTCTCTCTCTCTCTCTCTCTCTCTCACTCTTTCTCTCTGTTTTTGCTGTCTTTGCTCTTTCACTAATAACTATTTTGTGCATTTATTTAAGGAATTTTAACAACCTTGTTGCTAAAATCGGTGACGCCTCAAAGATCTGATTTTGTAATGTTAATCTATGTTTTATGATAATTTCTGCATCTCATTCTCTTTTCATTTTCGGCGCTTTATTTTGTTTCTTATTAACGTCTTTATTCTTCGGTTTTATCTTGCCTGCGCCCCCTCTTTTGTAGTCAACCCCTTAGATCACGTAACGCGCCAAGCCATGTAATTTGGAATAAATAAGATGGGTCTTGTGTGGCAATAGAGCAATCAACACGTAGCCATGGCAGCGCTATGAAGAACCACAGGGTTTGTTTTTTTTTCAACTCTAAATTATTTCCAATCATCTCTTTCTATTCAGGTTTTATTTTTTCAAAGCGGAATTGTTTAGAACATCTGGGAAAAAGACACTCATCAATCAACGATATAAGATTGAATCACTGAATTAAACTCCATGTCATACATTTTCTGGGATAAGAATAGGATCCGCTCTTATCTATGGTCGAGTTGGCTAATCTCTCATTCTAAAAGACCTCCAAAGGTTTCTTCAGGCATCTGCAGCCAGGTGGGCCTTCGAACTATGGTAAGTTATGCGGCAGAGGTTCTGCAGAGTGAACTTATTGATACAACACATCCTACGAAGGCTGTATGGGATTGAGATCTAAGGAGTTTGATGACCAAGGCCACACAGTGAAATGATCTTCATGTTTCAGAAAGCATTCGCATACAACTCGTGCAGTGTTCCAGGAAACATTGTCCAACTGGCAGAAGGGTACTTAATCTACAATTATCTTGAAACAAGTGGTGGGCCACCTCTCACATAAATTATAATACCCAAAGTTTCCTTGTAAAGAATGGCTAACATCACCAAAATACCTGCATCGTCTTTTCGTTGTTTTCCTGTGTAGTATGGCAGCTTAGCCAAACAGTTGGGTATTTTGTGATAAAAAGCATATAATTCTGTTTTGATGTAGCCAAATGTATTGCCAAAACGCTTGGATATTGACCCACCATGAATTATCAATATGTCATCCATAGCAGCAATCTTTTAAAATAGCTGCAGCACTATTTTCGCATCAATTTTCTCATCAGCAATATGTATAATCTGATATTGAGGACATAATTGAAGGAATTTATTCTCCATACATAGTTGTGGGGAATCACGATCTGGATAATACATAAGATGAAAATTCGAAATAGCTGTCATTTGTCAAGATGGTGACTCTGAAGCAGTTCCAAATTGATAATTCGTGGTAACAATAACTATCCCAAACTAAGGTCTTTCGCAGCAAAGTCTGTTCAGCACTCCCTTTCACAGTAACAGAGGGATTTGAGGTCCAAGGCAGATATTTTGCACATGCACTACCTGATACAACTCTTCTGCATCCACATGAGACATGGCTGGACTGGCCTGCATCTAATCGATATTGTTGAAAACAAAAGGTGTAATTTGTATAATTCTCATCATCATCATGATCATCAACATAACTATTCCCACCAACATCATCACTATCATCAACAACATCACCATCATCATCACCATTATCAATATCACCATCATCATATCATCGCTATCATCATTAGAATCATCACCACCATCACTATCACCGTCACTTGTGTAACTATTATCACCACCATCGATACCCTTGCCACCACGACCATCACCACCACGACCATTGTTATCATCAGCATAACCAACTCCACCATAATCAATATTATCAATGCTAATCCTTATGAAAATGTTAAAAACGATAGCCAAAATAATGTAAGGATGCATCTATGAGACAATGATAAACTTTCCAAGCTAATCCTACAGATCATCACCTTTCACTTGTGATTGAAGTTTCCATTGATGAAAAGTAATGGATAAATCCACAATTAATGGTTGAAATAAACGTATTTATTCATGAATTAGCTGCATAAAAAAGGTAAATATAGCTACCATTGGCAACATATTGAAAATACATGATGACTCAGTATAAAATTTTATTGGGACGTCTTTGGCCACAAGTGTACCAAATGGTATGCTTACATCACAAAATGTACAATTGGCTTCACATTTTTGGTTAAACTGCCCCACTTATAGTGTATCTTGGTGACATCATTCTGTTAAGCTAATGACGCACAGGTACCGTGCTGTTCTTCTTGATCAGGAGAAAGCCAATCCTGTTGCACTAGGCACCTTCCCAGCATTATTACAAAGTCCAGTTTGGATGCTTACTTGTTCATTGAAGACGCTTCCAGATTTGGTAATTATGGGTGCTTTGACGCAGCCCTCTCCATAAGAAGGACCGATGTACAAATCAACCTTATTAAAGTCACTAAGTTCTGTATCATAGTCCATAACTACGGCATTCAGCGCATCACTACGAAGTACTCGTAGCATGCTTACCTGCTTACGTACCTCTGACCCTGGCCTGCACAGTTGTTACAATACAGTGGTAATCATTCTTATTTCATATCATGATATTCTGGCTCATCAGAGTGCTATCCAAGAGTTAGAGTAATTTGTTGATTTAAAAAAAAAAAATCACTTACCTTTACAGCTAGTATTAACTATAGTCTCTCTGGACATGTATTCAACGATCTCATGTATGGCAACAACGAATGCTTGTACTACATTCAGTTTGTGTGTGCTTTTCCGATTCCGAAAATATGGAAAGTACTTTGTATACATACATACATACATACATACATACAAACCCTAGTTCTTGTTAGATAACCGAAGTTAAGCAGCGTCGAACCTTATCTGTACTTAGATGAAGGGACCACTTTGGCACACGGGGTAAAGTAAATATGCACTACCCAAACGAATGCATGTGGGTCTCCAATTTAAAACAGACGCTCTATCATGTTCTACACACAATATGAGATGAAATAACAACATGTATTACTTAATATATATATGTGTGTGTGTGTGTGTGTGTGTGTGTGTGTAATTTGTTTGTTGTGTTTGTGCATATATACATATATATATACGTGTGTGTGTGCGTGTGTGTGTGTTTGTGTTTGTGCATATGTATATATATGTGTGTGTGTGTGCGCGCGCGCGTGTGTATGGAATCTGAATGTATACGTACATGTACTTAATGGCATCTTATCTTTGCATTCTTTGGTAGCTTTTCAATATTTTTTTATTTTTGTTTTCCATTTTAACGTTTTAATCAACTCAAGAAAGATTTATTTCCTCTAAATGTACAGCTATTTTATATATACGGTTATTCATCGTACTCGTGGGATTCTCCCATACACAGAACGTAAGAATTCTTTCGCGAACTATTAATCGACAACAGAAAATCTTCCCTTCAACAAAGGTATAGATTTGGTCTCCAACTTTTTCGTCTGGAATTCCATTTTTCTCGCAAAATTACAAGATAGCAGATTGCAGACCACTCCCTGCTTCTTAGATGTCAGTCGCCACATAAAAGAAAAATAGGTGTGATCGCAGCGATCGTTACATTTTTGTCTCCAAAAGTGAATTCAGAAATCACAGACGAGTATAAAAACATAAAAGTCATTGACATAAGATGATCACCGGTTTTCAGTTTCTCTTAACACAATAAGCAAATGTTTCACGTGTTTGAGATTCAATGAAACTGTTGTTGAATTATGACCCCTTATGTCTTATTTACGAGCGGACGAAAGGCAAAAACGAAAATGAAAGAGAACAGAGAAAAACAGTTCTGCAAAACATACGACAACGGATAGATTGCTTATCGGTGGAATTTAAAGGTATTTCGCTTACTCAAGCTTTATAAGTATTTCTTGACAAGATTTTATCGCTGTGATATCATTTCGAGTCAACTTTCTCAGACAACCACATTGCAGTTTCGTTTTATAGTTTAACGTTTTAGTTATATCAGATAAATCATACGGAAAACAACCCCGCCTCACAAAAGTAAGCTAAATAAAATTGGATGCGAAATGAAAATTGCACACCAACTTCGGAACATGCTCCTTTTGATGTCAATATATTTTTCTTGTAAAATATGTGTTGCGCTCGTATATTCTAGCAATCAAGATTGACCTCAACTCCCCGAGAAACTATTTTAGATTTCGTGTCGCTGATGATTCTGACGAAAACTTTAACTACATAAATTGAATATACGTGTAATTGAACTGGCGTTTGTAAATGGTCAAGTTAAATTCTTCTGACGAGGAAAGGGAATGTAATATGTTTTAAAACAATCAACTGCATGCCCCGAGCGCTGCTAATCTAGTTTACAAGATATTTTATCAAACATTCCGCCTCTGGAGCTATTTGATACAACTGGCTTGCTGAGTGCATTGAAACCAGAACTGTTGGGTTCATTCGGGAACATGTATTTCATGAAGTAGCGCATGACCTGCTCATATCAAAACTCAATCATTTTTTTTTAACTTTATAACTATAACGTAGACTGAATCACCCAAAATGTCGAAACTACATCGGAAATGAGAAAAATTACTTGAATTGTCCGCACAGAAGTTGGTATCAATAATTTTTGTTTGAAACTGAAACTAGTACACTTTTTTCAGTCTTCAGAGAGCAAGAAAAGGTTTTCAAAGTACGGAAAGCGGACACATTCCTGTTTGCTTGAGCTATCATCAGCAAAACATAATTAGCTAAAGAAGAAAGATTTGGATAAGGGGCGCACAACAGTTTTTAAGACGATTTTCGGCTTTATCCACTTATCTGAATCTTATACCTCGCCCAAAAACTGATACAGAACACTTACCTAAATTATTACCATACAACTTCTTTGTTTTGTATCTACATATTTTTATTTAGCCGCAGCCAAAAATTAACCACAGATGCACAACAGGGAAAAGTGTTGATAAGAAATGATCAAACATTAAAATCAAGTATCTAATATTCAATGATTCACTAAATGCTCGTCCATGTACCTGTATATACCTGGCTATCGCAAGAAACAAACAAGAAATCATTACATTTTGAGTGCATATAACTGACACCGGGAGAATTTTTTCGCGAATTGTTTTTGTTTTTGTTTTTTTGTTTTTGCATTTTTTTTGTTTTTTTTTAAAATCCCCACAAACTATTTTTGAGGGAGGGCAATTTGAATTCATGCTAAATTGGACACATTTTTTTGTGTCTGTCTTCTTTCAGCTACCGCTTGACTGATGCTGAAAAATAGCTCATTTCCATTGCATGTGAGTACTTGGTATCTTCTCTGATGGAGATGGGAGAGTGTACGAGAGAAGAGTGGATGTTTTGGATAGAATGAGAGAAAATGTTTTTGAAGATCAGCCACAAGAATATATGAGAGTTAGTTTTGTTTTTGTTGTTTTGTTTTTCGGGGTTTTTTTTGTAAGGGGGCAACAATTTGGAATCTTATGTCACCTTCTTAAAAACCTTCAACCAAGACTGTCAACATAGGTTTCTTCAGGTTGTAAGCTTTTTCGACTGATTATGTATGTATCATGCGTAAATGCCGCCCAATGGAGCTCAATGGCTGATTATTCAAATATATACAAAATAGAATGTCTACGAAAAATCCCCCTCATCCGCAAAATTATTTTTTTTGGGGGGGGGGGCAATTTGCAGAGTGAGTTTATGTTAAACGGGTATCTTCTTTTCTGTCACAATCGTGTTTAGAAACTTTGTAATGATCACGTCCTAGCATAAACGAAAGAAATAACTTATCCATGGATTGATCAGCCCTTTTCCAATTTTTTTTTGGTTGATCATTCCCAACACGATATGCTGTTGAGAGACATTGATCTCGGGTCGATTTGTAATGATCCTGATTTTTTTTATTTATCCAGACATTGTCAAATATTCATTCTTGTCAAGTAAATTTTTTATTCTTTCTTTATTTGAAACTGTAAACCAAAACTATTCCCAAAATATAAACATGAGTCTGGCTGGCTATGTATGTATGTATGTATGTATGTAAGTATGTATGTATGTATGTATGTATGTATCACGTATGCAGAGCACAACAAAGGAGCTAAAAGTCTTGAAATGCAAACATTTACTCCTGATTATGGGTAGAAAAATTTTTCTATGTCCCCCGAAATAGATTTTTAGCCTTCAATTTGTAAAGTTGGTTTATATGTGTGTGTGTACGTGTGCGTGCATGTATACATACGTATTTGTGTGTGTGTGTGAGTATATATATATATATATATATATATGTATATATATATATATATACATATATATATATACCTATATATATATATATATATACATATATATAAATGTATACATATATATATATATACATATATATATATATACACACATATATATATATATATATATATACATATATATATATACATATATATATATATATATATATATACATATATATATATATATACATATATATATATATATACATATATACATATATATATATATATACATATATATATATATATATATATATATATATATATATATATATATATATCCTAATGGATTAAATACTAAACTGAACAACCCTCACCACACAGAACCCTAATATACACAACTCCTATCATTAATATCCTCACACCCACATCTAAGACACATTCAATAATGGAAGCTTCAAAGTCACCTAGACCCATTGGAAAAACTTCACCTTAGCCTGTTACAACCCCTGTCCAAATCATAGCCGAAACATTTTCAGTAACTTTTAAGGTTGATACCTATGTAGCTCCTTGACCTCATCACCCCTCCTTCTACACTACCCCAAACATACCAAAAAATCCAACTCCACATCACTACCCCCTACCTTGACAAACTCTGCCCTCCCCAAAACCAACTGCTGCTGCTTTACCAAAGTCCTGATACCTGATAAGACATTCTTCCATTCAGCAGGAGGCCTCTAGTAGCCCTGACGACAAAACGTACCCACAATGCATAGCCCCTGGCAGTGGACTCTGGTTCCACATGGTACATTTTAATACACACTCACACAGCACACACCACTGATGATGGGAAGAATCCCGAAACATGTATGGACTATTGACATATAAGGATTAATAAACCTTACCACCAAACACTTCACTCCCGAGTCTGTCTCACTCTCTAAAGTACACATTATATATATATATATATATATATATATATATATATATATATATATATATATATATCATTTTGTCATCCACAGACATTTATTTCGATGTATTACATCTCTTCAGAGTGGCTATAGACTTTCCATTATCCCATCCAGTACCGCGAGGTAGGACCAAAACCTTCGCTTCTGACCTGGAAGCCATATATATATATATATATATATATATATATATATATATATATATATATATATATATATATATATATATATATATATATATAAAGAAACGGATACATGAGATCCGTCAGTATGCTCATAATATGCATTATATTATATAAAAACCCATTTAAAATGCAAAGGTCCAAATAACTACTTACAACTCAAATTCTCATATCGTTTATTCTCCGTTATTCGGGCCATTGCATTTCCTGCCGCTGTTTAGCCCATTGGTTTATATTTAAACGCTCGCACAAAAATGCTGCATCCGCTGTAAAAATTGGCAACGCATTAATCCGTTAGAAAACTCAAATGGCAATTGGCTAGTTATGTTGCAAGAATGAAAGACAACCGATGGACATGACGACTCACAACATGGAACTCCAGAGACCACATCTGAAACGGAAGCCGACAAAATACAAGATGGAGAGATGAACAAGACAAATTCAGAAAATACTAACTTGGTGAAGACCATGATAGAGATATGTGGCAGATCCTGGTGAAGGTCTATGTCCAACGACGGATGTTACAATGATGATGATGATGATGATAATGATGATGATATAGAATTTTACTCGGATATCTTCCTGAGCAAGGATGAATTCAGGATGACTAAATGGACGATTTTTGTTTGGAACAGGCTGATTTTTCCGATTTGGCCGATGAAAGAGCTACGATAGCTGGAAATTTGGCTATTTAGAAAAAACATTGATTAGTTTATAAATGAATACTCGGCTTTTTAGAGGAAAATGAAAAGAAGGGAAAGAGAGAAGCTATAAAAAGAGAAGAAGACAACAGAGAAGAAAGAACCCAATAGAAGAAATAAACAAGAAGATAATATTTAGAAAATGTAAAATATACGTGGAAGGCAGAACGAAACATTTTGTAGAGCAGAATAAATAATAGCAGGTCTAAAGTAAGACAAATCGTGCCTCGTCTTTATGCAATGTTTGAAAAGATGGTGTAGTCCAGTGTTTATAGCTAGTTTTTTTTTTTTTTTTTTTTTTTTTCGGTGTCATTCACCCTTTTGTCTTTATTACAGAATTCCATTCATCCCCGACTAAGTTGAATTATACGTTTGGTATTTTTTCGTCTTCTCTCCCTTGTGTATCCTTCTGCACATAATGTTTTGTCACTTGAGCAAAAACATAAACTCGTTTCTTAAGTGTTTATTTTATTCAACTTTTTGAACATACAAAAACATGTAAAGAAAACGAGAAGTGACGAAAAACTGAGAACAGAAAAATTATTAGAATTTTTCTCGTTTTTTTAACGGAGTGGGTTATTTTTTTATCATCAATGACTGAAAAGTCCCTGCATTCCTATTACAAGTTCCTCAAACCTTTTTCAATGCCCCTATTCAAATAAACTTGCATTACTGTTAAGCGAATTCAAAAAAGATAATTTGGGAAATCAATCAGAGGAAGTTATGTCATTGACTCTTCCAATTTCATTCACCCTTCATTCACAACTCTGATTTCATTCATCCCCAAAATAATTTCATTCAGCCTTAGGGTAACCATTCTAAGGTTGAAGAAACAGTGGTGAGGACCCCAGCAAATATAATGAGTATGATTTTTAATGCAATCCCCCATCATACTTTTTTCAAAGGTAAGCTGAGCTTGCAAAATATCTGAAACAAAGGGAAATATTTTGAAAATATATGAAAGAAGAGAAAATGAAAAGTATATACCGGTATCCCTCGCTTCTCAGAATTTCCCTTCACGCCACCTCTCTTCCATGAAAGACCTACATTCAAGCCTGTTTCGGCTGAGTGAAAGAAATCCAAGAGGATTTAGTTTTGACAAAAAAAAAAAATGCTTACCTACCTACCTATGTTTGTTTCGCTGCGAGCCATTAAAGAGGTAATGCAAGGTTACCCAGAAACTAAACGCAAAGCACTTACGCGAGATCTTTGATATGGTTGATAGTGAAGGAATAATTGCAGAAAATGATGACTTTAATTTTGAAAAGACAAGTTTACGGCAGGTTTTCAGGATTTTCTGGATGCCTACGAAGAACTGTTTGAAAGAAAACGCGTGTGACTTTGCAGTTAAGCATACTCGTGGAGTTTTCTACATTAGCCATTGCAGACAATGAACGTCGATATTTCACATTGAGGTAGGGAGACATATCTTACACGTTGATTATTCGCTTCACGTGGAAGACCCAAAGTTTCTTTAACCATTTTCATACTCTGCAGACACGCACAACGTCAAAATGAATTGGTAATTTAGTAATACAAATTACTGATAAATCAATTTTTTGCTCCTGGACCATGAACAACTAATATTTGATTACTTACTTCAGATAGGCGACCTAAAAGGTGCATCAACCATTTCCACACTCGGCAAACACGAACAAAACCAAAATACTCTGTTGAATTTAGTAACCCCAAGTGTACCACTACACCTTATTTTGGTTCCTGGTCTATGGGCGTTTTTTTAGCTTGGTCTGGGGATGCTCACTTTTTTCTCTATAAATTAATGGTAATTGCTTCTTCACTTTACGCTATTTTGGCCTATAGAAGTTTTTACAGGAACGTTTTATTTCCAGAGAGCAGGGTCGGGAGGGCTGTATCCATGAAGAAAAGAAGAAAAAACGGGTGTGAAAGAACGAAATAGAACTGTATGAACTCAGTTTGCAAGAAGATTGTGACAATCAAAGGACATAAGGGATTGTATAAGTGTAAACATAGTGAATATGCTTTTCGAATAATTTAGATTGAATTTCAGGTGGCTCGTCTTACATTTTGTTCGCCTTCCTCTCGTGTAGTCATTCCCTTGCCGTAAGTCTTGATGTCTTTTCAAAAGCTTTACCTATCACCTTTGAACGACCAAGGACAGCCGGAATACTCATTAAAATGAATACATCTGGTGTAAGATCCGGCTTGATCTCTCAAAAGATGATTTGATAATTTTCAAGAAAACTAACCTGTTGTTACATAAAAAGTTGAGCTGATTTTTTTATATATATGTACATAAAAGCAAAATCGTCTCTGAAATAATGCAAACATTTTTTTATAACTCGTATACTAAAGTTCTCTGGGTTGATGCACTCTATCCATTTGCTTCTCATCTTAATATCCTGGGTCGATACACTCTTTATTATTGATACCGTTGTACCAATTTTACTCCTTCATAGTTGTTTTCTATCGAAACACTCTGGATCGATTAACTTCATTATAAGTATAAAATTTACGTGTCACTCCATAACATGGTTGTTTTTGTCACTTGGTTGATTAACCCTTCACTGTTACAACTGTCTTAATATGTTTGTAACTTATTCATCTGTGATATCTCTGTTGCTGATCAAGTTCAAAGCCGAATAAGACTTGTTGATGACAGCCTGCTGGGGTGATTATGAGTTACCAACTCTATATGTTTATAAAATAAAAATCGAATGACGGTTCACACAATGGCTTATTAGCATCAACTGATAGAATAAAAGAATAGAAGACAAACCTAAGCACAAACTAGATATATAAATCTTTCATGGGATATTTTAATATATATATATATATATATTGCATTATATCATATAGATACTTGTCTGAAATGATTTCCCGTCGTTACACGGTAAATATATCAGTCAATTTAGACAACATAAATAAAATAAATAATCAAGGAAAATGGGACTCCTACAGGAATCGGACTTGCCACCGAAAGGTAGCCACTTCAATGTAGCGATGCCCTTACCGTTGTGCTAAACAGCCCACCGGTAATCCAAAAGCCAAATAACTGCTTTCAACCCAAATCGTCATCTCGTTTATTCTCGATTTTTTTCGTCTCTTTCAATGTGACAATAGTCTATTCCATTTACGTTGTCTAAATTGAATGATATATTAGCCGTGTAATGACGGAAATCATTTCAGATAAGTTTCTATGTAACATACTGCAATATAAAATTCATTCTGTCGGACCAAATATCACCATTTTCTTAAATACATACTGTTGCGTGCATCGGTACGTTGAAACAACTACCTCTGAGTGGCGGGTTCGATATCCTGCAGCAGCCCCAATTTCTCGAAAGCACCAAAAGAATATTTATCATACGATTTTTGGTTTTTACTGGTGAAACAAATCTTGACTTTTTTTCTATATCACAACTCAACTTGAGCCGTTAGTTTACGCCAGAGAATGATTGTCACTGAATCAGAGTAACAAAAAGCTCTTGGTGTAAATGAAAGTTTTCTGTTTGTTGCGTTGTGTAAGAAAAACATATTAAAGAACATATGTTCCACTGTGTTGTCAAATTTGAAGGAATTTCCTCCGGGCAATGCCGGGTATTATTTCTAGTATATATATATATATATATATATATATATATATATATATATATATATATATATATATAAAAGTATGTGTCTGTCTGTCTGTCTGTCTGTTTGTGTGTATGTGAGTATGCATTTGCGTGTGCGCGTGTATGTAAACTGGGTAAAGTACGTGGTTGAAATAATCCTTTTGAAAATAGATTAAGAGATTAGACAAAAATTGTGTGTTACTGGGTCGGTAAAAATGGCTTTGGGCTGTCGGCTGCTGACACTACTTATTATTATCTATTAATCATCCATATATTTATATATATATATATATTATATATATATATACCATTATAACAAAGTACCATAATAGTACCATGATAACTAAGTATGCGTAAAACATTTTTTTTTAGATCACAGAAGAAAATTACGTAAATGACATGAACAGATATTGGGAAATAAGTGACTGAAGTGACACAAAAATGTTCTTGGAAGAGCTTTTCTTTCAGATGTTTGGTCTTTAAAAATTTCTAATATATATATATATATATATATATATATATATATATATATATATATATATATATATATATATATATATCGGGGGGGGACAGTCCGTCTGTCTGAGCGTATGTGTGTGTGTGTGTGTGTAGATATTGATGTGCTGAATACCGGGGCAACAACTCCTTCTTTCATGGTTATGCGCTCTGAATATTGAAACAACAAATGTGACCCTTACGGCTAGGATTGTCTATTTTACCGATTATAAACCAAACAAGTCTTTAGTTTGTGTCCTTTTTTTTTCTTTCCTTTTTTTTGTCTCGATCTTTCTTTTCTTTTCTTTTCTTTTCTTTTCTTTTCTTTTCTTTTTCCTCGATAGAAATGGGACAAAAATCACAGATAAATCCTTCATGAATCCAAATGAAATCTGTTCAATGTAGGTGGGCTGGTACTAATTACAATCGCTGCAAACTAATAAAGATTTGATGGAATGTTTAGATGTATGGTACGAAAGGTTTACTTGTCATTGGTTCATTCAAAGGTACTTGATTGGTAACACTCATCGCTCTCAGGAAATCAGAGTGTGTGAAGGCTTGAATTTGAGACCAGAATAGAAAAGAGCATGCAGTTTAACCCCATGTTATGTAAAATCAGTGTATTGCAGCAAGTAAATTTTATGAAAAGAAGATGGATAGATTATCATCATCATCATCATTATTATTATTATTATTATTATTATTATTATTATTATTATTATTATTATTATTATTATTATTATTATTATCAGTAGTAGTAGTAGTAGTAAACGTTCAGCTGCTTTTAACTGCCTGAGCTACTTATTCTTGATTTCAGATCCCCTTTTTATTTACTACCGTAAGTGATAAAAAAATCAACTGATAATTAAGATGAAGGAAAAAAGTATATCAAAATAAATGTTTATGGTCTAAAATACTTAATCTAATAAAAATGAAAATAAGAATGGAAAAGAGAATTGGTTTATTATATTTTTGAAAGAGGTTGGAAGTTTTCGTAATTTTTCACTTTCATTTGATCATTTATTCTAAGTTCTTGACTGGTTGATTCTTCACACTCCAGGCAATCGTTTCTTAACTGCTGCTATTCATTGATCTTTTTCAATTCATTTCAAACACCTTCAATGTGTTTATTTCATGTTTGTGACACATTAAGTAATGTCAATTCAAAATATAATCATTGCAAAATAAAAGTATTCTATCATGGAAAAAAAAGAATGACTATAAAGCTATGTTATGAAGTTGATCATTTCAAACCGAGGAAGCCTTGATCACTTTATCGAAAAATGAGTATAACGCTAAAATTACCAACAATGCACAAACGCAGCGATAACTTTTAAAAGCAGTTTGTTTGTTTTTGTTTTTTTCTAGATGGATTGTCCTCTCCCTTCCTACTGCTGTTAGATTAACTAAAGTTCTGTTGTCTCCCATCCTACCCTCTTATCAAACTATATAACTTTTTGTCCCTCTCTCTCTCTCTCTCTCTCTCTCTCTCTCTCTCTCTCTCTCTCTCTCTCTCTCTCTCTCTCTCTCTCTCTCTCTCCACTTAGAAAGAATAACACTTCATTTCCCCCTCTCTGTCCTACCCTTCTAGTGGGACTAACTCTCTCTTCACTGCCTTATTATAGATCACATTTCTTTTTTCTCCTTTCTCTCTCTTCCATCTTCAATACTCCAGCACATCTCTCAGCTGTTTTGTTAGTTTGTATCATAGCTATTTCAGTAGTACAATTGTCTGGATGAGCTTGATTATCCCTGGATTCCCAGTTTGATCTGCATTTGCCCAGTGCCCCGACAACTGACACCTTCATGTTCCATCATTTCTTCAGTTCTCTTGAGCAGTTTAAATTCTTGTCCAGCATTCTAATTTCTTTCAATTTTTCACTCCGGTTTGCTGGAACAGCGGAATCCAATGTCTGCTACCTTTTTCCTGCTCACTCACCATAATTTGATTAGGTCTTCCGGTTTGGATTATTAATAACAGAGAATACTTTTCAGAAAATGTGAGCTTTTTGAATGAAGGCAGCTTTTTGAAAACTTAGATGACTGTATTGATTTTCACCTTTCCGAAATAGAATGATAACTTTTGGGGGTATCAAACCCAGTGCTCCAATGAAAACTGCACTGGACAATGATTTCAAGTCTACGGTGATCAATTACCCTATTCGTTTGTATAGTAGAGTCCCACATAATATTTGGTTTACCAGTTCCATTTAGCACTTCTTGTGGTATGTGATAGTACCATCCATCTGAAGTGTTATAGCTGTATGCCTCACAAAGAGTTCAGTTCAAATTGAGACAGACTTTATCATCTCTTCGTTTGTATTCTTTTTGAGCCAGCGTTTTATAAACTGTGACAATGAGATCGTTGCACAAGCAGCATCTATTTGCTGAAGATGTATGACTTGTCTCCTTTTTTTGCTGAGTTAGTATTTAAGGCTTGGTCTTGAGCAGCCAATAAACTCACCGTTCCTTCTCTCGAATCTCCGCACCTACGACGATTCATCTTTCATCACCTCTTTTGTATCACTGAAACCGTCTACAATCTTAATCATACCGAACTATGAACTAGAGATGTCTAGTAAGTAAAAAAACAACTAATATTTGCCCATCCAGATAATACGCGTGAGTAAATTTTTAGGATTTGGCTCATGCTGGCTCTTCCAAGTGTCAGGGAGATCGGTATTAATGGAATGAAGCATAACGATGTAGAGAAAGTGTTACTTGTGGATGTACCTCTAATTACAGCTTCATTTCCCAGTGATTTATGGTTAATCAAGTTCGTTTTCTAACCTGCATTACTATTGCTGATGAAATTGATGAGATTTTCAGCTATCCTCAATATTTCAAGTGACACCACGACACAAGAATATGGCACAGACTTTTTTTAAAATCCATCCATGCCGTACACAGATTGGAATATCGTCGGTTACAGCTCTATAGTATCATTTTGTCAATGATCTGTTGGTTCATGATGCCTTTAGAGTATTTCTTGCACCCCTTCTGTTGTTGTTGTTGTTGTTGTTGTTGTTGTTGTTGTTATTATTATTATTATTATTATTATTATTATTATTATTATTATTATTATTATTATAGCTTTCACATCAATAGTAACTGATGGTTTTCACTCAAGATCAATTCTTTTTCTCGCGCTCTTTGCTGAAGATGAAGAAAGTTGAGGTTGGAACGGATTAGTGGCTGAGTTCGTTGCATGTCTCTCACTGACACTAGTTGGTGTAAGAGATCAGCAAAAACATAGGATTTCGGATGCTGCATTTTGGTCCTCGTCAATAGCAGATTTGGGGCAACGAACTTCTTACCTCTCTCCATATCATATCGAAGATTATTTTTATACTCATCATTGAAAGATAGTTAATAAATACGTCCTGCAGATCATTTCCAATTCAGAAAGGTTGATCTTCACAGATTGCCACATGTAGTCTTGTGCCATACAAGGCTGACATTATTAAATATCTAATGTATGCCATGGTCCCACTTTCGTTAACTTTTATTTAATGTGCATCATTGCAACTAAACTTCGAAGTGGCACATTTTCTTTCTTTCTTTTTACATTCTTTCCTACGGGAGAATAAGACTTGTATTACATATAAAAAGCCTTGTACTTAAAAGATTAATGCTAGGGAGCCACGGTGACTTAAGGAGACTAATTGATGACTGTTTGGTATGTATGGTTCAGAAGAAATAAGCACCGCAATTGTACTGCGGTAGCTAATACTGCTTGCTCGGCTTTAGTCCAAATTCTTTTTCTCCTTTTCTCAAGTGAAAACTGGAATATATATATATATATATATATATATATATATATATATATATATATATGTGTGTGTGTGTGTGTGTATACGTGTACATATATGTGTGTATATATGTGTGTGTAAGTCTGAAATTGGCAACTATATATATATATATATATATATATATATATATATATATATATATACATATATATATATATATATATATATATATATATATATATATATATATATATATATATATATATATATATATATATATATCTTGCGATTAATGATCAATTATTAGCAACCTAACATGCAGATATTCCCTGACTTACGAAAGGGTTAGGAACACAAGTACATCATAGATTTCATCGTCAAATGGAATGGATTACAGCTATTTATTTAGTTTTACTTTCAATTAAAACAAAACTGGTTGCCAATTCGAAATATCTCAAGTTGGAGACGATCTCTATCTGAGTATTGCTAACCTCCAAAGTACATTGTATGATAGTTTTGTTAAGAAGACAACAATTTATGTGAAATACACGTTTATTGAATATACTCAAGTTGATTTAGCGACTTGGCTATTTTCATCTTTCAGCATTGATTCTGTTTTAAAAAGCAATCTTCTTCTTTTGACCACATGCTTCGGTTGATATCAGGATCCGTATTGATTCGTTGTTGTTTAATTTACTCTAAATCCCGTACCCCCTATGTCAACTACTTCAAGTTTGATCTCTATTTGAACATTCTCCTCCCCATCACATTCCATTTGTTCATTTCCTTTGTGTGCGTGTTATTTTTTCTTTTGTTCGATGTCATGATTATCGCCACTTCATAACTTTCATAAAATATCAGGAGAAGCGGCGAGCGCTGACGTGTATTCCATTTTTTTCACATTCATCAAACGATTGACAATCAATATATAAAAGGCGATGCCTGTCCATAGAAATAAAATGAAGAACATTGCCGACTTTACAATTCCGAAATTTCAACACTGCGTTAAGCAGAATCTTTATCGCATACATAAAGCGATGGTCACAATTATTTCAACTGTGTTAATAAGCGGGTATTATTTTAAAACTAATTTATATAGAAAGGACAAAAATAAACATATTTGCCTTCATTAAAGGACATGACATTAAATAATTAACTTTAATACCGGACAGTGTGATTTTCTTGGTTTAAAGATCGTAACACTGAATTCTACCCATAAGGAGTTGAAATTTTGCCAAAAAGTTTTTTGTCCACTAATTCAAACTAAGCTCAGTGAATCAATTCAGTATTTGAAAAAAGGATAAAGGAAAAAGTAATCCTTGATTCCACTATATCCATTTTTATCCCATCGGATCAACAAGTAGATCTTTGAAAAAAATATATATCAAGATAGATGCCATATGGTATTTGTTAACAAGTTAATTTGTGTTGTTAGTTGGTTCGATCTCCTGGTATGGATGGTCTGATACTAAAGCATGCTAAGTTATTATATTCATAATGAACAGTTTGATTTTCCGTAACACTCAACTTTTCCACTTGGGGTAAAAATTCTGCTGATAAAAGTACCTTCTTACTGTCATTTAAACCTATGGACTCTTTGGCTCAAACAAATGCAATTATTTTCTTACAAAATAGCTTCACAGATATCCAAAAGCATATTTTCATGGGTAACAACTAACCCACAAGACAGTTTCATGCAATGAACAATGGATAGATTACAATTTCAATGAACTATGGACTTTGATGGAATTATTCTTGTTAAGGATGTAATGCATTCCACCCTGTCAAAATCAAGACTCAAATTGCATTTATCAACAAATTCAAAAATCGCAAAAAAAAACAGAAAACCTTACAACTATTGAATTAAAATTCTTATTTATTGATTGACATAGAATCTCCGTAACCCGAGCGATTAATGAGAACTAAACCAAGACTGTTTTCATTTTGTTATTTCATAAAGTACTTTCATAAGACTTCAAAGCATTTCTTCGCAGTTTTAGTTGTTACAGTTTGGAAATCGAGCATTTTATCATCAGATTCCAGTTACTTCATCTGAACGACCTAGCTTCATATTTTCATCTATTTTCTCAACAATGTCTTCCTACACATCATTTTTCACAGAAACAATGCAAAGCCCTGTCAATTTGTCTGTATCAGCAACTTTGTGCTCTCTCCTTCTTCTGCAATTTATGCGATTCCTTTGACGAATTATTTTCTCTCTTTGTTCAAACGAACAATTGTAGGTATTTCAAGAGATCCTGATGATAGACGGTAAAACACGTTTAGACTGAAAAACTCCAATTTTGTTGATCAAGAACAACTTTTCGGTCATCGTAAATGGTTTCTTTATTTTTGATATTTTGTCTAAAAAGGAATCAAAGTGAACACCAATAGTACGCTGCTAGATATGATGGATTACCTGTTTCAAGGCCATTTAGGAATTTTATGAACGATACATTGGATACAATTAGCTCTCTATGAAATAACAGACATATTTACATGCGTATGATTATCAAATATATATATATATATATATATATATATATATATATATATATATATATATATATATATATATATATATATATATATATATATATATATATATATATATATATATATATAAATTTCGGGTCTAATTTTTATTCTACCTTTTTTTTTTTTTTTTGTAATGAGATAAGTCATTGGGACTCCCTTCATACAATAATTCTTACAACGGAGACAGAAAACTCTTTCTTTTTCTTTGGGCACTTTTTTTTCATATGTGTGATATTTGATGCCTTTCCATGTACTAACAAACTCCGGTGCTACCTTTTCAAAACTAGACTCAACCATGAAATAATCTTTGGTTTTCACTCAATACTTCATTTGTATCTCTTACCAGGGATATGTCATCATTATCATTTCATAAAGTCGGAGAATTTACTCGAAAAGTATTCAGAAAGCAAAAAAAGCTGTATTTACACAAAGTTTACTCAACTATTATTTCTTTAACGTTGTTTTGAAGAACCTTGGTGATATATTTTGGCTACGTGTTTTTGGAATACTTATTTGTGAGACAAGATGAGATTTAGCATTATACTCTTTGGAGCGTTTCCTCAAATATGAGAAACCTTATAATCAATGGCTTGTGATACACACAAAACAAATCTTGGCTAATATCAGTGAAAAATACGCAGCATCAATCAAACAAACCAGAAATCTATGTTAACGGATTGTTTGATAGATTCTTTTTTTTAGACTTTTGCACACGGGGGCAAGTCCTTTCTGCTCAACAAATTTATCGATGGCAAAGAGCCAAGTATATTCTATGCCCGGTGGAGAGAAAAAGAAGAAAAAAGATCCAACAAAATATATTGAGTAATATGGGTATTCGTTAAGATTAGTTTAGTTTCGCAAATAAGGTACATTCCACAAGTGTTGAACGTACATTGAGAATCGAACACACTACCGGTGCAATAACCTGTTGTAAGACTTGCGTGCTAAACACTCTCTAACAGATAATAATCCTTCTGCATGTATCGAAAAAGTAAATACATTATCGATATGAAATTCTATTTTCTTCAAGTGTACACACCTTTTTTCCTTCCCTCAGTCTATGTATATGTGCACCCGTGTGTGTGCGAGTGTGTGTGTGTGTATGTCTGTGTGTATGTGTGTCTGTGTCTGTGTGTGTGTAAGAGAGAGAGTGAGAGGGTGGAAGGTGGAGAGACACAGAAACGGATTAGGGTGAAATAGATAAGTTCCAAAACTAACAAAAAGGCCGTGGATGGCAGGATTAACGAGGGATCTAAATTGTGTTTATATATTTTACATGTACACTTGACCTGACCTTCACCGAATGCTTTCACTAATAACGACCATCTGACTAAGCCCACTGGTATCTTTTTCACCCCAACATGCAATAAATCCCTCTCTCCTGACCTCACCATTTGCATGTCTCTTTCAATTGATTGTATTCTTTCTAATTGAGGAATACAATGCTCTCCGTAACTCAGATCATTCAATCTGAAATTCGAGAGATGTGATTGGGTCGTCAAATCGAGTACATCTGGGTGAAGCCCGGTCAAGAGATTAAGGAGCCAATGTCTTTATCAAAAGAGAAAGAGCATCAAGAATTTACCTGCCGGGGAATCTGCTTCAGAGAATGAGAAGCGTAATATCTGTTTAGATCAAATGTGGATTTCTTTATATGAATAAGATATATCTTAATTTTTTTGACAGATTTATACATCCAATTGAAAATAATCTAAATACTTCGTAGAGTCAATGGGTTTTTTACCCCTTGGGGCGTGGTACTGCTCTGTGTAGCCAAGTCACGAGACCTAAAGACCTAACACTCTCCTGCCTTTGCGACAATAGTTGCGGGGGGCTAAGAATTGTGTGTATCATCCTGTCAACACATTCCTGTGTGTGGTATCCCCTCATTGGACCAACCTTGTGTCATACTCCGTTCTCGTGGGTATTCAGACAAATAGTCGTATATGAGTCTGGTTCAAAGACTAAGTGTTTAGGCAAAAACATGGGGTCGAGATGTATACATTAGTAATTATTTCGTAAGGTTGAAATTCAAAAATGAAAGGGAAAACCAGTAGCAAGTCTTGGTTTGAAAAAAGAAAGATATTTAACGGTTACTGCCATCAGATAATGGACATCAGTTCATATAAAACAACTAACCATGTTTATCTCTCTATCCCCAGTTTAACATTGGTTAAACATTGGCACGACTCACTGGAATTTGATTTGTACACTATGTAGACCTACGGCAAGAATTTGGACGATTTGATGTTCTTTTTTTTATGTCTAAGGCGTACTGAAGAGGTTTCTAATTATATGTTACTATAATTCGAAACTGGACTCTTACTTTCGAAACAATAAACCTATGTATATTCTACTATTTATTATAAAACAACTGGCTGAGTTTTCACTGTCTCCTTCTAAACGATGGCGTAGTTCGAATAAATTTGGCTTGTATATTCAATGAATGATTTGAAATCGAATGTTTTCAGAATGAAGATTTCGGGGGTTTTAGAGGTGTTCCTATTTATGTTGTAATTATTATGATTATGTGAACCCTTATTTCCCGTCCAATATGCATATATGCATTCTATTATTCTATTAGTTGTCATAAAATCAAGGACTCTGCGACTGTGTCGCCAGGGACAACGAAACTTGGCACAAATTTAGCAGGGATACTCAATTCTACCATTATGTTGTCTTAAGTAAAGCTAATTTGATCAATAAATAATAAGGTTATTACTAATTTCCAATATTTAAGGGTCAAAAGTGAAAGGATTTTTTTCAAAGGGGACAAAATTGAAAGGATCAAACATGACATTTTTTTAATGTCTGAATGCTTAAATCCCTTCTTCTCTTTTTTTCTTTTCTAAAAAATCTTTTTGGTGAATCTATGCCATCTAAAATATTTGCTTTGCTAATTAGATTCAAAACCGACTTCAACCACAAATTAATCTTCTCCAGTGAGCGTAACATTGTCAGAACACGGCATAGACATTTAGCTTTCTTCAGTGTAGAGTCATCTTTTTAGGGCATTTAGTGAGAATCGAATTCAGTGAAAATATCCAGCCAAATTCACTTACAATCGCTCGACAGCAGATATCTTATTGCATTGGCCCAAACTTTCGTTCTATTTTTGTAATTATATGTTATTAGGAACATTTAGTTTTAAGTAAATCCATTCGAAACATCGTTTTGATGTATTGTAACAGCTGTCATATCAGCAGGCATTTGAAAATTTATCAAACTTGACGTGTTTTCCTCTTCCGACTAACGTTGAATGAGGGGGAAAACACGTATGACAATATTCATGTTTTTTTTTTTTTGGAGGGGGGTCCATATCGAGGGAAGTGAAAGTTCTACTCGTGCAAAAAAGATTCCAGCTGTTTATAGAGAAGGTGCTCTGAAAATCAAACATGGGGAAACTTTTTGTTTTTGAAAAGATTTCATCGAGGTTCTTGTAGGAGGGAGCTCAATTGTCGGGTAGATTTGTTGGGACAGATAGAGATCAAATGAAAAATAAATTCTTCATTTGATCTCTATCAGAATAACCATTGTTATTCGCTGCATGAGATTATCAATACACTCAAATCATTTCTATAAACTTTGTCATGCTAATTAATGGCTTCCACTGCCGCTCGTTATTTAATGTCATGAAAGTGATTCGTTTTTAAACAAATGACGATGAGCAACGAAAAGTGGATATTTTGCAACAGCACTGAACGTGTAGAACCATGATGGAAGTAGAATGAATCACGACTAATCACATCAAGGCTGGTCTTCCTCCAAAGGGAAGTGAAGCCGTTTATACGATGTGATCGGAAAGGTGTCTTCTATTATGAGCCCTTTTCGGAGAAAGGGACGATTAATTCAAACACGTGCTTTCAATGAGAACAATTGAAGGCAACAACCGAAGAAAAATATCCGAAATTGGTTTAGTGAGAATATTTCATGAGGATAACAATTGATAGTATGTTCCTCAGGTCAAGACCGCTTTTAAGTTAATTGAACCTATTGGTCCCAATTAGACCACTCGCCCAGAAGGGACCCAGCACTAACTTACGTTTTGAATGTTTGTTTTTTTCCCTGAAAAAAAAAATAAAAGTAATAAATAAAGAATCTTTAATATGAAATTTCACTTTCACTAAAACAAGTTGTTTTGAAAATATCTACTTCTTAAAGGTAGTCTACTCATTTTGTTTGTTTATTCGTTGATTTACGAGTACACAATATTATATTGAAATGTCTTCAGATCAAGGCTTTTCCTGATTGAGTCCTGGAAACTGCGCTAGGTCTCTCTTTGACTAGGGGCAAGAGTGATCAGTCATTATTTTGCTAGTCTTCCCTTCCTTTTTTGCTTTGCCTAGTTTCGAAAGACAATTAAACCAAGAAAATTTCCTTTTTTTTCAAATTTGCGGAGTTTCAGAATTATCACATAATTTTTAAATGGTAATAAGTGAATATTGATAGTTTTTCAGCATTTAATTTGCTTAAGATCAATTTTAAAGGGATGTCTCGTTATCTCTCGTACATGGCATTCCATTGCGTTCGTAACAAACTGGAACTTTTCAAAGAAAATAATCAATTTGAAATTTTATTGAACTGCTACTAAATTATTTTTTATTTAACTGCTGCCAAATTTTTACAAAATATTCTGCCACTTTTATAATTCATAAAGAATTCTGCGACTAAACTTCCATCTAGACGCTGATTGCAATTTTGTTTCCCCCGATAACGAGTGGGGAAAACATCATTTTTTCTTTTTTTAAAAATTGATCTTTGTTGCACATTCAAGCTTTTCAAATCATATGATTATTTGCTTTATTTTGTGGCTTAAAAAAAATTAGTGAAAAACCTTCATCGAAACACTTCATGCGATTTCTTTCAATTTTTTTTCATTTACGAAACTAATCTGTCAAATTTACAAAATATCCCCCAACTTTTATATTTCATATGGCATTTAGTGACAAATTTTTCATCTGAACACTATATTCGATCTTTTTTTCCATTGATAACAGACACAGATTGCTTAAAAACCTATTTCGATTCCTGTTTTCCACACTAAAACATTAATTTTAAAATGGCGATATGGTGCTGTGTAACAGCCTGCTGAATATGATTACGGCAACCAAAATGAGGTTCGGGTATTTCGTCTCCCCAAAGATCAGGATGTGAGAAAATGGTGGTAAAAGGTGATACCAAAATAACAACTCCCTGAAAACCCACAGACAGTCGTTTATGAAAGGCATCCGGTTATTCAACTGCAGTTGTCAGTAGTTTGTCCACCAAAAGATCGACAGTCAGTATTTTATAATTTGCTGTTGAGTGTAGCACTAAGTTCAGCACCAAAATCAAGTGTAAAATGATGAGTTTGCACTCTTTTCTGGAAAAAAGATACATTTGAAATTTGTCTTCCAATATTGACCGTCATCATTTTGTACCAACAGTTGTATGGTATAAATCGAACAATCAGTTGTTCATCAAATCTGCTATTTTTTCCACTGGATTTATTTCATTTTTCTACTTAAAATGTTTGAATCAATGAGGTTTGAATGCTACCATACTGGTATACGCACATCTTTCTTCTCTTTCGAAGAAACGGGTATCAATTTTCCTGCACTTACCGCAAATTGAAGAAACAACATCTTACCTTGGTAATTTACAAGTCGTACGGAGGGAAAAAGTTTTGAAAAGTTATATTGAAGTTTTGTCTCGAAGTAATTGGTAAAAATGTTCATGTCCGAAATTCTCGTCAGGGCATTTGAATATTTTGTTACCTGTAGGTCTCTGTATAACGTGAAAGAAAAACACTAACAAATCTGACATCGAAAGTATCAAACGATGATCTTAATTTTCTCGTTGATGTATTTATCTAAATATCAGAAAATGAGGATTATAGTTGAAGTTTACGTCAAACTTGGTTTACAATACCGTGGAGGAGACTGATTTGGTTTTGCCGAGAATTTTGTAAAAACAGTATTGGGGATCATGATAAAATGTTTATATGGTGGGCCAATTTTTTTTATCAACAGGATCTCAATAGCCGAACCGGATTCAGCATTTGTATATGAAAAGTTAACAAATGTTGTTAATTTAATCAACCATTTAAATGGGAGTGCAGTTGCGGTTATATGTGACGATAATCACGCGAACCAGGTTTTCTACAAGAAATTTGACACTGTTTTGAATAAGCCTTGGGTAACTAAAAATGGTTTATATTAGATTTTTGATTCGTTATGTCTAAATATCTACAAGAAAATATTCGCAATGATTGGATAACTAAAGCTTGTTAAGAAAAAACAACTTCCCAATTATTACACTACGACTAACAGGCAGGATTACTGTTGGAATATCAGTTTCTCAAATTTGTTTCAATCATTAAATGCGGTAAAATAAACATGGTTAGCAAATCTACTGCCAATTACTTTTACGAATCTTTTGGGTAATGTTGATAATTTGAAAAAACGACCCCGATTTGGTGGATTATATTTATTTATTTTTATAAAGGTACTAATTAAAAAAATATATATTCGATTGACAAGCTATTGCCTACAGCGGATGATAGCACCCGATGTAATAAATGAAATTCATTAGCAAATTGTTTAAAAAATGATGAGGGTAAAAATATTGATGAAATTCTGAAATTGAAGTGTTCGGTTCGGAATTCTACAAAGGTTACTGAAAGCAGTTGGCTATGACAGCTGAAGTATTATGTTCTAAAAAAATTATGCTAAAGGAAGACAGAAGTCAAAATGAAAATTCGAATACTAATAACAGCCTCTATCATTACAATTGAATAATTGAAAATCTCTTTTTATTTGATATCATCAATTGGTGCAGATCTTTTTTTCCCTTTTTAATGCCAAAAACCAGGCTACAAGGCTTTAGGTTTTTGTTTCGATTACTAAGACACACAAAGATATTAAGATATCCTTGTAATTAACTTTCTCACCGTTTGTATCAGAGACATCAATCATCTGGAGAAATTGTGCCCGCCTCCAGTCAAAGAACCCAGTTGTATGGTTTCCAGGCCTCTTCAAAGCCATAGTTTTGATCCATTTTGTCCATTGACTCACATTCACTTTTTAAATGCACATTTTGGTTGCTTTCAATTCTACCATGTAAAATATATAACACACTTTATTAATACCTCAAAATTTCATAGACTCTGGCTGTAAACCTGGGACTCCTCATGTTTCAAACCGGGCCCCACTCCCCATAAGGCCGGTCCTGCCTCACATGACCTAGGAAGATTTGCTGACACGCTGTATTCACCCAATATCGCACCTTCAGGTTATTTTTCCAGATCTTTACACAAT
>OY735201.1:49802779-49822779 GCA_963457665.1 Thysanoteuthis rhombus | reverse complement strand
GGCTGTGTATTCGTACAAATGAATTTCTTTAATCGAATCCTACGTTTCACCAGATATAGACTGATTTTATCACAATAGTATAATGAAGAATACATGAAATCATATTTTCATATATGGTCCGCGACTTGTAGTGGGTTGGGTTATTAGTTAAGTGGGATCCGAGTGTGTGAAAGTGTTTGAAGGAAGCAGCGGCTGGTCAGAGTTGTGTCTGAGGTTCCCTGGGGGATATCAGATGGCGTCCTGTTGTGGGAAATGGGTTTTCAGATGATTGATTTATACCAGTCACATTGACTTGGACAGAGTCAGTATCTACATGGTGCGCGGGGTCATGTTTTGAATCAAATGAATATGTAAAAAAAAGAATAAATAAATGTCCTCGTGTAGGGCGAATGCCACTGACATCGTGATCATTGAAATATTAATCATTGCGTTAAATTTAAACTGTGAGATAAAAAAGGTCCATATCCTCAAGTAAAACTGGAGATATCCGATGACGTGCTGAGATAAACGATGCTAATGACTGTATGTGTGAATTATTCAAGGCTGGTAGAAGTGATTTGTAAACAGAAAGATTCGTGTTCCTAAGTAGGGACTAAAGTCGTTACATTGTAATTACTCTGTGTCTGCTTGATGCTGGTGACTGTGTGTTTTTGAAAGTGTTGAAAGGGGGGCTGACGTTATAGCAGTATGGGGTCTGATATGCTTGGTGAGTATGTGCGTGTGGTTGTAAATAGTGAATGAGGGATAAATGTTCTAGTGAATGGGGGTCGATAACGATTAGCAGTTTAACTGATATTGTGTATTGACAATTTGTGTTATTTATTAATGCCTCACTAATTGTGAACATATGTTAAAACAACCCTGTCTTTAAACAATGGTTTTATTATTGGAGGTGACTACCGACTCGGTACTCGTGTGTGTGATATTCATTTTTTATGGTGTGTCGTGAGTCGGAATAATGGCGTAGTTTGTTTCCCTGCGTTGTGAGGTCATTGGAGTTGTCATCGTTTTGAGTGCTTTTCTGAGTTTATAAATGCTTTTAGTGATTGGTCGAAGTTTCCTCGCGGTACACTTTAAGGCAATCATGACAAGGTATTGCACACATGAATGCCACAAAATTTTCAAATATGACGATTTTAAAGGGTCTTGATTCAAAAATTTCAGAAAAGTAGCATTCAAGTACTGGACTGAGGGGTGAGTCCACTGTTAACCCAATTTTTTGTTGATGAAATTGGTTGGTCGAAGAAAAGTCACTCTGATATGTGTATAAATTTTGATAAGTTTATCTATAGTTAGGGTTAGCTTTGTTTCATTGTTCGTTTGTTTTGTTTTTTGTTTTGTTTTTTTCGTAAGATTTTTCAAAGAGGGTTAAGTCTTTTCTAGTTGTGTAAATACATTTGACGTCAAAGCCGACCATTAGCTTGTTGTTGATATTAATGCTCTGTAGTTTGACAAGGTCACATGAATTTTTAACATGTAAGAGGCTTATGGTATTTAATAGGTGAGTTGGATTTTTTTTATAGCTTCGGCTATTCTATGGGCAGCACTATTCATGCCACCCTTGTCTGATGGTGTTAGGGTTAATGTGTATATTCAGGTTGATTGCTTCAATGCCTCCACGTGTCTTTTTAGTATAGTACTTTCATAGCTGCTGTTGTTGTTGTTGTTGTTGTTGTTGTTGTTGTTGTTGTTGTTGTTTACAGCAGTGGTAATAACACATTCAATATATGCTTTAAAGAAATATGTGATCGTGTATCTGGATTCTTTGGGTACGTCAACAGTGTTGTTGTTGCTGATTCCTATCCCAAATTTTTGAGCTGAGACTAAGAGCTGTTCACTACGATTGAAGGACCATATCTAAAAACACGCATGGAATTTCCACTATACTTTCTTGATAAAGTCAGCTTATAACTGGCGAAACGGAGAATGAATTAAAGAAATTGATTTCATGAATTATGTGATTATGTTTGGTTTTCTTATCTTAAGGGTAGGGGCCTGGGAGTGGTGTTTGCTCAAATGGAGAGCTGGGAAAGTACTTATGGGTGAATCGGGGGAATTTCGAGATGATATAATAGTGATAATGCTAAATGAGATTACGTTTTTAATAATGGACCCATCTAGCAAGGTTTCTGTTCTGACAAATAGTATTTGTAAGTAAATCAATGCGATTGACTGTGACGTGTTATTTGTAGCTTTGTATAGTTTAGAATTCAGGTTTTTGTCTTTTTATTGCTTTTCATTTTGGCCGTTAAGTTATATACCACACAATTAGAACTCTTATAGATTGAGTAAGATTAAATTTCAGACTAATCCACAGTAATAGTTTTGAATTGAATAATTATCATTATTTTATCGTTGTCATTATTGTTTTTGTTATTGTAGTTGAATAAACCCCTGTATAGATATCTATACGAGCATTTCTCAATTAGAATTACTGAATTAATGAATTCCAAATTTTTACAATATCCATAACTTCTAAAAGAATTAACATACTCCCCAAGCAGAAAAAAAAACAAGGATAAAACCGGAAAAGAAACTCATATGGTTCAATCCACTATATAATGAAAGAGCAAAAACAAATATTGTCAGAATATTCCCCAGTCTGGTCGATAATACATCCCAGCACAAAACAAACAAAACAAAATATTTGATAGAAACACATTAGGAATTAGTATAGAAAATTGCCTCCAATCGAGTATCATATACCAAGCTACTACGAAGTCCAAAAAGAAAAACAGGTAGAACAAACAGAATAACAGAAGGAATATCGGAAAAATGGAGTTACAAATAGAAAGTAGTATTTACAAACATGCATTAGAAACACAACACACCAATATCAACATAAATATGAAAACCCAAAAGAATAAATACCAAAACTAACATGGAAGATGAAAAAGTTAGTGATCCTAAGCAATGACCAAATATCACTTGAGCCCAAACAAGAAATCGGCACTTTTATCAAAATGCCAGCATTAAAATGAATTCCGATTGAGCTATTAATCACAATAACAACTCTAACTACTAAACAAAATTAAAAAAAAGCAACTATGGTTGTTACCAGAGGAAATGTATGAAAGATTTTCAGAAAATATAACGTGCATCTAACAGATGTTCAACTATACTGGTAAATCAAGACACTTATACACATTACTGTGAAATAAGTACATTTAAGTGGAAAAAATTGCTTATATAGATACTTATAGAGGCATTCATTCAATAATAATAATGATAATGATAATAATAATAATAACCTATGAGTATTGGGAGAGAAGGACTGGAGATTTGAGGAGACTTGCTGTCACTCAAACTCCAGCGGTTACCACCAGGCAACTGGTGTGAGATTGCAAATAATTATAATAATAATAAGACTTATTACGATTCTGTCTCTAACTGGGACTCGGTTGCTGACTTTCATAGACCAAAATCAAAGCAAATATGATGATAACAGAAACAATTCCATCTGAAACTGAATTAATCCAAAATGTAATTTTCGTCTATTCAAAAGTTACGCTTTTACTATAAGAATATTACTCTAACGACCAAAATAGACAGAATTACAAAACCAAAACTTGAATTCAAAACTATGTATAATTACAAATGAAAAGACACGAACCTGACGATCCCTTCTATATACTTACTAATATAATCTGGTAGAAAAAACAGAAAACTCCCCCACTAGTTCCATTATTGGAAAATAATCTCATTCAGCGTTGATGCAGTTGTTGTTGTTGTTATAATCATAATAATTATTATTATTGTTGTTGATGTTGTTGTTGTTGTTGTTATTACTATTACATAACTTCAAAATTAGTCTTAATGTACGCATAAGTACGTTCACAACTTTCAATTACTGCAAAATCACTCTGCTACTCCACCCTAAACTAAAAGAGCCAAACATACTCAAGCATTCAAAAACAAATTCAACTCCAACTCTTCCTCTAACCTGAATCCCAATCAGCAAGTCAGGTGACAGCAGCCTTTCCTAACCACCAACCATTTCTCGGAGGAAAATGGTAACAACAACAACAACAAACCACCATAAAGGCAAATCCCCAGAACTTAGTCAAGAATTTAGAAAAATACAGGGAACAGATGTTTTCAAGTACATTGTGATTTGTGAGAAGATACAGGGGGTCACATACTGCCAGGAAATATGTGGTACCCTGTGAAAATCGAACAAGCTATTCAGTAGTATTGAACAGCAAGACCAGATTGCCTGTCATTATCCCAAGACGTTTGATCTGAAGTACACAATTTCCCTTCGGTGAACCTTTTATTCTCCTGCCGTAAACTTTTGGGCAGGGGTATTACACATGTTTTAATGTCATACGGACGAAGCCGAATGAAAATGAATCAATCATGATAGCAGGCTATGGAAACACATTGGTTTTTTGTTTGTTTTTAATTACTTTAATGTTTATCCATATAGAAGTACATACCTACATGAACTTCCATGAATAATCAATCAGTGAGAAACGTGATTTTCTTTGGAAGGGTGTGTGCAAAATATTATAAAATTGTGGTTCAAATTGTATGTATATTGACAAAAAATCAGAAAAGTGTATCGAAACATTTTTACCCATAAAACATTGATTTGTTTGGAACTTTTGCTTTAATTTTCGATACTGAATTTTATTATTTGCCATCAGAACATAGATAAGGAAAACAAATAGTGTTTGAATGTAACGTCATTTATACAATGGAGTCGGTGGGCCAGATGAAATGAGGCCGCGGACTGAAGTTTGCCGACTCCTGATCAAGACAAAGAAAATCAACAGCCCACGAAAATTGACAGAGTTTATTACATTGAATTCCCTTTCAAACTGATTATGATACAATGGCTACCGTGACTTGGCGTTTCCTAAACTTATTTTATTACAATATGTTTACTTGTACGTTTCTCAATATATATATATATATATATATATATATATATATATATATATATATATATATATATTTCAGTGATTTGTAAAGTTACAAAACACACACACACACGAATATATATATATATATATATATATATATATATATATATACATATTGTTTTTTGACAATTGGAAGGTGGTGCTAAGTTCATGAGAAAAGACAGATGTTACACCTTGAAAGTTTTTACTATCACGTGAGCATGTTTGGATGCATTTCAATAGTTTTCAAAAAATTATCTTGGCTTTTGCTGAGAAAACTGTGTGCTTCTCACTAATACAGATACAGACACCTCCACCTTTGCACTCTTATTAATCAACCAAAAACACATATCTCCTTATTTCGTTCCTCAAATCACAAACATTTAAACTGCGTGATAGATTTTTTTTTCCTTTTAAAAAGGTTGTTGGCTACTCTCGAAATGCAGCAAAACATGCCCACGTGATAATTAAGATTTTCGAGATGTAACACAAGTTTTTCTCTCTTCACTTGCCAATTGTCAAATTACCAATACATTCTCAGGATAATATGGCTGTATGCAATTTCTAGACGCAGATACTCCGGCTGTTTGTAACTTTAAACAGAGACCGCAGACGCTCCAACAAAGCAGATGTGCGCTAACTTTGAAGGTCTGCTACCTATGAGAGTATTGACCCGACTGAGTAGCAAGCTGGGTGCTCAGGTAAATGCACTACAAGGATCCTTTTCAAATTAAATTTCAACCTACTTAAATCTAAATCACCTCTCTCCCTCGCAACTATTCGTAAGACGTACAATCTTCTTTTGCAAGTTTTAGAGGGCTTGATAATTTCATATTAACATGTATATAAGCTATATATGGTAGGAGAAGCCAAAGAATAGTTTCTATCTTACCTGTATTCAGAGAACCGGTTGTTGCTTTTACCAAGATTTGTTTCTAGACCTTAACTTGGTGTTCCAGACAGTTTGAGAATTCATGATTTTCCATTCTCACACTATTCAACCTGGCACTGTTCTTGTTAGGTGTTCGCAAGGGCGATCGAGTTGAAGTTCTCTTTTTTTCTTATCTTTATCAGTCTCTTTTTTCCGATGAACTATGACAGAGGAAAACAAAACGAAATTTTATGGACTCTAAATCATTTTGAAGAATTAATTCATTTTTTGTGTTTTTGCTGGTGAAATACAAATGACTAGAAACCAAGTTCAATTTAAAGAGGAATGAAGTGAACATACACAACAACATACTGGCAAATGTTATTACCTTTAGAAGCAAAGACAAGAATATATATATATATATATATATATATATATATATATATATATATATATATATATATATATATTACACACACGTATCTTCTTATGGTCAACTGTATGGTCAAAGCTTATCTTCCTATAGTCAATTGAAGTGACACAGATAGGGGTTGGATTTCAAGGTCGTATTTTTGACAGGTGTATCCTTCTTCTGACCGAGGCGAACTATATCTGGGGTTTTATTCCAAAAGTAACGCTCACCTATGGTTGTATCAAAGTACGTGTGCAGTCTGTAGTTGGTAGATACCGAGCTGACTAGAGAGTTCTATCGTCCCTTTAAAAAAGGATTTTGGCAGTACAGCTGTCATCCGCTTTAAGCACAGAGCTTCTGGATAGTACGGCTTTGTTTGTTTGTTTTTTTGGCACATATACATCGGATCGTTCATCAGTTGCAACTTGAAACAGAGGGTAGACGCTCCAACATAGTCGATGTTCATTGACTACAAAGGTTTCCTTTACCTCAGGGCAGTGACCCGACGGTATAGAAGCCTGGAGCCCAGACTGAATCTTACGCCTTAAAGAGGAAAAGCAAGAAGGTAAAGGGAGAGAGAATGCTTATTAGCTTAGAACATAGCACAAATCCAGACATCCTCCCCCAGCAAACACTATCTACTGCTTATCTTTTTTCATAGTTCAAACATGGGAAATATAGTTTACGTGTGGGTACAATAAGCTTTAGATATTGGTAATTATATCAGGAATACCATATGCAAAAAATACAATTTGAAAAGTTAGTCAAAAGTAAAAATATATTTCAAAGCGGTACACACACACACACACACACACACATATGTACATATATATATATATATATATATATATATATATATATATATACGATGAAAGTGCTGTGTATGCGTTTTAGAGACTCCTAAACATAGGTTGAAAATTTGTCAATAGTAATAATTGGGCCCATTTATATACGCTTGGTGGAGCTGACCTCCAAGGTCACTAGCAGATGAATTCAAGGTGAAAACTACCTTTTCCGTCCCAATATGTGAGTTCCTATTTGGAGATTCATTCATTACTGTGAGAAAATAACTGATAAAAATATTGGTCCGTTGTCGCAGCATATGGAATCGGTGAACCGAGTTCAAACCTCGACTGAGTGAATCAAAACGTTTTTTTTCTTTTAATTTCATGTGCTTTCAATCTATTCGACGTTAAAACTTCGTGAGATAAAATCTTGAATTGGTTTAGAATGGGAGGTGATATATATATATATATATATATATATATATATATATGTGTATATATATATATATATATATATATATTGATGTATGCAATTTGACAGTATGCAATTAGACAGAATGCGTTCTAAATTGTGTTGTATTACATAGAAACTAATTTGAAATGATCTCTCATCAGTTCTTGTAGCAGTTGTTAATTGACTATTTTATTTCTGTTGTCATGGCTGAGTGATACATTAACCATGTCATGACAGGAGGTCATTTATAAAAAGTATCTATATAACATTACGCATTTCATAAATCATATATATATATATATATATATATATATATAGATATAGATATTTCAGACGAAGTTTCATGAAGAGAACATAAAAGTCCATATTCATCTGATGGAAATTCTTTTCTGCAGCTATTGAACTGTCCATAGCGTGGAAAATAACAGACACATAACAACACGTAGCAGACAAACGACTATGGCAACTAAAAATAAAATTGCACATACTTAAAAATAAGCAAGAACATAAAATAGGTAATTTAAAGGTAATATTTTGAGGCAACAGAAATAACCTGAGTCCCAGACAAATTGAACCAGTATATTGTTTACACATACATTTGAGAAAAAGAAAGGAAAAAGTGAATATTTTCCCACAGTATCGACAGTTCAATTGCTACGATGAAGAATTTTCACCTGATGATTGCACACTGTTTCAGCCTCTCACATGAAACTTGGAGTCGTGATATAAATCATTGTAACGTATGATCTCGTACTATTATAATTACAATAACCCTGATTATAAAGATAGTGCACATTCTACTTATATGATTTACAATAATATATATATATATATATATATATATATATATATATATGTGTGTGTGTGTGTGTGTGTGTGTGTGTGTATGTGTGTGTACATATATATATATATGTGTGTGTGTGTGTGTGTGTGTGTTTGTTTGTTTGTGTTTGTGTGTGTGCACATTTGATCAAATCAAAAAAATTAGAAGTTGTGTATTTTCTTATTTTTGTAAAAAAATCTTTGATCTGGGTTAGGTTATTTGAACTTTCGATTTGTAAAAAAAATCGTTGTTATATCCAAGTTTTCATTAGATAAACTTTTTATCAAATTAAACGACACATATTTCACCAATTTGTAAATTTCGCCTGACTGGGCATTTTATGACCTTATCAGTCAAATGTTCGACTCCTGCAGCAGCCCTATTTGTGCATTATATTCGCTGCGTAAAAAATGGGGGTAATTTCAAATCGAGTTTCAAAAAATTTAACACATTTTCGGTTGGATTATAAATCCATTTCTTAATAATATAACTGTCTGCATTAGAAACATCACGTACAGACATAGATAGTGAATTGACGAAATTGAGAAGAGGGGGTACACAGCTATTTCTAGGCCTTTGCCTCTTCGTAGGAAGAAAATTTTTAAATTGTTTATTCTACTTACTCTGTCTTGACCGAGTGACACATTATCTGTATAAGAAGGGGGATCAAGTTTCGAACAATATAACACATTCATTAATATTTATAAACATATATATGTAACAACTTATACATTAATTTATATTTACTCGTAAAATATTAAACTGATCGAAGAAAAACTATAACATACGACTGTAAATCAGAACAATCTATCAAACAAAAGTGTCAGTATACGGAGCTGCTATTTTTTTTTTGTCTCGGGCTAAACACTCCTAAAGGCAGTGTTTCTATCTCTGATATAGGACGGTGTTTCCATTTCTCTAGCATGTAATAGATCCATGAAAATCATGCACTCTTCAATTCACACAATGTCAAAATGGCAGTTATGGCCTTATGGAAGGACTCATGTCTTGTTTATATATATATATATATATATATATATATATATATATATATATATATATATATATATATATATATATATATATATATATATATATGGAGTGTTTACATTTATTATGAACACTATATAGACTGCTTTTTTCTCGTATCTATTCTTCCCGAAAATGTTCTTTGTAAAGATATATACATGATAATATATAAATATATGACGTGTATACATTAATCATGAACATTTCCTTGCCTACTTTCTTGCTAACTTCATTGTGCTCTCTATTTTTTCATATCGAGAATTATTTCCCTCTTTTTTTTTGCCCATTTTCATTATTGTTTTCCTGATCCTTCACGAACGCTATTAATCTATTCAAATCAGATCTTTGAAATTTTGTTTTTGTTTTTTAACTGACGACTTACATTGCAGTTAATAACCATGCGTGGTACATTTTTCAGGGAATTCATGAGTGGTAAATGTATTCCCTAAAGTTCGCACAATCATTCATTTAGAAAATTTTATGCTAGTTTCCTGATTTTCATCACTATTTTTTAATCTTGTATTCAAGATTTTATTTTTTTACCGAGCTCAGTTTTGTAGGTTACAAGACCGAATTGGGAGCAGCAAAAATGTTCTATGCCAAAACCTCAACTGGGCTTGGTCTATTCCTTAAAAAGCAACATTCAAAATCTTCCAGCCGCAGTACCCTTGAACATCCTAAGATGTTTGTCGAATCAAGTAACCTTCTGAAAATGCCGAACCATCGCAAGCTCTACAGAACAAAATCGGAGTAATGGGCATTGTACAACAAAAGGAAAGAAGATGACTGGATAGCACATCGTGCATGTTATACACAAATCATTTAATCGGTAGACCGAGCAATTATATGAACCCTACACAGGAGCGAATAATGTACCTTGTCAACAGATCTATGTTTTTCTTTCATTTCTCAGCAACGGACTATTCCTATTAAACATAACAATTTTGCTGATTGTATAATTTTCTTGAAAAAAAAATGAGTGGTATTTTCGTTTTTATGAGTCAGTGATGCTTTTTCTAAAAAAAAGTCAGTGTTTTTTTTTTCCTTCAAAATTCTGTGGTGTTTTTTCCTTGAAAAAAAATCATCTGATGGATTTTTAAATCTATCCGTTAATTGTTAAAGAAAGAATATGCATGTGATTTAAGGCTCTCAAGAATCCACAACCTTCGATTTGGATTAATCAGTGGACAATGATCATCTTCTTGCCTCAAGGTCGTGTGGTCATGTACTGGTGCCGAATTATGCGCTAGCCTGATGGAGTGGCCAATCAGTATTACTAAAGAATGTAAACGAGTTCTGAATTATTTGATGAGCAAAAAAATTGCCCAGTCAATTGAATGAGGGCCTATTATGATTTCAGATATAAACTTCATCTAAAAATGTATGGTGACATTCTTTTTCTTTTATCATCTTTTGGGGATGACTTTTCAGGCAACTTCATATTTCCATCCTCACACATAAACAACCAGAGCGTTGCAATGAAAAAAACAAGAAAAATAAAATTAATACTCAGTACCGCTTGAGATGGTGAGTCATAGAAGTTTTGAGAATTTGGAGGTATCATCAGATACAGCATTTCTTTATTGTTGTTTTTTTTCCTTTTACGATGAGAAAGTATCACTTCCGTTCACGATTGAAAATGAAGTTTGTATTAATGCTGTTATGGGGTGTGCACTGACGACAGACCTGAAAATAAAGGGGTGTACATTTTTTTAAAATCCTTTCTTTCATCATTTAGGTCGTTTAGCATTATTTGGAGATCTTGAGGGCTCTTAGCAAAAAGGACGATTTTCAGTTAAAAAAAAGGTTGGCCCTTCCGACTGAAGGTATATATCAGATGAATGTATTTTTGTATGAAGGCTCTCATATATATATATATATATATATATAGATATATATATATATATATATATATATATATATATATATATATATATATATATATATATATATGTATGTATGTAAAGAGCATTTCTCCTGCACGCCCTTGTATGTTGAATGTTCACTCAAAAATAGGCATACAGCAAAATACATTAATCATCTCGTTTGAATACACTCAACTATTCATACATACATATTCACCTACATATTCAGAAATATGGAGATAGGCCAGCTTTAACCAAATCTATTTCCACAAAAATATCTGTTGTCTATGTTCTCGTCTGCTTGTAACTGACCTTGATGTCGACGGAAAAAAGAGACACGCAAAATATAAAACAGTTAAAAAGAAGAGGAAGAAAAGATAAAATTATAAAATGGAAAATAAATTTGATAAATATGGTATTTACAGATAAGAAATGTCTACCGAGAAATAGGCAGAGAAAAACTCGGTTGCTTTTACGTAAATTTACAAGTGTATATAAGCATGTTTAATTTTAACCATCACACGCGCGTGCACACACGTTACACACATACACCACACATACACCACACATACACGCATATATACTTATAAATATGTATATATATATTATGTATATACATATAAAAATCAGGAGATATATATATATATATATATATATATATATATATATATATATATATATATATATATATATATATAGTTGTGAGTGTATATATGAGTAGATAGGCAGTTATAGATTTATGACTGTCTGCTTATTTATATCTGATTATAAACATATGTTTACATCTATATAAATCACATAAAATGCTCACATATAGAAATTCATGTACATATATATATATGTGTGTGTGCGTTTGTAAAGAGGTGAATTTGTGTATAATTCTATTTTTCTATAAGCATTATATATGCTACCTTATCCATGTAAACATGTATTTGAGCAATTGTACACAAACACACACACACACACACACACACACACACACATATATATATATATATATATATATATATATATATATATATATATATATATATATATATATATATATATAGTAGTAAAACGAATATAAACTGCCCCAACCGGAGTTTGAACACGTATCACCGATTCCAAGAGAAAATGGAATTGGTATTACGTGCACAAACACCGGTCGGAGCTGTTTATGTTCATTTTGCATTAATGCCCTTGTGAAAAGCATGAATTAATTCCTTTTCTCTATGCATAAAATAGAATGAGAGATAGGGCTCTCCTGTCTTGATGGACAACTTGTCAAGGAAAACTCAGACTCCAAACTTGAACTCCTGCTCTCCTCCGATCAGCTAGGCCGAGCCGAGAGGGGAATTCTGACGACTGGGCACCCCAAGATCTCCATACGCTTTGCCCAGGCATGCAACTGGAAGGGAGTGTTCCATTGTATGCGAAGAGAGAACGGATGCCATTCAAATATATATGCATAAATAATGTGCAATATTATATATATATATATATATATATATATATATATATATATATATATATATATATATATATATATATATAATTGAGTTGTAAGAAATGTTTTGGAAATCTATAACACTAGTATTTTTGCCTGACTTACATTTTCATCCATAGAAATTTGACTAGACAGCAAATGACTTATTATGATATTTTGACCGACATCCGAAGGCCGAAAGAAGAAAAACATCTCAAGACGAGAAACACATCAATTATTCATCTTCTTTTTCCATCAGACATTAAAAATAACGTATACAAAATAAAATCTCTTAATAACCAACATGTCCATGCTCACTTATTTATATGTAGGCAAAAACTCACAGCTATATCAGTGTTTATCTTTGTGCTTTGGGCATAAACTTACACATATATTCCGGTTAATGTGATGCATACATACATATATATGCAAACTGATAGATCGAGAGATTGATTGATGTATTGATTCTGGACTTAGATTAGTCTAGCATCGAGGCGAATGTGGAACACGACGAAGATTGTACAGCTCCAGCTATCAAAGTAGGGATGATTTACTTACTTGTCTCGAAAACACTCGAACAATAACTACCAGTGGGAAATACTTAACTACCACATCAACTACCACTGAGCAGAGATGGTCAACGGTTTATTAGCTTTTTTTAAAGCCAGTTTGTTCTAGCAGTTAATGTTCTTATAGCATTTCGGTGATTTGGTGGGTGATCACTTCGGTGAAAAATTTCTAGATGCCGTTGATAAGGATTATTGGCCGGTAGACATTGGGATCTTTCGGATTTCTTTTCTTATACAACAGCATTATGATTGTGGTATTCCAATCTTCTAAGACCTTATTTTGTGGCAGAAATTAAAAAGAATGGCTAGTTTCCTCGTGATGACCTTTCCAGCTTTTATAAGTAGGTTGATTGGGTCCAGGTTTCATTTCTTTAGATTTTTTTAATGACTTTTGGTAAATCTTCAAATTGATCACTCTCGACTTGTGTTTCTTGTTCATTTTTTCTATCCTTGGTTTGATAGAATGGAGTTGGTCCACAATCTCTGGGCACATTCGACAATCTGGTCCCTATCTGTTGTTTGGTTCCCATTTGCTTCGAGCACACTAATCATTAGCTCTCTTCCTGTACCAAGAGAATACCCAATAGTTTTGGAGCCCCTACCCTTCTCGATAATTCTTTCGATGACTGCTGTCGTATATCTTCTATGATATTATCACCGTTTTTTGCAGATGATTTTGTTCAGTTCTGTTGCTTCAATCATTTTTACTTTCATTGCTGGTGGCTTGAGCTTTCTGCTTTTTTCTATATTCTTGGTTTCCTCTGAGAGTTATGGTTTGTGTTCTCTTTGGCTAAAACAAATTGATGACTCAAGTTAAGGGGGTTGTTATATTGTTGCTGAGCTCATTGGTGTTTTTTTTCTGGTTCTAATGAAGAGTTCATATTTGTTTTTCAGTTCCAGATTGAATGATTGAGTGAGCTCTCTTTGTAATCTGGGTCTTTGCAGTTTGGTGTGGAACGTTTCCCTCTGCTCTATCTTGGTGTTTATTTAAGTTTCGAATCTTATCATTCTGTAGTAATTTCTAACATCAATATGATTAAGGACCTGTATATCTTTGATGGTATCACTTTTGTCAGCTCAAATATAGTCTGTTTCATTCTTGGTTCCGGGATTGGAGCTCCACAAATTTCACTTTCTATTGGCTTTCTTTTTGAATCAGGTATTCATGATTGCGAATCCGCTTGCTATTGCAAAATTAACAAAATGTTCACTCCTCTCGTTCTGTATTTTGTATTCGTACTTGCCGAGGCATTTTTCATTACTTTGTTTTACTTGGGCGTTGAAGTCTATCATAATGTTGTCGAAATATTTAATTTCTTGTAGTATGGGATTTAAGTTTGCGTAGAAATTGTTAACTGTGAAGTAGGGGCATGAACCTGAATGATGTTCAGATTGTACTTCTATAGGTGTTTAGTGACACTGGCTACACGACCAGGAATGGCTTTGAATCCTACAACATTGTCTTTGGGTTCTTTTTTCAACATTGCTTTGTTTTCCTCTCCTATTCCGTAATTGTATAGAAGATGTTTGCTGTTTAGTAAGATTAGTCCTTCTTTAGGTCTTCTCATTTCGTTAATACCGATTATTTTCCATTTAATTATTTTGGTTTAATTATCCAGATCGGTTAGGTGTACGCCTGTTGAGAGCGTTCTGATGTTGTAAGTGCCAAGGTACAGTGATTATTTTGGTTATGTTTGGTTAGTCGCACTTACAGCACATCACCCCAACCAAAACCAAGTGATGAGGCTAGGCTTTTTGAGACCGTTTGCTAAGCAAAAACAATTGTCATCCCGGCGACGTTCTCGGAATTGTGTTCGGATAGTCGCCCTTCGGAGCACATCACCCCGACTCAAAGCAAGTTATGCAGCTAGGCCTTTTGGAACCGACGACCCATGGGGAGTGTTAGGCCATACTATGTCACGCTGGCCAATAAAGTGTGGGAAGGAGGTCAGTAATACTTGGTGGTATAGATCTCCATTCGGAATAGCATGCATCAGGTTGCAATGGGTTACATTGTTCAAGTAGTATGAATTGATCTCTGACCTAACCTCCTCATGCTTGCTGGTAGTATTTATAAAAGTCCAAGATGTACCTCCAAGTTATACTGAAGAAAGCATAACGTGCATGCTAAATAATATATATTTGTTACTTAAATTCGCATTAATCTGAAATAAATATTGCTTTGGTCGGGCAGTTGTGAGAATCAACCATCCAACAATTGATGGTTTGCAAAAGAAAAAAAAACCCAAACTTATTTTGTTGAATATAAAGGCTGGTCGATTCCGACCAACTGGAATCTAAGTATCTCTTGTTTATGTGGGGTTTTGTGTATGTGTATATTACCTTTCTTTCAACTTGTCCACTTATTTTTGTGGGTGGTGTTTAAGTCACCTTTTTCTTTAGTTTAATTCAATAAGCATCAATGAGCAAGGAGTTTATGTGAACAATACCTGTATTTCAGCACAAAATACTACAAGAGGAACTTTCATTAAACTTTGAAGTGCTCACCACGCACATAAGAAGCTTGAGCATTATAAAAGTAGAAAAAGATTTATAGAGAAATGTTAACACTCGCACGACGAGATTTTGTGGAAAGTGATTACTACATTGTTTTTAAATACATATTTTTACCAAATTTCAGTTACATCTAATTTGATATTAGAAAGTTTGATATTCATTTCTCCGTAAACAAAAAAAATAAACAGATTGTCTGATGTTTACTATTAAAGATTAAGTGATTGCAAGTCTCTTCAAAGGTTCCGCACCTTTCTCAGTATCCTTGCAGTTATCAGCAACGTTGTTATCTGAACTGTTTGTTTTCCTCCACGAATTCCCAATCCATCCCGTCTCAATCCCACAATGTTTACATGGTCTCAAAACGCTTATCACTATGGGCAAGATCCTAAGTTCTGCATTTCTCAATTTTTTGTTAGTCCCTGTGGTAGGTCCTGGCACCTTTCCAGTTTTTGCTTTCTTTGGTCTTCACCCTTTGGTTTACTAGCACAACTCCGTCCATGATCAAGCAGATCCTCTCCTCCTTGTTACGTCAACCAGGCTCAGTGTTTTCGTGTGGATACGCTATTCGGTCTTGAGGTTAAAGTCAAAGTATCCTGTTCGTTTAATTTCCTAGGATTGCGTCTAGTTTTTTCAGATACCATTTGTTTACATCGTCGAAACCAAAAATTTCTATTCCTTTTCGAGCAGCTTGCTACACTCATTTTTATATAATTTATCATTTCATCAACTTTTCTCTGAAGGGGCGATATTTGCTGTCTTTCGGGGTTTTGCATACACGTTTTGATGTCATTAGTTCTGATGCCTCTGCAATGATAATTTATTTCATTTGTCTTTTCCGGTGGACTTAGTGTAGCCATGTCCATGCCTATTGGTATGCAATATTTTCATTTGCTTCATATACTTTTTTTCATTATTGCTGTTCGTGCTATTCATGCATTTGTTGCATTGTTTCGAGGGGATTTCATCTTTCCACTGTTGTCCGCATTTGTTTCTCAAAACCTTGACCATATACACACTGTTATCAGTGTTAATGTCGACGTCTGGAGTGCAGAGTCTCGTATATGGCTTGTTTTATCGATCTGAATCTCCCCGCTTTCTCTAGCCTATGAATTGTATTGCATACCTTAGTTTTAATGCTGCCTACATATTTAACCCTTTCATCAGTCATGCTAGTGGTATTATTATTATTATTATCATTATTATTATTATTATTATAATTGGCATTCTCACACCAGTTGCCTGGTGGTCACAGCTGGAGACTGGGTGACAGTAGGTCTCCTCAAGTCTACAGCCCTCTTTTTCTCACTCTCACTGTCTGCATCAGTGCTGTGGATAACAGTTTCACATTGGTTACCTGCTGGTTATCGCTGAAAGCTGTGACAGTAAGTCCCCTGAGGTCCAAAACCACCCCAATCATATCATCCTCATAACACCAGTGCTGTGATTTGTACCCCCTCCACCACACCTTTTTTCTTGGCTGTTAGGCCATTGCTACCAGTTGGGGTCGTATATATCATATCTCTTCTGAGTATCTGAGTGGTCACCTGTAGTGTCATGGCCTGGATGGTCTCAATTCTTCCTCTTATCAACAGTTTCTCCAAGCTCAGTTTTAGTATCTTTGGTACAGTTCCAAGTGCACCCACTATTACTGTCTTTCATGATCCACGCCTTCTATCGTTACTTTGCCAGATCCTGGTATTTCCCTTGCTTTTCCCTCACTTCCATATTTACTCTTTGGGGTGCAGGCACGGCCACGTCTATTATTCACCATATTCTCCTCTTTTTGTCTACGATTACCAGGTCCAGTCTCTTCGCTTGGATGGGGTGGTCAGTTTGGATGTCAAAGTCCCAGAGTAATTCAGGGCTTCCATTTTCGAGTGTTATCTCCGGTTAATGCTGATATCATGCAGACAAGTCTTGTTCAGTTCACATTGTATCACTGTTGCAACCCTATCATAAATGTTTTTATACTCTTCCAATTATTATTATTTGCAATCTCACGCCAGTTGCCTGGTGGTAACCGCTGGAGTTTGAGTGACAGCAAGTCTCCTCAAATCTCCAGCCCCCCCCCCTCTCCGAGTACTCATAGGTCGCAGCAATTCTGCAATTTACAGTTTCACACCAGTTGCCCAGTGGTCATCGCTGAAGGTTGAGTGACAATAAGTCTCCTCAGGTCTTCAGCTAACGTCTCCTCTCTCTTTCGCCTATCATGTCAGTGCTACAATTTGAGTTTCCGCTTTCATTCCCCTTCCTCTGTTGGGTCACTATTGACAGTTAGCGTTGCAGTCTTTATATTTCTAGCACTTTCCTCAGTATCCGTGCTATGGTCTGCACAGTCTCAATCCTTCCCCTAATCCCGATCTCCTCCAGTCTCACCCTCAGTGTTTTGGGGACAGTTCCTAGTGCGCCCTCTATGACCGGTACTACCCTGGCTTTCATGTTCCACATCTTCCTCAATTCTCTTGCTAGGTCCTGGTATTTTTCCCGTTTTTCACCCTCCTTCCTCTTTACTCTATGGTCTGCAGGTACAGCCACGTCTGCTATTTGGCAGGTCTTCCTTTTCTTGTCTACAATTACCAAGTCCGGTCTTCTTGCCTGGATTAGGTTCCCTTTTCGTAACCACGTCCATGATTTCTCGTCTGCTACATCTTGTATCTGCCTTTTAAACTCTTCATACAATTTTTTCTTTTCCCATCTTTCTTTTCTTATTTGCTGTGCTGTTCCATTGTTTTCTACTTTGTTGTTCATTGCGCTGTCTCTACACTAGTTGCCTGGTGGTCACAACTTCAGGCTGTGACAGTGTATCTCCTCCGGTCTTCAGTCCTCTTCTCATTTCATTTCTGCTTTACCTTTCATAGCAGTGCTGTGGTTCACACCATTTGTGTGTGTGTGTGTGTGTGTTTTCTTCTTTTTTTTCTCCCTCTGTTAGACCACTGCATACAGCTGAGGTCGTAGATCTCATATTTCCAGCACTTTCCTCAGTATCCATGCAGTCCCGAGCAGTGCTGTGGTCTGTACAGTTTCGATCCTTTCTTTTACCCCTAGTTCCTCTTCAGTGTCTTCGGTACTCTTCCAAATGCACCTATTATTGCTGGTACTACCCTGAATTTTCCACACCTTCTTCAATTATCATGACAGGTCCTGGTATTTTTCTAGTTTTTTACTCTCTTTCCTCTTTACTCTGCGGTCAGCAGGCACGGCCACGTCTATCATTTGGCAGGTTTCCCACTTCTTGTCCACGATTACTATGTCCAGTTTTCTTGCTTGGATGGGGTGGTTAGTTTGAAAGTCAATGTCTAAAAGTAGTTTGTGGTTTTCGTTCTCTAGGGCTGTCTCCGGTTTGTGCTGGTACCACTTTTCCGAATGGTTAATCCCATTCGTTTAATCAGTACTCAGTGTATCACGGTTGGTAATCTATCATGCCAGTGTTGATACGCCTTCTGGACTAATATAATGTTTAGATTTGAATTTGTTTCCAATTGTATGATGAGGGAGTTCGTAACTCTTTTAAGGTGTCCTTTGCGTAGCCATGTCAATAATTTTTTATCTTTCTTTTGAATTTCACATGTCTACGACTACTTTCCACTTTTTTTCGTATACAAGGTTATGAATCTCAACACTGATCTGCTAATTTTCGAATATCCTGACAAACACGGGTAACCAGCAATGTGGGATCATACTATACTTTCCAAGTTTTCTACATTTGTGGCAACCACATGATTGTTTGGTTGATTGCCTGATTCTGTTTTTCAGAGTCCATTTAGATAATGGTCGTTTTGCCAGAGGTCATCAGTTCTTGGACCTTGACTTTATCGTGTTAAGAACGTCCCTGCGTCACCGGCTCAGCACAGCCGATAAAGCGTTTCCGCACCGGCCGTTCCAGCCCTGATACCCTACTGCGACGTACGAGTATATAACAATTTCCATCATAACAACAAGGCTATCCAAGGGGTCCTTTTGAGTACACTGCAGTGTGAGCAACTCGTGCTATATGCAGAGTTTTTAGTTGCTAATATTTCTTATTCAACAGAATCAACATTTTTTTAAATATTTCTTCTCAGTTATGAAAAATAGATTTCATTTAATAATCTTAATATCGAAGTCATACAAAGTTGTCCTAGAATCGAGCAATGGAAAATTCATTTCTGCAGTATAACAGATAGGGGTAGGAAGTAAATGTTTCAATCAATAGCATCATTAATGTTGGCAATAATACTGGAATGAGTATGGATGGTCCATGAAGAACTCCTTACACGTGATCTCAGCAAGATCCACTGGATACGATATAAGATAAGATATG
>OY735201.1:49792779-49797779 GCA_963457665.1 Thysanoteuthis rhombus | reverse complement strand
TAGTCCCTCTCTGTGATCTGTTGGAACAGCAACATTCATAATCATCATCAGTAGCAGTAGCAGCAGCAGCCTTCTAGCCTCTATCGTTGGATATTAACTTTATCCAAGATTCGCAATACCTCTTTATTATGGGCGTCGCAGAGCCAGCAGTTCCTTAATTTGTCTAGCTCGTCGCACTGTCTTACTTTCTGTTGACCACAGTTTCACATATGTTCTCTGGGGATTGATGTTGTAAGTCGTGATGTCCAGCAGTTGTCCGACATTCTTGCAGCATGTCCAGTCCATCATCATAGTCTAATGGTTTCTATGAGATCTCAGACTCTAGTCTTTTCAGTAACACGCTGCGCTGTCTTATGGACTGTCCATGTGAGGCTGAGTATGATTCTCCCATGTTCATGTTCTATGGTTCTCACTTTGATGGTCAATCTTTTGGTCAGGTTCCATGTCACTGCTCAATAGGTGACTGTTGGGAGGATGCAACCCCTAAATCTGGTTAACTTTCCTAGATTGTGTTATTCGGTCAGATTTCAAACTTTCAAAGAATTTTACTCCTTCTATTCTCTAGAACGATTTCTGGTTTATGCTTAATTTTATCAAGATTAAAAAAAGGCTTTGTGTACCATAAAAAAGTTGTGATGTATTCTGAATTTAAATCCCCTAGATACACTGAGATAAATTGTCAGTGATGTTGTTAATCTAGTATCATTGGGTGAGAGTCTGGGCTTCTCAATACCAGACTTCTTCACCAAGTAACCCGGCCTTTGCTTAATAAAAGGCTCCTGCCTCAATTGCTGTTTGCTACGAAAAACATTTCCAGAGTGGTTTCTGAATGGCAGTCATCTTTATATAGCTCGTTTCGTGTTAACACGTTAGCCAATCAAAATGATCGCTAGCTTTTGTCGTCCCATCTACGTTTTTATTCGATAAGATAGTAAGATTCTATAGGCCTGGTCTGACTTTCCATGGTTGCGGGACTAAATCTTCTCTTCTCCGCCGGTGTACCTTTTTACTGAAGCGCTGTTGGTTTACCGTTTTTCTCATGGTTTCCTTTTCCCTGCGTCGGAAGATATACAAATAAAATATGAAAAAATGAGAAACCAAAACGAAAATATCTTCCGCTCAAAATTGCCAGAAGGAACACCTGATGGATAAAGAAATAATAAAAAGAACGGAACAGGTCTTCTCAGTCACTCAAAAGGAATCGCTCCGTACCTCATGTCTTTTGGCTTCATGCGATGATCCATTAAAATGTGGTGATCAATGAATATGAATAAGATATTTGGTTCGCCTTTTGCTGGGCGGTGATCACTAACAAAGTCCAAATGACTAAAAGGCAAGAGCGGTTGCTGCTGGACACTAGCTAAAGGGCCGATTTAGCATAAACTTACACTTCAAATTAAGCGCCCTTACGCACACAGAGGAATAAACCTCTTTAAAGGGATAGGTTTTTCTCAAAAAAAAAAAAAGAAGATTAATAAGCAGTAAATCTAGGTTCATTGGTGCAGCACATACAATATGATGTCTTACACCTTGAATTTGAGTATGGTCATCACATGATGTTAGCCCAAAGAACCAATAAACCATGACAAGAACGGAGGTCGCTTTTAAACCCAGCCAAGGATTTAAAATTCCTGGTGCAAACTTGGCACACGAGTGAATTCGTGACAGTGGTGCCCGTTGCACAACTAAATGTACTTTTAAGCCCTTTTGTTGACCTGCATTCCTTTCCATCTACATAACAGGTGTTGTGATCTGTAGCTATTTGATAGCTCACTTGTTAGCTGCTTTCATGGCTCAGTAGATGGCGTTTATTCCCAACTTTGCAAGAGCAGACCCCTGTTGGAATATCCCTCGAATTCAACATCCCTTATAGATTGGTTTTCACTAAGATTCACAGTCATTCATACGTCTGAGCCTCCCAGTTATGATCTGGGATATTTACAACTTTGAGAGAGACGTGGAAATCATTGTACTGCATCTTTGGCTCATGAAGAGGACATTCCCATTGGTAAGCCCTATCCCCTACAAAAGCTTCTACGGGATTCTTTCATCACTCATTCTAGCAAAAGGAAAACAGTATCTTAGCCTATTCTTCACCTGAACATCGCTTATGAACATTTTCCTATGTACACATGATTCATTTCAAACATTGTTGGTGAAAGCCTTTGGGCTGCATTATATAAAAATAATAGGCCACAAATGCCTTGCATTCAGAAAGCTGGGGGTTTCAGTACACAAGCACTTGACACCTTTACCTTCGTACCTTTCTATATGCAAAAAAGCCTTGCTCCAGTCAACAAAAGCCTGATAAAAGACCATACATTATTCGACACAATTATTTCTAATAAGACTTTTCCCACTGCAGACATGAGGGCTTCACCTCAGTAATTTCTAGAATCATCTTTTCCGACCTTGCTTCTCAACAGTACAACTATTGCAGCATCATTTTAGTCCCCTAGAATTGATTCATGAGACCCAAAAACCTCCAAAAGAATCTGGTATGACTGGATCGGCATACTTTAACGATTCGGTATTAATACTATTAATCCCAGGTGATTTCCCACAATTCAAAATTCTCACCACTTGCTTCAACTTCTCCAAAAGAGGGGGGGATTTGCGAGACTATTTTTCGCTGAGCTGTTTGGAATGATATACACATATTCCTCATCATAAGTTGAAGAGAGACTTAGAAACCCATTAAAGTGCTCCTGACACTTTTTCAGGATACTAATTGGGCCTTGAACGAATTTCTCTCTATTTGAGCATGCTAGTATGACTTGTAAAGGAGACGACCCATATAACTCTCTCAATGAACTAAATAAGATCTCTGGATTATTTGAGTCTGATGCTGTCTTCGTCTCATCAGTTTTTTTACTCCATCGCTTATTTTTCATATTACGGAATCTTTGCTGCACTCAAGGTTTCAATGCAATGTCGACTTTTTTTTCCGGGGATAGCCTATCCCACCGATAATTCGAGGGTAATCTTTTTCTACAGTAATAATTCTTAGATATCCACATCATTCCACATCATTCTGATCAAACCAATCTTGACGATTCCTTTGCAGAAACATAATAACCTGACAGCCAACACTATACGCCAATTCTTCGAAAGTAGGCCAATCATCCCCGCTGTTGTCCATTGCAGTTCAGGGCTTTTGAACTTTACAATCTTTCAGACGAGAGACATTCAGCTTTTTAGGAGCGGATCACCAATTGATCTGACTGTGCACCTTCAATCGGGCGCGTACCAAACGACGATTGGTCCAAAATTCAGCACTACAGAGGACTTGCATTCTGAGGAAGTCTTGGATATTTTGCTTCCCTACAAGAATATAATTCAATAGACGTCCTCTGTTTTGATCTCGGCTGCGTCCTAGTTATCTTATACTTGTTAGTAATACACATTTCCGACTCCTCGCGCAACTGAAGCAGTATGAGACCGTGGATCTTACAATTTCAAACGTCTACTTTACGGATTACACGTTTTATGGTCTGTTCCAACCCTAGCAGTGAAATCACTAAGAAAAATGGTTTTATTTGCAATATGGACATAAAGCAGAACACCTTTCGAAGCATGATAAAAAGACAACGACTCCCTCAGCTGCAGGCAAGGTTTGTGCATTAATGTTTACTTGACATGGTTATCGCCCTTGCGATAACAGAACTCTCATCACTCATTCCTGTTGGAAATTCCTCGACTCTCTCATACAGAGAAGCAAATGCTAGGCCAGCCTTTCTTCTTAATCCCACCTCTCTTCCCTTTCAAGAGAAAGTGTAACATCCTCGGTATTCTTTTTGTTTAGCTCCCTTGTTTCAAAAAGCGCAGCTATGGCCGGGTTGTAACATTGTAGTTCTTCAGTTCCCGTTGATGACTTTCTCTATAGAAATTCTGGAGACAACATAACTTATAACGTCCTTACATTCCCAAAACCAAAATCTACTGTTTCCATCGCAGCTACAGGGTGATGGCCGGGCCTATGCTGCGATATCCTGGGGTTCCTACCCGGACAGACCCTTTTACATTCTTTAATTCCAGAGTCTCTATTGCCATATACTTCAATATTGTTACGAGCCTCTGTTTTGCTTTTGTTTTTGGGAGCTACGGCAAGCCAATATGAATTAAGTTAGTGATCTTATGACATCAAGAAATGCTTATGCATGAAGTTGTGAGGAGAGACAGTGCACAGGGTCAATACGACAATAAAACATAAACTCACTTTTAAAATATGTACTCAGAAAACAAGAGACCCTCTCCATGATGGATGCTTCATCAAAATAACTACGGTACCATAATTCCCAGTTTTTATGACTATTTTCCTCTTGGAAGGATTATTTAACGAGAGCGAATGGCCAACCATTCTCACAGTACTTCAGAGTTGGATTACACCCGTAGTTTTAGAGGTCCGTCACCTGAGTAAACTTCCCATGTACCAGAATACCGGACTAGATGTTCATGCATCTTTGCGTGAATGACATACAACCGATCGGAAGCCGTTTTTACGTGGCGCCACTCTTACCATTGAGCTAAACATCCCGCTGGTGAATCGGAAGCCCAAATACCTGCTTTATGTTCAACATTCATCTTGTTCATTCACTGTGAATATCTGCTCTATTGTCGGATTATGTATAAATTTCCTAATAGTATAATCGTCAGCGTTGAGAAACAACAGAGCAGACAAGGGCATTGAACGCGCAAGATAAGACCATGACCATTAATCATGAAGCAATTATTTGGGCTTTCGATTTACCAGAGGACTGTTCCTATCGTTCATAGATTCAATTCTTGCTGCAGCCTGTTTCTTTCTATGTTTATTCTTTCAACGCTGTTTAGTCCAAATGATACAGGATACAGGAGGTCACTTCAAAAAATGATACTGATTCTATAATTTTTCTGTTGGATTATACATCCATTTCTATAGATATATACCAAAGTACAAATCTGTAATTCAATATCCTATGTGTGGTTGGTTTATTTCATGAAGTGCTTAATACATTCAA